>JAQFVV010012424.1:1236910-1836910 GCA_028023455.1 Epiperipatus broadwayi
TGCAAGAAGAGCATTAGTTGCAAGAAGAGCATTAGTTGCAAGAAGAGCATTAGTTGCAGAGAAGGGCATTAGTTGCAGAGAAGGGCATTCATTGCAGAGCAAGGCATTCATTGGAGAGCTTCGTTAAGAAAGAACAGCGTGGGAATTGTATAACGTTATTTGCTGACCGCACAGTATAACTTGCAGTTATAACCTTGGAACAGTCATAAGTGCGGATATTACAATGGCACAGTCACATTTGAACCTGGGAGTAGCGAATATGTTGAACTATAAGTTTAGCCTCAGACAGAGAAACCGGGTGAAAATGACAATCCCAATTAGTAACGTTAACATCGGTGAAAGTTTGGAAATAAAACGTTTGTGCAATTAACATCGGAAGCTAACGTAATTGGAAAAAAAAAAAGTTTCAGCAGCTGTTAAATCGCATATTTCTGAGTAAAATAACAGGAAAGTAGTGAGAGAAAAACAACACCAAGGAATAGCAACAAGGGTTTTTCTGGAGTGGAGGGAGGTGTGTAGTGTTTGTAAAAAGGGCAGACATTTTTGTGCACTCCAGAAAAACTAGAATTTATTCGTAAGGCTGTTTTTAGATCGTGCTCTGATAGCTGAGGAATTTAATTAGTGCATTGACGTAATGGCGATCGACAATTCCTAGAAGTATTTGCTAATTACAAATGCTTCTAGATAAGAGATGTTACCTTATTGGTCAGTGCATTGATTGAGATAGTTGCAGTTATCAGAGAGTGAATAGAAGACGGTGTAACATCTAGCAGGAATTAGAGGACAACTCCAGTAGAGAGCAGTCAAGCAGTAGTGAGTAGTGAGCAGTCAAGCAGTAGTGAGTAGCGAGCAGTCAAGCAGTAGTGAGTAGCGAGCAATATTGGAGAGACATCTGTTTAACATCAGCAAAGATATCTCGTGTCAGTGCTGGTGGTAAATGACTAGCACACCCAGTGAAAATGTAGTTCACGGGTGTAGCTGAAAGACACCGCAGCAGAGAAGAGCATTAGTTGCAAGAAGAGCATTAGTTGCAAGAAGAGCATTAGTTGCAAGAAAAGCATTAGTTGCAAGAAGAGCATTAGTTGCAAGAAGAGCATTAGTTGCAAGAAGAGCATTAGTTGCAGAGAAGGACATTAGTTGCAGAGAAGGGCATTCATTGCAGAGCAAGGCATTCATTGGAGAGCTTCGTTAAGAAAGAACAGCGTGGGAATTGTATAACGTTATTTGCTGACTGCACAGTATGACTTGCAGTTATAACCTTGGCACAGTCATAAATGCGGATATTACAATTTGTATAAGAAGTAATAATTTTAACTGCATCTATAAAATTATGCTATTACAGAGCAGTGCAATGTAAATTTTAAGGCTGATTATCAGATGCACAGAAAGGTTACAGTTGTTGAGGCAATCACAAAATTTACTGGACATAGTACCATGTGACAATATAAACTCTTAAAACCAATCATAAAGAGAGGTTTCAAATGGTATGTGTGTGTGTGTGGTGGTAGTCCCAAAGGTTCTTGCTTATGCCTTGGTGCTCATGCTGTGGAGTCAGTAGTTTTGCCACATCTTGCATCACATTATTTTCAAATCTACAGCTAGAAAATGAGCAATATGTAAATAAATTAATCTCTCCAGGACAATAAATATAATAAGATAGCATCACTCGTATGCACAAAAAATATTAAATGAAGAGAGGAGACTCATTTTATCATTGATAAAGATAGTAACCTTCAATTTTTAGTTTTGGATAGACAACAAGTCAATTTCTATGATTACAAATGCATACCCACCTTCTGGAAATGACTTATTTTGTATATTTTATTAGAAATAATCTTTTTTTAAATAGATGTCTTAAGAATTTTTTTAACTTTTGGAGCACAAGAAAATATGATGAATTCTTACAGATCTTTTTTTGTAAGTTCTGAGGCTGTGGATTATCTCAGGTAAGTATTTTATATGGTTTGAATGAGAATTTTGTGAGAATACAAAGAAATTATCAATGAAGATGTAATTTTAAACTTAGTTAATTCTAAATTAGAAATTATGAGTAAACAATAAAGTAATATTTTTTTCAAATATTGAAATCTATTTTCCTTACTTTTTTAATAGTATTCACTACTTTTCTTAGCCTTATTTTTTCCCATAGTTTTTCTGTCGATATATAGCATTTTGCTCTAACATTATTAGAACTGAAGTTATTGCGAAAATTCGTCTCAAATCATTTTTTTTTAAAAAAATTCAATATGGTGCTAAATGTTGCAAAATAGTTAAGATAGTTTATAACAAGGTTTATACAGATTAAATTATTGGAATTTACACCTAATAGAGATGTCTTTGAAAGTTTAATATTAATTTAAACAAGCTTGTAGTTTTTAATAAAAATATTCCTGGATTATTTATTTTAAAGCTGTAATATGTCCTGGTTGCTGACTACAAATCTTTTTAATCCTTATTAAAATATTTGAACTATATTATTATTCTTTTCCTTTACTTTCTTTGCATTTTCTTCATATATTCATATATATTGTGCCCTTTTCTATAGGTCAGTAATAGTTTATAACAGTCAATTACTAAAAATTTTAAATTTAGAATATATATTTTTTTTAATACATTAATTATATTAAGTCAATTATATCTTTAAAGTACAATTGAAGCTAAAGAGAATATGTAGTATATAAAATCAATTAAAAATAGTTATATAAAGCTTAAAATATTGTTTCATATGGTTGTAAAAGCTGGCCATATTAAATAACACAGCTGTAAATAATTAAAAGTATATTTAATAAATTCGATTTTAATAGTTTAAAACTTATAGTTAATAAATACAGTGTTTAAATTTATATAAACAAAAATTAATATGGTATATTTTTAAAATAAACTTTATGATGGTGAGAATTATATTTAATTCTATATTTTCTAAATTATTCTTCCAAATTTTTTATAATTATTTTATATAATATAATAAGTGTATCAATTTTATTCGTCTAGGCAGAGAAATAGATTAAAGATCGTCTGTCAAAGTTATAATCACGTGATTGTTTTAATGTATACTATCACACACTGCTTGTTTGAATTAATAACAAAGTTTAAAATATTTTAAAAATTATATTATAGAATTGGATAGAATTATTGCCTATCATAAAAGTAAATAGTATTAAACATTAAGTTAACTATTGTATGTAATGTTTTAAGTAATGTAATAAAGACGAATACAGATATATAAAAGTTAAATATTTTATTTAAATAAAAATAGATAAATTGAATATTATAAATGGAATAAGTTATTAAATGTTATTTTAAAAGTTTAAATAGTTTTAGTAAAATAATAATTTATTTAAAAGTAATATTTTAAGTAATGTTTTAGATTCATTACGTCATCATTTTTTTTTTCAAATATAATTCTACTATAAATTGGAAATATGTAAATTTGTTTTCAAGTTGGGGTAAGAATTGACCAATAAGAATCGGTATTCTTGCAGACAAGAAATATCATTGTAACTAACTTATAGCGGGAGATTAATAATGTATTGAAACCGGAGAGAGGTAAATTATAACTATCAAAAGATAGTATTTTTTAAATCTTTTATTTTAGTCAATTTTTTAGTACTTTCTTATAACTTTATCTGCAAAAAACTAATTGATAATTTTAAAAATATATTTTTGCAAAAGAGAGTATAAATTAAAAATATTTTAATAATTTCATTTTAATATGATTTTCTAATTTTTAAAGTACTTACCAGTCGTATTTTATCTAAAAGTTTAACCTAAACTACGCAATAAAAAATGGATATACTACAAAATAAAATGGATAGAAATTGTAATGCTGAAGAAATATTTGAATATTTATTGATACAGCTTTATTTATGCATAACCGAAGAACTGTTTTGGTACATAAAAACCACAGTTCGGACATTATACGGAATCTAATGAAAAAATTGGAGAAGCATTATTATGCATAAGTTTATTCAAGATTTATTTTAAATGGTAATAAGATAATTATATATTGCCTGAATTATTTTATATAGTATAATATTCAAAGGAATAAAATGTTATATCCTTTCTAAAGGTAACATTTTTTTTTAAAAAAAAAATATTTTCGAGTGCAGAATTGAATAAAGAACCCAGGAGAATATGTTATAGAAGTGTTTTGATATTAAAATATCCGTTCGTCGAATTATTTAAAATGTATTTGGAAAAGATTTGTTCAAAAGTAGTTGAAGTTTTTTTTAAATTTTAAAATGATATATAAAAAATACCAAATTAAAGTTTAAATGTATCAAGAAGAAAAACAGAGATAAAAAAGTGAACACATAGATGAATAAAAATGGATCCATGGAAATACCAATAGTACCTAAAAGTTTATCGAATAAATTTAAAATTAAATTAGATGGATTGATGTATCGGATATGCAGAGAATATTGGTAGAGAAGATTAAGAAGCTTCATGGGATTATTTAATCATTATCGTCTTAAATTAAAACCAAGGATTATTTTCTAAATTTTACTAAATGGATTGATAATTATTTTGTTTTAAACTTTAACGCGCTTGGAGAACATTTTTAAAAACTCTAGAGAAAATAATAAGCATTTTGGACTTATCAGAACTATCGTCAAGAAAATATGTAACTATAGTTTTGATTCTTTTTATTTTGTTAACCTAATTTAAATCTAAAATTTTATATAAGATTAGGAAAAACACAAAAACATTAATTTGTTAATATTAAAATCTTATAATATAACAATCTAATAATTTAGCTAAAAAGTATTTTAATATAAAGTGTATGGGTATGATTTTTTTTTCTATATCTGCAATGCTCAAGTGGACAAAGAAAGCCTACTGAACACGATGACTAGATAAAGGTTATTGGTAATAATAATAACTATTAATAATTTTATAATGTATAAAATCTCCGAGACATACAAAAGAAGCTTGCCTCTTGTTTTTAACAGAATAAAATTTTGTTTCAGAGATTGAGAGAAGAGAGTAGCTACTGCTTCTATGCAAAGTTAAAAGCAATCCATTGCAAATTGAAAACATTTCAAGAGATTTTTAAAATCACAAATGATTGAAATCAACTCCATGTTTAAATAATTATTGCTAAAGAACATGGAATATCTTACTTTCATATATATACATACACACACATTTTTATATATGCATATATATATATATATTAAAAACTTTCATTCCACCTTCTATAGCTGAAATATTATTTATTATTACAAACTTATAAATGAATCTTTGCAAACCGAAAGTAGTTATAGTTATATTAAACAACGATAGGATGTCAAAGCTTTGCCGATAAGACATAGATTTAATCGAGATTAAAATAATGTGGAAGCTGTTATCTCATATGTCACATTAACCCATCTCTGGGTTGTGAATGACGAAATGAGGTTTATGAATTTTGATTATTTACTTACATATTCGATTATATGTGCCGTAAACTATGATTAAAGTGCTGTAATGAATAGGGGCTTGCCAAAAAAGGTAATATGTTATGTACAATATAATAAAATAAAATGCTTTGTGCAGTTTGACGTAACTGGTAGAGCTTCTGACTTGGAACCAGGAGATTCCAGGATCAAGTCTGGCATTTTCAGGTCTGGAACACTTCTTACGAACCCCCTAGAAATAGTGTCATATATCTTTTTTGATAGAAGAAAGCAGAGAATAATTCTACATTTATCAAAGAAAGAGGGAAAAACTCAAAGTAGTCTAATACGTATTCTTCCTTTTTTCCTACTAAGAAAGAAAAGATCAATAGTTAAGCCTTAAAATGAATTCACATCATAAATTTTAAAAGAGATTCCATTGAGATTAAGTTGTATTTCATACTATAGTTACTAATAAGAGAATAAGTTCACTCTAAGTGAATGATATCACTTGTAATATCCTTTTGATGTATGAATGAAATATGTTTTATTCAAATGATACTTGCAGTGATTGATATATCCTATTTCTAATGAATAAATTTGCTTTGAAATTCCAGATTTTAGATTAGTAAATATTGACTAAAATTTTTTCTTGCATTTTATTTATAACGATTTTCAGTTCAGTACCTGTCTTCTAATGTATGATCATGTATAATACTATAATGTGTTAGTGTTTGGTACATGGTCTATGATTAGAACACCCATACATAAAAAGGTCTTGGTTTATAGTAAGAGGCAGTTTTATTAAGAGTAGATGAATTAATAATGAAATTGTAGTTGTAATTATTGCTTGATATTTCAGTAAAAAATAATTTAAATATAGATATTGATAAAAAAAATTGTATTTAATTGTATTTTTTTTTTTATAAAAATTGTATTATATTTATCACATCACATATCTCAAGTCAAGACTTTTAAAGAAAGTATTTTTGACTCCATTACTAATAATTAATATCATGCTGAAAAATTTGATTATCTATTCCATTATGTGCCATCAGCTGCAAGAACAAGTTGCTCTATGTTTTTGGATAGATTGCATTTAACCAAATAATCAACCTTTCAATAATAAAAATATAGTCAGAGTTGTTTGATCATAAGAATAGAACTATAAACAATTTTTACATCAAGTTGAGAAATACTTTTCTTTGAATACATAGCATCGTTATTTTGATTCCTGTTTTTTTTTCTTCCCAAAAATTCTGCAGCATCATTTAATATGAATCTCTATATAAGATAGGTTTGTTAAAAATAAATACTATCTATCTTTTGGAATCTATAAAGATGATTTCAAGCCAATGTAATCTATCTTCAACCTAGCATCTTTAAAGATAAAAAAAAACCTCTTAAATGTTTTAAATATTTCATGGACCTTTCTTCTATCTTCCCATGGATATTTGATAATTATTATAAATGTATTCACTAACTTTATACTTTACCTTGAGTCAATATCTCTCAAGATAATTCCATATGAATTATGATTTTGATGCCCTTTCTGATTCATAGTTTCACTAATTTACTTTGGAATAAATATTTCCCTTAATTTATGTTGATAAAAATATATCAGCTTGGGATAAGTAGAGCCTTTATTTTTACTTTAATCTGCTTTATCTAAAACTTTATTGAGTTCTTTTTGAACATGAATTTGAACTTTGTTTTGTATTTCTGTATTAAACTCTTGAATTTTGTTCATTACATTCATCGATATTCTTTCAATAGTGTTACTTTTTTTATCATTAATGGAGTGGCTAAGGCATTTCAGATTTTTACTTTAACATTTCAACATCTTCATTCAAACCTAAAATATAGAAATCTTGTTTTATGATACTCAGTCCATGACATATTTAGTTTCTATTTTCAATAGCTTTTATTACTGATTACTTATGTGTAATTATCTCCTAATGGTATTAATCTACTATCTTGTTATGTTTAGTTTTGACATTATTCACTTGTCCCTTTCAATCTTTATTCATATTACTCAGGGTCTCATATTTTTAAAGCACTTTTTTCTTTATGGTATCTATCTTTGTTTTTTATTATTGAGTATTTAGTGACTTCTTTCTTCTAACATTTATATGTATTTCTTGACATTTCTTATCTCCAAGCCTACTTATTTTTAAAGGTTTTCATAGATATGATCTTATATTTTTTGAGGATTTCCCATTTAGAAATTTTATCTTGCCTTCATAAATCATTTTTATTTTGTTAGCAATTCATCTTCATAATCTCAAATATCATTTCCATTTTCTCCCATATTTTCCAAAATTTTCTCTCCATATCTTCAATTTTCTCCTCTACTGAAACTTTAGCCTGCTCTATAATTTCTTTTAATTTCCCCTCCCCCATATTCACTTAATTCTATTTGGAATTTTTCTTGGATTTTTTCTTCATATTCATTTGATTCACTCGATTCTGATCCACATTTTTCTTCAATTTTTTCTATAATTCTTATATAAAGCTATAACTTTTTTTCAAATTAACTACTTTACATAATAAAATGATATTTGTATTGTAAGAACCATTCTTTAACTCAAAAGTACCCACCATAATTGCATCATTGCTGCCAAGCTTTCACTTTTTTTAAATTCTCTAGATAACATATTTACATTATCTGGATTTTTAACACTTTCATGATTGGTAGAAATAACATATATAATTTAATATGTTAAAGTATTGCCACAAAATAAGATTAATTTTGGATAAGTTTCTAATAAAAATAAGAACTTTTGATGGAATTTCTAGTTTACCATTTTTTGTCTTAATGTAATAATAGAAGTTTGTTTATGCCATTTTCTGAAGATCTTATTATTGTTTTAGCCAAAATATTTTAGTATATCTTATATTTATAAATTTATTATATGAAATCATGTTATTTTGTTGAAGAAATTTACAAATATTGCCAATTCTTCAGATTTTAAAAAAAACATCTACAGAAAATATTAGTCTGTAGTTAATTTAATATAATTTTTATTCTCTCTCTCTCTCTCTCTCTGTATATATATATATATATATATTGTACCGAGATACATCAGGAAGGAGTGTGTTTTCTTTGGAGATACACATAATTTTGGGAGAAATATGAATTGATAAAAGATTTGTTTAAATATTTAATAAAAATAAAAGGTCTTGTAGGGTAAAATAAGAAAAAAAAAATTTTTTTTTTATCATAGAAGGGTTTATCGTTAAAAGCATAAATTAGACAGTTTTATAAGATATAATTTTAGAATCACATTTAAATAAAACTTAAAGAATTAAAAACTTGATTTAACTAAAACTTGATTTAATTGAAATTTGATTTAAGATTGCTTTTAGAAAAAAAAAAAAACAAGGTGGAGTTCGTTTTGTCTTATAATAATAAAAAAATATATATAATCAAAGGAATGTAGTAAACAATGGGAGCTAATGACAAACATGAGAAATTTCCATTAAACGGCTAGTTAGTGAAATAACTCTAACAAAGAAATTGAAATTTGCAATCATCTAAAGAATGACCAATGAAACTGTGTAGAGAGTCGAAAGAAAAGAAATAATTGTCCAATAGCAGAAATTCAGAATGTAGATTGAATCCGCAAGATAAGGACCGTAAAATATAAAAGGGGCGAACTTTCTATTGTTATAGTTATTAGATTGAATTTGATATTATGATTAAAATTTGATTCTGATTCGGTTCGGTTACTTATTCTTAAATTCATATTCATATTATTAATATACGTCCAAAGTTAAATAAAACATAATGCTGCATTGTTAAACCCATCGTGTGGACAGCCGGCTGAATCCTTCCCTGCAATACCAACAGCAGACAGTTCGAAGGTCGATCATGTTCACGTAAAACAAGAAGGAAGCGGAGTGTCCATGGTGAAGCCCACAGGATCCCAATGACATCGGGAAAAGGATCGCAAAGAGTTAGCGCTAACTGACCAAAGGAAATACTATCAGAAGCTACGCTCGGAACTAGGCATAAAAGAGAATGCTAGGTAATATTTATTTTATTCTTAATTCACTAATTAAAAGCCATAGTAATGTATGGAACAATAAACTTTGAACTTTATGTTACGAACAATAATTACTAATTGTCTTTGGCTCCATTATCAAGGGATTTTATTGTGATTTCAAATATATTTGTGTGCGTATAATTATTTTCTAAATGTATGTGTAATATGATATTTTTGTTATATTAAATATTATCTAAATTTGAACAAAAGTGTAATAATTATGTTATAAGACCAAACGAAGTGAAACAGCGTAAACGGAGATTTAATGGGTTAATGACTACTTAAAAAAAAAAAAAAAAAAGGGAAATAAATATCGTAGATCAAATAAATAATAAAGGTTATAATAATGAATTTTAGTTTAGAAATGGGATATGAATATCCTATGAGATTATGAGAGCGAAATAAATTTTAAATTAGAATTTGGGAAAGGAAGCGAGAAAACTAGCACAGAGAAAGATTCGTAAATTGATTTTTTTAAGTAGGTGGATTTTGTATTTGATTGATTGCTTTAGCTGAGGTAGTGGGAGCGGGTACTAGATCGTATTGGTCAGGCAGACTTGTCGACAAAGGTCGGCTGGCGCCCATTGGATTTTTTCCTTTAAATAAATAAAGAGTTTGGTTGGCTAATGTGTAATCTAGTAAATGAGTATTAATATTATTGGTGAATGTTTGCAAATGATATTGACCACTCTACCCGAGGTACCGACAGCCCCCATGATAGGATTTTGTGTAAGAGGGAGGTACAAAGTTCTGTATCGAGTCGTTATTATAAATATTAAATATTTTATTGATGTTATATAAGTGATGTTCATAAAAGTTATAAGATGATGTTAAAGGGGGCTAGGTATAATATATATATATATAATTATCATTTCATATATTCTTGAAACATATAAATGAAGACATCTAAAAATGACAACTGATACCCACAGCATTTCAAGCTGAACCAGTACTCTTCATTTTACCAAGGATATAATTTCTTACTTATACCTTCATCAGTAGTTAAGTATTTATCAATACCAAATTTTAACATATGTGTTTATGTTTAATTAAAAAAATAAATATATTAATCTTTAATAGAAATTTAAACTTTGTATATGAGCTAGGGATAATCTCTAATTTAAGAAATAATTAATAACGATCATTAATGTATTTGTCTAAAACGTTTGGTGTTAAAGTTGTAAGCATAGAAATTTTGACACTGATAAATCAAAGTGTAATATTTATAAAAAAAACAAACTCTAGTAATTATAATCTGATTTACTGAGTTTAGAGAGTACTTCTTTCCTTAAAAGTATTATTTTTATATATTGAAAATCATTCTGAACCATCTGCTCATATATTATTAAGTTATATAGACAATCAATAAAGACCACTAGAAATAAATCCCAGAACTTCACTTTTTTAAAAAATAAAAAATCATTTTCTTTTACTTTTTGATATAAGATTGATATTTCGTTTTTTAAAAACATGTAATTTTATTTACAAGCAAAAAATGACAACGTTTCACTTAAATATGATTAGAAATTGCTACTGTGGTCAAATGTGATTAATATAGACTGTCATAAAAAAAAAAAAACCACTGACTATATATATATAAAATTTATGTAACATAAATACGATCCAAAAATTTATTATCAATAAAAATTACAAAAGAATGGAATACAATACAACCGATTAAAATTATTAAAAAAGTATTATTAAAAATAAAAATATACAAAATATAAATATGAAAATGAATCACTATAATTCAATTTTTTTAAAAATACAACCACCCAGATAAATGATTTTATCAATGTTATAAAAACAAAAAAAATCAGATTTCAAAGGAAAACAAATATGATAAAGTGAAAAAAATCAGGTACTTATATATTAGACCCACTGCCCATGTTTATAATGGCAGAATGCAGTACCTTTCTCCAGTGAAGGGGGAGACTGTTTGCAACAGCAGAATGCCATAGTTTTTTTCTTCATATGCCAAATGTGTTGATCAGGAAGTGAACCCAGGCCATCTGCTTGAAAGGCAGTTATGCTAACCACTAGGCCACCAACATAATTACAAACACCCTCATTATCCACTGAAAAAAGGTAAGGCATTCTGTCATCACAAGCACGGGCAGCAGATCTAATACATAAGTACCAAAAACAATTTTGGTCATAAAATGCAATTTATTAAATGATTTAAACATCAGTAGTCCAAAAGCTAAATAATATTAAGATTCTGATTTTACCAGAAAAGTCAGAACCTGAAAATTGATGAATTTAAATAGCCCCTTCATGAAGGATCTTCTTATTTCAGTATAAGTATTCGAAGGTGATTGTCAGAATGTATGACACATATAAGAATTTCTTCTGCAACAATGGTCACGATGATAGATCTAGATACCAAAAACGTTTTATATAAGATAAATAATGTAAAAATCAGTTTGCATATTGTAATGCTATAGGAAAATACAGGGTTGTACCTGGGGTAATGGTTACCAGTATATGAACATCAACTGCCCTAAAGTAGTTAGCCATTTGTAACTCTACAGAAAATTGGAGTTTAAACCATGATGGATCTGAGGAATTATATTTTTATCCTCAAACTGAAAAAAAAAAAATCTCAAAAGGGATGCGCATAATAAATCACTCTGTGTGATCAGCACATCTAACTATAAGTTCACCAGCACTATCCAAAAGTATAAGGAATACTCAAAAGAAATAACCATTCATCATCATAAATGATATATTAAAATAAATTAATCAACAATCCATCTTGTGACTGGATTATAACAATAAAAAAATATAAATCAACAGCCAATCTGGTGTCTGGATTGGAAATGGGTCTTCTGTAGAGCTGGCTAACTATTGAGCCTTTGTGAGCTTGGGAAATTAATTAAACCATAGTTTGGATGCACAAACTAAGTGCTCATCCATAAGAATATGTAAGAATCAAAACAATATTGCTGGGACATTAAACATGCTGATCATCATCAATGCTCTGGCTACTTGTACTGACCAACTATAAACTTAATTTGTAATAGAGACTAAATTAAATAAAATGTAGTTCATAGAGTTTAAAGAATATCCTCTTTGCACCAACCCAGGAATCATCATCATCATCTGGGTGCCCATAGACTTAATATAAACCCCCCTATCCCATATAGTTGTTATGCATAAATCTAGCCCAGGAAGCAAGAACTCTATAATTTATTACTGTGAGCAAGAGGGAAATCAATAAATAAATTAGCTTTTTATAAATAATCTTAAGCAATTCATGGGCTTTCCCTACTTATAAATAACTAGTTTTATCTGGATTATCAAGAAAAAAAACAAACTTAGAATATATGCTATCATGATATAAGGTCACACACGCAACACTTCATGAAACAGGAATTGGATAGACTAAAGTAATTAAGACTAAAAAGAATATTTTTTAAAAACAATTATTTAATATCTAATTAATAACAAAAAAAAAGACGTGATAGATAATTTCAAACATCCATTTTAAATTTAAATTCATTAGGTTCTTTCTTTAAATTTTTTAAAAGTTTGTTAAACATGTTCACAAAAAAATCAGTGATAACAATCTTTGATTCTACCTAAAGGAAAAACTGAGAGAAAAAAAAACTTATTACTTTTATGAAACAAAAAAATTTTCTATTAATAAAAAAAATAGTGTGTGCACATAATAAAAATAATACCTATAGACATGGCTCTCTTGTATATAAAGGCTTTTCTAGTTGCAATTTCAGTTTTTCCTAGTGGGGTTTCTTCTTGAAGGTTTCTAAACATGAGCCTAGTTAAATTTGTCCTTTCCTGGCTTTGTAGAAATTCCAGGTAAATGAAAATAGCAATTTTTGTCCATTTGGTTTTTCTCTTGAATTTCCAGGTGAGACAGATGTAGGCAGAGACTCATTGATCTTTGTTGAAGACAAAGCTGCAGACTGCTGAAAGAGATTTTTACCTTCCCTACATTTTCTTCCAGTGAAGGTAGGTTACATGGAGGAAAGTGCTGCCTAGATTTTAGCTGAACTTAACACATGGTTTTTTATTGTACAAACCATTTTAATGCTAAACTCATAGTATGCTAAAAGTGGGATTAAAACTTCTATTATTATATTCAATAACTTGGTTAAGATTCCTGTTGTGTTATGCCACAGGTTGGTAAACGTTTCTGCTTCTTTCTTTTCAGCAGTTGGATTAAAACTTCACTGCTTTCTTTTCAAAAGCTAAGTAAAGAATACTTTCTTTTACTATACTTTTCAGAAGCAGAATTAAGATTCGACTGTTCTCTTCAACAGTTAAGTAAGCAATACTTCTCTCCAGACACTTGGGTATAATCATTAATTCACACCTCCACATATATATTTTTAGAACAATCTTGTCCACAAGCCAATTACAATGTCTCTTACATTATCATTTTCATGACAGCCAATTAAATAAAATTTCATAAAACAATTATTTAGCCAATTATCTCCTTAATAATAGATTAAAAACAAGAACAAGAATTTAACAACATAAAACTCTTGACATTTCTTTATAATTAAAAATAAAATCCCTTTGCAAAAACAACAACAACAACAACAACAAGATAATCTGTTAATTACATTGATTTGATTTTTCTTTTTCATTAAATAGAAATAAAGAAAGGAAAACAACTCTGATAAATTAAAATTTACAAAATTATTAAAATCATATTTTTGCTCTTCCCTTTATTATATATATATATATATTTAAAAAAACTTAAATATATTTAATGTTTGAGAATTTTCATACTATCATATGGGGATTTTACAATGATTGAGTTAAATAGTGATTTTAATAAAAATAGGTCTAAGAAAATTTGAATATTATTTCCCCCCATTAATAAAATAATTTTTTTTTAAATGTTCAAACCTGAAGAATATGCTGCCAATTATCTAATTTTTTTTTTCTAGAGCAGCTATGTAACCAACTGGTTGCAATATAAATTACAGATTTAAGTTTTATATCAATTGCTCTATTAAACAATAGTATACAGAACTTAAAGATTTATGAACATCAGAAATAAATAACGTAATCCTACTTAATAAAACATAAAAGTATAATCTTTACAATAATAATACAAACAATTCAAATTTAAAAAAATATGCTTGAATAAAAAAAAAAGCATTTGCATAATAAATAAATAAAAACGTCTAGGAAATATTCCATATTAAAGGTACAAAATTTTGAATCTGTGTATGGGAACATTAGTAAAAATAAACAATAAAACTTCAACCAGCTTACTTATGCAAATCAATTTTGAATAATTAGTTTGGGAAGAAAAAGCACATAGTTAAATTTTTATTAGAAAGATGTTTTAGCCTGCACAAACTTGAACTATTAATGTTAGGTTTTTCATAAATAACTATTATAATAATTATATTAATTTAGTTTTTAAATTGTAGTTAAAGAATAAAGTAAAGTTGTTAGATTTTACAAAGTATATTTATAATATAGAAAAATTAAAAATGAATTCAATTGTTAAAATCAAATAAAGTTTTAGCAAACGTCATAATTAAGAAACTCATTGTAAAATATATACATCATGTTGTATAAAACAAAGTACAATAATTACATTTAATGTATAGACTATGTAAATAATCAGCATTTAGGAAAAAGCTTAATAATTAAGCAATTAACATGGATTAAATAAATTATTTTGTCCAAAGAATTAAAAACTAATCTTCATTATGTTTATTCACACAGTTAAAACAGGCAAAACTCACTATATATATTGCCACACACAGCAAGCTAGAGTAATCAATGGATCCATAAGAGGTGATGTTTATTCACACAGTTTAGAAATGATATAGAAATACTACTTAAAAAACCAAGTACCATAAAAATTATAAATAATACTATTTTTTAAAGTTCAATCAGGCCAAGTAAAGTCATCATTAAATATTAAGGAAACATTAACTATCAAACAAAATATCATTGATTAAAGAACCATGATTAGGATGCATGAAAATAGATATTTGCATAATTAATAATTTAAATAATCCATAAAACCAGAGGCACATTATTCTGAATATGCATGTTTCATTAGCATCAATAAAGGTCAACTAGAAGGTTGATTCCAATTAATTTTTAAGAAATCTTTTTAAGAGAAAAACCATATAATTAATCAATTATCAGAAAACGTAATAGTATAAAAATGTAATATTTTATAGTTTTTATCCCTTACAAATGATCAGAGTTTATCTCATGATGATATGTTGAAATAGTCATCTCAGATTAAGAAAGAAACAGCAGTTTGAGAACTCATATAGCCAAATCTGATTTCCAATTCTAGCATGAGTTTGAACCTTTCATATGGAGTTTCACCAAAAAGCAACCTAATTTAAAAGTTTTTTGGGAGAAATTCAAGTATTGTATAAACTCCTTTGCATGACATGAATTAAAAAGAGCAAATTCATCAACAATAGACCCAGAACTTATAGAAATATAATATCTTCTCTGGTAATTAGAATATTAACACTCAAATAATCAACCCAGATTAAATTATCTATCTAAGAATAGATAGATTCCAATAAAAAAGAGTTGAGCAGAGGGTCAGTTTACATATGATGAAACAGCTGAAGTTAAAACATTACAACGATAAAAATATTGTAATGCATTCTTAATTTTAAAGCTTAATACTTTAGTTTTAAATGCCAGAGATTTCAGATCTGGTAGAAAAAAAGTTTAAAAAATAAGAAAATGTTTTGGTAAAAAGTAAAGACTAATTTAATAAACAGAAATAATAACATTAAGACCCAATGGATTCATATTTAGGATTAAACATTTGTATGAAATATTTTTCAGAGGCAAGCACAAAATATACATATCAAAGCAAACCTATGACCTTCTGGAACACAAAAAAATGAAAAGGAAACAATATCTATAGATATATGTCATTCTAAAAAGGAAAAAGAGTGTGAATTTTTTTTTGATATGAAGTGGAATAAGTATTTACACATTTTATTTCTTGCAGTTTTAAATTTTTCATTTATGAAAAGTTTTCATGTCTAATTTTTAAAATTAAGCTATGAAAAAGGTAGAAGACACCATTCATAGATTGCAATGAATTGTTCTAAGTGCTAATTTACATTGGCATGAGAATATCCAAAGTGTGTATATCTGTACTCCAGATATAAGTTATTTCTTCACCATAGATGCCACTTTACATATACTAGAAAGTTTAATTTTACTTGATTTCTTATGCCTGTATTTCTGTGATCATAAATTGGTTTGATTTCACAACATAAAATTAAATAGTTAATGATTAGATGGCCAAGTACTTCATGTTTGATATAATCATCAGCAAAGAATATTAAATAAAAATAACTTCAAATAAAAGCTTTATCAAATCCGACAACAAAACGAATTTTAACATAAACAGACTATATAAATAAATAAAATCAAATTATAAACAAATATTAAACTTATAAATATTCTGACATAAGAATCTTAAATATGCTAAATTCATAGACTTTGATCATTATGGACCAATACAATGAATGTGTATTACACACACACACTTATACATAAATGTCTCTTTTCTTTTAGCTAAGGTCACAAATTTTTAATATGACAGATTTGGATGTATGTATGTGAAACTTTTTGATAACTAAACATATATAAATATCAAAATTTAACAAATTTTCCAAATATTAAGAAAATGAATAAAGATATATATAAAAAATATAGTCAGAAAAAAAATACACTTTTAAAAGTTTACAATATCATTTAATTATATTTTTAATTCATAGGCTTCCAAGTATATATACGCCTATATAAAATTCTCATCTCTATTCTATGATAAAGTTATTTTGACTCTACCTGAGAACAATTTTTTGTAAATAAAGTGAAGAGAACCACTGTTGGAACCATATGAGAGTTATCTAATAATGATTATGTGGTAAAGTAGTAAAATAATAAGTCCAATTGACAATTTTAAGTATCTTTTACTCTCTCATCATAATAATATTACTTTCAATAGGTCTTCAAACGTTAAAGTCTTTTCAGGTTTTTACAGTTTTAATTTGACTTTATCAAAAGTATAAAGTCTTTTAGTTCACAGTCTAGTTATTTTTATGATCATTACTATAATTTAATTGTCAAGCATTGGTGGTCGAGAGGTCAGCGACAGCTGCTTTACAAGCAATTGTCCCGGGTTAGCGGGTTCGAGGCTATTGCTATGACACATGAGGGAAAAAATTATGATTAAATAACTTATTTATAAAGGAGTCAGCTTTATACTTGAGTCAATAATAACTAATATATTCTCAGGTGTCAATTCTAATTGTATCTATTCAACAAAATAAATTGTTGATATTCAGCAAAGTATTATGGGCTTTTTTTTAGCTGAACATCGATAGAAAGTTTCATATTTCCTTGATAACATGTTTGGGAGGAAAAGCCTCCAGTACAAATATTTGAAATTATTTAGCCAGACATTGCAGGTGAGTTATCTATAACAGTAATCTGAGATAAAATACTGTGATTAAAGCACTATATTTGAACGGAAGGAGGATTAATGGCTAGTTCTGTTTGCATTTAATTCTCTTTTCAAGTACTAACTGGTTTCCCAATTTTTTACTTGGAAGAAATAACCATTGATAAAAATAACGACAATCGCAGAAAAAGCAGAAATACAATACTAATGTAAAAACTTAATTTTCTTCACATGAAGTTTTATACCTTATGATCAGCTTTCACATATATGTTCTTTAACAACTCTTGAATCACAATATTTTATAACCCAAACATCACGTTTAATCATTACAGTTAATCATATTGTATACTGGCTGAAGCAAATGTGTTCAAGTATTTTTTTAAGATTTGTTTTAATAAAGTGCTTATCAGTTGAATTTGCATTTAATCATATTTTGCTGTTTTTTAATGTATTCAGAGTTATTAGATATTTTATAATTTAATAGAAAAACTATGATTGTATATTTTTATTCAATTGAGACAAATTTAATTATAGATTTGTCAACAAAATTTGACTTATACATTTTTTATATATTATTTTATATTCAATATTAAATATATCGTTTAATAAGTTTAAACTCTAATTTATGCATGACCAATAACTGTTAGTTTGTTTAAAAAATAAGCTATGACCATAGGTAGACTATTTATGGTTTTTATTGACAGATGTGTGAAGAGTAACTGCTTTCACAATATTACATTTTATGAAATGATACATTGTACATTTTACTATAATATAATTTATCATATGACATATGAAGAAAAATATATTATACATAACAAAAATAGACTGCAAATGAAATACCCGAATAAGAACAAAAATAAATATTCCTGGTATCATCAAAAGAATTACAAGACTGAAGTGCAATTAGGTTGGGCATATTTCTAAAAAAGACCTGACTAAATAGAAAGTTAATGTAATCTACAAAGGATCTAAAAAGAATCTGAGATAGATGCATAAAATAAGGAAATTTGCTGGTGTAATGCAGAGAAGATAGACTAGGGATTGGAAAACCATCCTCAATGAAGTGAAAATGATTAAAAATTATGATGATAACTAGTAGATGTTTTTCTATAAAACATTCTAAAAATATCATTAATCACCTTTATTTTAAACAATTTTTTAAGTCATATCAAACTATCATAAATCATATTCCCACCTTTCAATTTGTCCATACATTTTATGTAGACATGCACACCCATACAACCTTTAGAAGATGAAAATAATTTATCTCAGCAAACTCCTTTCCTTTAAAATGTTATGCCTAATAATTATTGTATGGACTATTGGAACAAATCATATCCTCATTCCCATTATAAGTCCATATGTTTATATATTTATTTTTTTGTCTTTATTCTAAGTATTATGCCCACTTGACTGCAAGTTTTTATTTCTATGATGTTTTTATTCAACTTAATTATTGAATACCATATAAATCAATATAATATGTAAAAAAAAATGTAGATTAAAAATTGGGTTATTTTGTCATGATTTTGTACTGCACAAATTTATAGCATGGGTTCAAAATAGGATATTTGACATTTTGCAATAATGACATTGTGTAACAAGTATAACAAAGACTTAAGGCTTTGTTTCTTGGGAGTTAATAAGTTTGAGCACCAGAATTGATCTTCCCAATTCCAAGTTGGATGCTTTACCGATTGTGTAAAACTGTGCAGGGCATAATAATTATAAGAACTTCAGATGTAATTATTGCTTTCAGCCTGATTAAGACCAAAGAACCAAAGACCAGGCATTAATTTTATTTTTAAGTGGCTTCTAGATAACCTTAAGAACAGGCTGCAGAAAAGGTCATCAGAAAATTGTTTCTAAAAATGAGGTCATCATAATTTAATTCAGAATATAAAAATTTACTTTTGATATGAAATATATGTACTTAGGCCAATATTCTGTAAATATCTAATAGTTAATTAAATTATATAAAAACTGTATTAAAGTCAGAATGACCAATTATGATTAACAGTACAGAACCTATATTTTCTAACTAATAACTAGATGCATTAAAGTAGAATTAACTCCATTTGCTCAAAATTCTTTATTGTATACTCATTTGGGTGATTTGAACTAACATTTTGGTTGTATTTTTAAAGTCAATCCGAAATTACAAGTCTATCAGCTTTGTCATTAACATATAGTTTTAATTTAATCAACTGCCTTGTAAAAAGTTAGAGGGCTAAGAGTGCCAGAAGTGGAGTTGATTCAAGGACATTATGCTCTCAAATCTGACACTTTACCTTTGCACTAAACCATACCATCAAATGACCTTATAAATCTTCTGATAACATTTGTAAATGGGCTTAGTAGTTGGCCTTTTCTAAATCTATATTTCTTGATGACTCTTGTTTTAACATAGAAACATTGGTGTCAGAGGTTTTGACCTTCACATAAACCATGAATTAAAAATGGAAAGTCACAAATCGATGATTATGCTTCAATGAGTGACCAAACTCTTGATATTATACCACTAAAGAAAATGGTCTTAATATCCCATGACAAAGGTGATGAACTACACAAATTTGAAAACTTTTACTACAAAATTTACATTTTTAAAGCAATTGCATAATTTACAGAATCATGTGATTTATGACTGTGTTCAGTGGAAAACTGAATGGCCAAATATGGTGGATAATAGAGATTTTAAATGGCTTGAAATAGCTGTTGTAGCTATTCTAAACAACTAGACTAAATAAAAACTCATAAAATGTACTAAATATAATACACAAATACTTCTATCTATACATATCTCTGTCAGTAACATTGCACTTATATGCATACATAATCTTATGTTTCAACTGTCCTGCAGACTTCTTCAGAGCAACTTTTACTTTAATTTTTTAAAAGTAAGGCAAAAGTGGCTCTGAACAAGACTTCAGGTCAGTTGAAATGTAAGATTGTGTATGCATATATGTACAATAAAAGGTTTTTGCTAAAAAGTATTTAAAATACAGGGAATAAATTGCATTTATGTAAGATATTACAGCAAAATAAAAGAACTAGTGAATTTCATCATCATCATCATCATCATCATCATCATCATCATTATTATTATTATTATTATTATTATAAAATGCACAGTGTATTAATAAAATGAAAGTAAAAATTAAATATTATTAGGTTATTACTACCATTATTTAAAATAATGGAGATATTATTAAAGATAGCAAAAGGAAACAAATAAAGATATTAAATAATCTTCACATCACTATATATTTTTTTGAAAACATGACTAAAGACACAATAAAAGACATATGCATTTCATGCTAAATCAGCACTTATCAGTTGGCCCATGTCACTATCTCTCATATATGTTTTTAGTATTTATTAATACCAAAGATTTTTTCTCTTTTCTGGATAACTGTAATATTTACATAAATGTCCACAATATTTATGTGAATATTAGTATTTATTAACAGTAAATTGTTACATTATGAATTATAAGTGTCAAACTTACCCCACCCACAACTTTGATATAATCCATTCTAGATAAATACAGTAATGATTATCACTAATCATATATTAAACTAGAGATTATCTCTAACCCAGATATAAACATTAAAACTCTGTTAAAGATTAATATATATATTTATTTATTTAATTAAACACACAAACACATGGAATTAATCATATTTTTCTTTCCCAGTGTAATATTTTTATAAATGTATTAAATAACGTTCATGCTACCATACCTTCTTTTGAAAACATATAACTAAAGGCATAAATAATGATTTAATTTCCAAGATATAACTTTTAATTAATGAGATTAAAATAAAATGAATCATAGTTTCTAATTATCAGAATTCGGGGTAGAGTATGGGGTGGAGAATCTGCACGAAGATTAAAATAAGTTGGTATGAAATTTAAGATTTTGAATGTAGAATATATATATATTTTAAAACAATTTTAGACAATAGATTTGTTTTAATACTTCTAGTTTTAATTTACTTTTTATAACTTATTTTTATCCTTAAAAATTTTAATGCAAATAGATTTTGTAATATTTTTAACTTTATTGTAGTATGAAAACGTATTGATATTTATTTAAAGAAATAAAACCAAATAGCAAAAATTTCCCCCAAACAATTTTTTTGCGTGTAAAATTAAAATCCCCCTCCCGTCATTTTCAAATATATATTATATAATTATATACACATATATATAGTAAGTAAATCATCATCATCATCAACCATTATCAATCCACTGCAGGATGAAGGTCTCTCCAAGTTTAATCCATCTCCGATCTTTAGCTTCTCTTTTCCACATCACCCATGCACCCTTTCTTATTTCATCCATCCATCTCACATGTGGTCTCTTTCTGGGTCTTTTACAATCTATATATCTAAATTTATTATCAAAGTTTTATATTCCAAATAAATAAATTCCGAATGTTTCAAATATTTTTTTAAAATCAATAATTATATATTACTTTCTTTTTTTTTAGTGCATGCCCTTGGACACTAGAAAGGAAAGATGAGAACTGTCTTAATTGATTGACAGTCCTTAGTTTGATTTTTGGGTGAGGTATAATAATCATTAAGGCCCTTGGAAAGATGAGAACTGTTTTAATTGATGGAGAGTATTTAGTTTGATGTTTGATTGAGGAATTATAATTATTAATTCCCTTCATGAGTCTATAGTGGTAGGATGTTAGACTTTGGACTACAAGATCCTCAAATCAATTCCATTTCAGGTATTTCCAATGCTTGAACTTCTTATGGAGTCCCAAGCAATAAAATCATTTGGATTATTTATTACACTTCATAAGTTGGTGAAATGGGAAAGTGATAAATTCTGGAGTTCAAAGTACATGAATCATTACGAGATTGACACTTCAGGTGCTTAAAGTTTTCATGATCTCTCAAGCAATAAAGCCATTCTATTATTTATTTTAATCATTAATGGGTTGCACAGGAACTACACTTGTGATATAAGTTTTTTGCCTACTAAGAAAATGGGGTAAGATGTTATAAAGATAGACAAAATATAACTAATCTTTAACAGCCTGGTGAAATACCCATGCCTACAAATTATTTATTAAATTGGCAAAAATAATTTTAAATTAGTAATGACAGTTGCAGTGATAGTAATAAAGGTAAATACATCTAATTCTCTTCTTACATAGTAGATTGGTTTCTGAAAATTTATGTTGTAAAAAAAATTCATGTAAAAATACATTGTATATATGGAAAATAAGGAGATTAGTTCCAGACCTAAGAAATCAATGAAAATAATTAAATAAACCATATATAAATATCATTAGAATGCAATATTTTTTGTGTACTATCAAATTTTACTTCATACACATTGAACACAAATAAAAAATAAGTTATAGGAACATAACTTTCATTTGAAAACTAAAAATATTTGAAAGTAATAATACAATGAAACACACATTAGTTTTACTACACAAGCCATTGACAACTTTAAAGTTCAAATTGTATCGTCACTTTCACATTATGAATAAAAAAAATTGAAATAAAGATTATTAATGTAATTTATTGGAGTTTATTAGTTTTATTTCATTTAACTTATTGAACTTTTTTTTTAATTTAACAACTAACACATTTGAAAAGGGAAATTGTAGGTTTCAGAACTGTGTAATTATCAAAAATATGGGTGGCATCTTGCTTGTTAATAAAATAGAAAAGTACCCAATATTTTATTTACCATCACTGTCTGACAATACATGTATACCATTGCTATCACTAAAACTTACAATGTATAACTTACCATCTATTAATTTTTGGCAAAATTAATAAATTTAAATTTAAACAAGTTAATTAAATTTAAACAAAATTAAATTTTTTTAACATCAATAGCAACAAGGAATTTTTTTTAAAAAACCCAAATGTCAAAATGCAAACAAAGCTACAATACTAAAAAGGTATTTCCATTTCAAAACAAAGCAATAAAAACATTACAATGCAGATAAACAAATTTCTCCATTTACAGAACTATTGCAGAAGAAAAGATTTTTGTTTTTAAAATAATGAGAAATAAAGAGATAAAACTTTTTTTAAAATTAGATGATAATAACAGACATATATTTTTAGTTTTGTGATGTAATCATGATGAACTTGACTTCAGAAACAAATCTATAAATAAACACTGAATTAAAAACATTTACAATCTTCTAAAAAGAAAAATAAATTATTTTACATTACTTACATGAAATTATTTAAAATTAAAAAAAAGTTTAATAACAAATTAAGACAATCGAAGAATTAATTTGAGAATGTAAGATGATTTTTTTAAGTCTTCCAGACAATAACGTTCGTTTCTTCATTCCAACCATGAATATGTCACAGCAGCTTTAATCCCAAAGTACCATTTTTTATTTTTTACTGATCATGTTATTTTAACACAACTCATGTAAAAAGAGGTTTTTTTTTATAAGTCATGTTATTTCAAAATCATGCAAAAAAGGTTGTGCAAAAAGAGAATTAATATTAATATTATCTATATTCTTTAGTACTTTTTACAATACTTTTTTACAATTCACTATTGACAGTTTTGATTGCCTCAGCAATCTTCTTCAGAACTTCTACTTGTATTTCCAAATCTTGTAGAAGTTCTAAAGAAAATTGCTGAGTAATCAAAACTGTCAGTAGTAAGTTGTAAAAAAGCATTGTAAAAAGTGCTAAAGAATATAGATGATATTAATATTATATGGATTTGGAAATGCAATAAAAAAGATCAAGTTAAAAAAAAAATTAGGTGTATATTAAAAACTGATTCTTTTCTAAATATAGATCTTGTATTCAAGACAAATGACAGCAACAATGCAATTAAAGAGCTGCTGCTATTTAAAATTGATATGAAGATACTTGATTGCATGTAGCTACTTATGACATTTAAATAGGAAAATATCAAATTTGTTACTGTACTAAAAGAAAAAAAAATTGTTTATATTTATTTAATTTTTTAATTCTGTGACAGAAATTAGTATTTCTCATTATGTGTATGCTGAATTTAAGTATTTATTATAATTTATTTAATACAAATACATGATGCCTAGCAGCCTGTGTGGTTTAATGTAGTAGTGGAGTAGTAAATCTATCCTCTGCTAAATAATATAAGGGGCAGGGGATGTTCTATTTAACTGAATAAAAACGTTATCTGCTACCATGAGAAATCAAATAAACAAAATCATCTATATTATTGACACTGAGTTAATTTTACAAAAAGTTCCTTGCTAGGAATCAAAGTCTTTTAATAAGATTATAAAAAGTTTGGGCATCTTTTTCATAGACTGTGATTTTTATTTCTAATACAACTCCTTCAAAAAAAAGGGTACTTCAAGTTTTCACCTAGATAACTTGAAAAACATATCATAAATTGAATATAATTTTCTGTAACAGTAATTTAAAATCACAATTTTATTCCAAGCTATTTAGGGATAATCTAAAATGATAGTCTTATTTTCTCCACTTGTTAAAGGTTAGATCTAAATTAATTTTTATAAACACCTTTATTGGAAAACTGGCTGCTATTATTCTAAAAACAATTTCTTTAGTACTAGAATATTTTATTAGCAACCTATGTGCTCGTTTGGAGAAAGTGAAGTATTCATACTAAACTTTTTCACATGTAATTACATTTTATGGTGAAAAACATTACTGATACATTAAATGCCATCTATTTGCAATGATTTACTATCTTTCACAAATTCTTTCATACTCATGATATAGTTTTAATACCTAATAATGCCTCAAATCAAGATCTTTTTTTCTGAATGCTCGACCAAAAATCTAGTCAAAGAATTGAAGAATTATAGCTAAAAATTAGATTTATTATGAATCCTTGAACAAATTTTCTTAATCCAATAATCTGATTTTATCTTCCTAGATATTATTTGAGATTCATCTACAAATTATGCTTATATATTTTAAAAATGGAATTGAACAATCTGTGATTTATGTGTTTGTGTAAAATAATACTGTTTTCTTGTTTGCAGAAAAAGTGTTCATATTAATTTTTTTCATATGCATTTTATGATGAGAAAAATTGCTGATACTTTAAATTCCATCTATTTGTAGTGTTTTCCTATCATTCCACATATTTCCTTATCAGATATTAAAAAACAAATTGTCTCATAATATGTAAAAAACTATTAAGTAGATTAGATTTACTACTGCCCCACATACAATTTCAATGCTTAGTAATGTCTCAAATCAAGATGTTTTTTTCTGAATGCTCAACCAAGAATTAAAGAATTGTATTATGAAAATAGAATTACTATGAAGTTCTGAATAAATTTATTTTCCCTAAATCCAACAATAAAATCAGTTGGATTTTATCTACAGAGATACTATTTGAGAGTCGTCAACAAATTAAGAAATCATGTTCACTTGGCTTATATATTTTAAAAAATGAAATTTAAGTCTGATGCTTATGTGTTTGTGCCAAACACAAACCATGGAACATGTAGTTAATGTCTATCAAATTTATCCATACAGTAGCAAAATCAAGATTTAATAAAGGCACTGGAATCTTTACAGATCCCTTCATAATATATTTGTTATTATGTGTTATATTATTTCCATTGTCTAGTTAGAAATAAATAAATAATAAAATGACTTCATTACTTGGCAGATCTTAGGCTGTTCAAATGCTGTAGGAGTCACAACCAGAATCAATCTGAGAGTCTTACATGCCAGTGTTTTGTCACCTTAACACCATACTAAACAATGTAGAAAAAATAGGAATGCTTTTTAAAAAAAAATCGAACTTTCAGACAATCACTTTATAATTTTTAATAACAATTGTCAGAAAAAAAAAGAGAAGTAACCCCATGTGCTAAAGAGATACATAACATAGTATTATTTTATTAGAATAATGCAATGTCTTTATTTAAGAAGTTTGAGGATCGGAAGTGCCACAACTGGACTCAATCTAAGGATCTCGCACTCCAGAGTCTGACAACCCACCATAATAATAATAAAAAAGACTGAACAAGTACAATACAAACAAAGTCTCTTTGTTTAATAATTACATTTTGAATTACAAGTGTCAAATTAACTCAACCCACATATTTGACACCATCCATTTTAGATAAATATAATAATGACTATTATTAATCATTTGCAAAACTAGAGATTAACTCTAATACAGATATAAACTTTAAAACTCAATTAAAGATTAATATATCTGATTTTTTAAAATTAAACACATAAACACATGGAATTATTTGCAAAGCTACAAAAATTGAATCTCTAATATTTTATTTTGGTGTTTACGTATTAGACCTGCTGTCGGTATGTGGGACGATAGAATGCCGCACCTTTCTTCTGTGGAGGGGGGAGGATAGGTGTGTTTGCGACGGCAGAAGACTGTAGTTGTGATTTTTAAATACGTTTTTAAATGTTGTGCCTTTTTTAAAATGCTGTATTTAAAAGTCATAACTACGACAATATGTCGACCCCCCCCCCCATCCTTGGAGAAAGGTACGGCTTTCTGTTATCGCAAATACGGGCAGTCGGACTAATATGTAAGTAGCGAGAATCTGTTACTCGACACTTTGTTATATGATATCAAAATTATAACATTTATACACAAGTATTTCATTTATTTTGACTACGCCTGTTTAAACTATATTTAAGATTATCGGTAAAAAGATATGGGGTGCCATTGCCGTCCCCCCCCCCTCCCCTTCCCCAACAAAGTCGTAATAAAAAAATTAAAAAAGTAAATAAATAAATTGACTAACAAAATACACTTTTTAACTTTTCTTCAAAAATCTTTAAATTTCATCACCCCATACGGAAAGTTTTTTAAAGATCAAAAATGAAAAATCTATAAATATTTTTTGTTATAAATAAGATTTTCGATTCAGACAATAATAAAATTTATCATTTGAAGGCTTTTTGTGTGGGTCTGTGAAAATAAATTGCAATTCCTTGGCTTGTTTACAAATAGTTACAATTGCGTCAATTCAAAGACAAATAAAATTTTGAAACCATAAATTTAAAGATACTATCATTCTATAATTTACTTAGAATAAAAAATATCGACCATCGTATGATGTTCAAGCAACAGAAATGAAAATTTAGTTCTGCATACATTGCACTTAATTACTAATTAATTTTTATTACTAATAAGTAATATTAGAGCGTATAGAATATAGACAATATACGAAACTGTCGGATTATTTCCATCATCTATCGTTAAATGTTGAATGTATAGAAAATTTTAAACCTTAAACTTTTCAAATACAAATAATTTATTAGTAATATTACACAAAGAGACAACATAAGTTAGTAATTACACCTACTTTAGCCAGTTTTAGACATAATTTTTAAACTTCAAGTAGAAATGGGTCCATCTTAGTATTTGCCTGAAGGTTTGTGATGATGATATTTAGATGTGACAATATGTTGCTCTATTTTTATCATCTATCATTAAATGGTGAATGTATAAAAAATTTGTATGATAATACTTACAAGTTGTTTGTGTTTGAAAAGTTAAAAATTATATATACATTCAATATGTAATGATAGATGATGAAAATAGTCCAACATATTATCACATTTAACATATCGTCATCACAAACCTTCAGGCAAATGTAACTGTCATCTTTAAACACAATATAAAAAGAAAATACAGTATTGCATTTTTAAATTATTTAAATCTTAGTAAGAATTCCATCAAAACAATGACATTCCAATGAAATGTTGACTGGCTCTTTCTCTAAGAAACCTCCAGTACCACCTTTAGATCAACTCATGTATTTGTAGTATCATAGTTTAGATATTCACCACAAAAATATTAAGGAGCTAGTATGTCAGAATCATAAGTTATGACATGAAATGTGACATATTTTATATCACTGTACATTCTATTCAATGTTTTCCTTGACATTATGAAATTTTGTAAACCACTTGAAAATATTTTTATCACTTATGATTTTACTGCTATACATAATATGAATGTTCTTTAAGAAGCATAATAACTATATCTTCTGTATTGCATTGCCAAATTCATAAAATATAATATTAAATCATCTATGCTCTTTATTACTGTTTTACAATGCTTTAATTACAATCCTCTATGCCAGTTTCGATTGCCCCAACAACCTTCTTCAGAACTTTCATTTCCATCTGGGAAAGTTCTGAAGAAGATTACTGGGGCAATTGAAACTGGCATAGAGGATTGTAATTAAAGCATTGTAAAACAGTAATAAAGAGCATATATGATTTAATATTATATTACACAATATGAATCATTTCAAATATTTCAGTAACAATTTTGCCCAATCCTTTAAAACAAAATTTAAAGGCATATTGTAACATTATGGTTAAGGTACAAAAATATTATCAATACTATTGTATTAAAGTTTTTGTGATAAATTTTCAAACTATGTTGCTATATGAACATGCATTGATTAAGAGATGGCCTGCAGACAATGTTTCAGTGGAATATACTGTGTATACTTCATAGTGTAATTCAAATTTGATCCAACCTTTATTATACCATCCAACAAAATACCAAGATTAACCCTCCTAATTTTATAAAATTATGGAAACAAATGTTGAAAAATTAAAATCAATTATTCTAAATCGTTCTCTTTTAGATTAGGAGCTTTCTAAATCAAATTATCATTCCTGAGAATACTGTCCCAAATTTACAATCATATAATTTTCCTTACCAGTGAGCATTTTAGCATGAAGTTTAACTCACATGATGATTATCTTATAGACATTATCTCAAATATTTAAATCAGAAAAGAGTTGTCTTTAATCAAATTTTTTAAAAAAGTATAGATTGGGGAAATGGATTTACAAATGGATTTGCTATCATCAAAAAACGTTCACATACTAAATAAAAACTCTATCTTAATAAACATACTAACCAAGTTTCTGGCCAAAAAAGGAATCTACCACTAAAATTTTTTAAATCAAATGAACCGTTTTAACTGTCCAGGTCAACCATATTTTGGTATTGGACCTGATTTAATCAAGATGATTTGACAATATTCAATTCCTAAAATTTATAAACCAGATGTTAAGACTCATAAATGACTACCAAATTCTGAAAATATCGGCAATCATAAAGAGATGTTAATCATTAACTAATAACAAATTTTTTATACCAACAATATGGCTAATATTAGAACAAATAGTTTCACATCATAATTTGTACAATTTACAGTAATGTATTTTTTGTTAACCAAAATATAATATTTAATTCTTTATCATCAAAAATGACTGTGTTTAGCATAATTTTTAACATATTATTTTCATTTTATAATATTGTTTAAATTGTAGTTTATAGAAATGCTAAAATTGTATATGATCGTGCAAATCATATATATATATATACACACACACACAAATACGTTCTGATAATACAAGAAATTCTAGTTATTATTATCATTACTTTCATAAACTATATAGGCCAATATTATTCTAACAAAATAGAAATAATTAAATGGTGAATGTATATATAACAAGCAAACATGTCAGCTTGTTTTAACATACAAATATTTCATTTAATAGATTTAATTATCTCCATCTTAAAAATTAAGTTGTTATTACCATTAAATTATAAATAAAAAATTTTAGCATAAAGAAGCATTAATTTTCTTTTTTAAAAATCCGTTTGAAAGTTTCTTTGTTTTTAGCATTTGTTTTCTATTTAAAAACTTTAAGAAAGATTTTCGGAATTAATTTCGGTACTTGTTACTTAGCCTGTTGGCGTTGTTGCCAGTCCAAAACAGCTACAAATGCAGTTTACACAGCCTGACTTACTGGCTAAGAAAACAGTTCTGTTTGTCATAGCCATTGCAGGCAACTTAATTGTATTCTTAGCCAGCTGTTTTAATTTTATTCAAAAATTGTTTACCTCCAATTATTATATAAAATTCCTCTTTTTTTTTTTTAAAAAAAAGAGTGAAATAGCAATGGTGGAATATATTTTCTTTTTATTCTTAGCAGTGTTGAATTAATGTGCACAGTTTATAGGTATTATCCCAAATGTTATTTTCTTAAAAGTTGGCTTTTTTATGAGTGTTTTCAAAACACCTATATAAAATAAATGACAAGCATGGGCAGTATATATAAAAATGACAGACAAATACTAAAGCAGAGTAGAGAGTATCTCAAGATTAGCCTACTTCTTGTATGGATTACAGATATGGAAAATCCATACTAACATGCTGATGATCTTCACATGAGTTCAGCTTCTCTATAATTTCTGAATGACAGGAAAACAGTGTCTACTTTTATGAAATCACGGAGAAGCAATCACCACATTTATTTTTCCAGGAGTTCATACTTGACCAATATAAAGATTAATGGCACTACTCTTTATTTTGAAACTGATTTTCTACACTCACCTTTGAGATAACTTTCTAGCCACTAATCTTCTAAAGTAAATATTATTTATAGTAGATATAATCGAATTTTTAAGGAAAATGATTACCAGTAAGACTTCTCTTCATGATTAACAAAAACAAGATAGTAACTAAATTACCAATTGTTCTGTTTTTTAATTTAATTTAATCAAAACCAAAAATAGATATGAAGTAAATAATTTCTTTTTAATCCATTAAATAAAAATAAATTAGAAATTTTAATTACACATGTATTATAAAAAACATCTTTGTTCTAAAAAAGTTTGCTTTTATTATCTAATTAAAATTTTTACATTTTTGTCAAAATCAGAAATAAGTCAAATAAAAATATTTGTTTTAAAAATATATAAATTTTAAATAATTTACAATGCTATAAAAATATCAAGAAATATTGTTGCTCAATCAATATTTCAGTTGCTTAAGATTTTATTTTCAATAATTATTAATGGTGATTATTTATATTTTTGGCATGTGTGTGATCAAGTGTGTCAGCAGTATGAGATAGCATGGATAGTTGAGAGTCATGAGAAAGTCTGAGTTCAAGCCCCCTATATATTAGATATTAGAGTGCAGGTATGAAAAAGCCTGTATTGTAAAAAAATCATTTATTAATTAATAATTATTAATGCAAATTTTGACTGTGTTCATTTCTACTTTTTCTTAAATTTGAAACATATATGCATAAATACTACATTGCATGCCATGAGACCAATTGGCCTCTTTCTCTTCCTATACTAAATTACAATTCTAGAAAGTATATAACAACCAGAGTGATATACTTTGACTTCTGGCAATGTAAACATTTGAAATGCTTTCTAGTTGCTATAAATTCAATCAAATTTTATAGTAAGAAAATGACTATTTTTTTCTGCATATCCAAGATATTGGATAAAGAACTGAATTGAATACAAGGTTTTTATAATAGTAATAAACATTGTAACTTTTATTGAATTGCATAAATAATATAAACAATAATTTTGAAACTTTTACTTCTTCCATTTATTATTAATTTTAAAATTGGCAAATCATTATTTTATTTTTCCAAAAGAACAAAATTGACATTTCCAAGATAAAAAAAATGACAAATTCATACTGGAAAATTTGAAAATGATTTCTTCCTATTTTATAAAAAATAAATTCTTAAAATATTGAAATTATTTAACCCATTATATATATCACAAATAAATGAAAAATATTTCAAAAACATAACTTAAAAATCTAATTTTTTTCATAATGAATTTCTAGCACAGAATTTAATTTATTCATACAAAAAATTATTTTAACATTATATTTAAAATAAAAAAAACTTTCAAATAAAATTTCAAACAGTGTAATATTTTATTTTTATAAAATTTTGAATTTTTCCCCTTCATGAGAAGATTTAATCACTTTTTAAATTATAATGAGAATTCATGAAATTAAGACTTTTTAAAAATTGTTACTTAAAAATATTATAAAAATCGACCATAACAACATTCTAAATTAAAATAAGTTATTTTTTCTTTCAACCATGCAAATACAAAAAACTGACCAATAAGAATTAAATAACATAAATGAAGCAACTTTATTTGAAGTTTTTTACTGAATTTTCTTACAATATTCTAAATCATATGTAACTAATATATAGTGTTCATTGACTGGGTAATCTTTTTTGATTTCTATTCCAAAATTAGTCTTTTATTTGATTTCTAAAATATCATGTGTCGCAAGTCACAAAAATTTTATATAGTTTTGTTTAATAAAAATTTTGATTTAAACAAAACTACAAAATATTATTTATAGATAATTTCATTAAAAACTAATTTAGTAATTTTAGTAACAAATGCATGCATTCTCACATACATACATATTCACATAATGCATTCATTTTGATTTTATACATGTACAAAAGAGCTAAAAAAATAATGATAACTTCTCAATATTTTTCAAACATGAGAAGCAGGCCATCTCATGTTCGAACCCCACAACCCCAAAATAGTGTGCTCTGAAGCAACAATTGTAAGAGAAAGATCAAGGAGGTGTATTTTATTATCAATGATAACAATGCGATCAATAGATGCGACACGTGTTTTGCTGTTTCAAGAAAATGGACAAATTAATTTACATATGCATTTGCACACATTATTATTTAGTAATATTACAGCAATGGTTTATAATTTATTTTGGCCATGAATATGAGGGGAAAACCTTGAAAGTACTAGGCCTAGATTAATTTAATTTAATTGCTTTTGTTACTACTGAAAGCTTCTTCTTCAACATGTTAAAGCGCTTATATATACTATTATATTTTAGTAAATGAGAATAAATCAATTAGTTTAAAAATATTTTATACTTTTTGGGAAAATGACTTACTTTATCAAAATTGTCACAAATTGTTATATTAGTATGAATTATTATGTTATATTAGTTCATAGTAATATATTTTATAAGTTGTTGTTCATTTATTTATAATTAATTATTTATTTTTAATACAAATTACTTGTTTTTAAATATTTTAATTTAACTATACTACTAAACTGGTAAAATAATTTAAGTCATTCTGTCTATTAATTTTTTTTCTAATAAATTTATTACATTTTGCTTAAAAATATTATTTTTTAACATTTAACTATTAGATTCATATCTTATATGTCAGATCGATACAATTCATTATATACCATGATTGTGACACACACATGTCAAAAGTATAATCAGTTTAAATATTTCATTTAATATATTTAATCTCTGTTTGGGGTTTTTATATTATTATTGATAATGACAGGGTATCAAGATATTAATATATGTGTGGGTAATTCATTAACCAGCAATGGCCACAACATGGTTTAATAACATTCAGACTACAAATAGTATCTTATACTGCTTCTAAGATATGTATTTATTTGATATAATTATCATTTTAAATTTGATTTTTTTATAAACATTATTTAAAAAAAATATTAAATTACTTGTACAAAAAAATTAAAAAAAATATAGCCTGAAAATGAAATAAAATTATTTTTCTTTAACAGGATTCAATTGCCAGCTTTTTATAAATATTTGATTGCTTTATTATAATTAGTGATTTTAATGAAATAAATTTTCTACTTATTATTTTTGCTATTACTTAAAACACATTTTAATATATTTCTTAAAAAAAAAAAGCAGCAAAAATATTGTCATTTGAAAAATATGAAAAAAGTTTACAGCCAAGTTTAGACTGCTAAAACAAAAAGGAGGAGCATAAAATTAAAATTACCCGAGGTAAATTCAAACTAATTTGTTTTTTTTTTTGAAAAACAGACATACATACATAAGAAAGCATAACCTGTTAAATTGAAATAATAAAATGAAATTAATGCATTTGAAAATTGATAGCAGTATCACATATTAATTGTAGCCATTGCAAATTAAAGTTATTCTTTATTTATGTTAACTATAGAAATTTATATAACCTTATGGCCTTATATACAGCATTGTTTGATGAAAATGCAACCTCTTCCATGATACATATTTCTATTAATCTAACCAGATGATTGAGTTGTTATATTTATATATGATTTCTACTGATTCCAAGCAGCTGATGACATCAAGTTTGATTGACAGAAACACATGTCATGCAAGATGTTAGTTAATTCATTCCCATATATAAAATAGTAAGTTTCCACAAATTTCTATAGAGAACATGAATAAAAAACAATATTAATAGATTACATATTTATATGTTATTTAATTAACTCTCTTGAATCAAAACATTTTCTATTGTTACACCTGGTGAAAGTTTTTGAAAAGACTCAATCTTTTATTTCTATATAAAATATTTATTTTAGAATAAAGCTCAATAAATTTGACTTGATTTCTTTTCAATTTAATTTTACAAATGAAATATGTTTTAAAAAATCATATTTGAACTTTGCAAATATTGAAAAAAATGAGTTATAAATAAGAACAAAGAACACAAAATGTTATTCTAAGATTTGAAAGTAAACAATCTTGAGAAAGTTAAAAGAATTGTTTTCTATTTTTTTAAGGCAATCAAGTGTGGACTTATGATAAATCTATAACATTCTGCTTTAAAATCTGATATTTGCTTTATAATTATTACAATATTTGAAAACAGTTTAACACAATGTCAATTTTAACAGGTAAATGATAAGTGTGATCAAACCTTGTAATAATTTTTTGTTAACAGTTATGGTCAAGTTTATTAGCTTCTATTATTAAAAATAAAGTATAAATGAATAAAATAAAAATATTTAAATACGTATCAATCAATTAGCATGTACAATAAAAATCTTTAATACATAAACAAAAAAACATTTTTTATTCAGAAAATTTTGTGTAAAAATGAGATTACAATGAAGAAACACACTGAAAGCCCTAATCTGGTGATTAACAATATGGTAAAGACGTTTCATTTTTTTCCAACTGACTATAACATAGTGATCTCTTCAGATTTGTTCTTAAATTAATACATCAATACAAGCACTCTTGAATTGTCTCTGTGTATTGAAACAGTAAGGTCTGCTTTGCAGATCTTCGTTTCACCTTTTCTCACCTACTTTCTACCCTCATACCTTAGTTTGAACCCCAATCTATCGTAGTGTGTCTGCAATACACTTATATACTGAAAATACCACCTAATTTTAAACCACGAGCACAATGCTCGTATTATATATATAACTTATTCCCAAATAAAATATTATGAATTATGTATTTGTTCACATAATTTACATTTATCAAAAAGTAAGTTATATAAGTCTAATTACCACACACTATGATATCCATTTTAAAACATATCAAAATTATAAATTGTTAGTTATTTTGTTTATCTATTTACAAATATATTACCTCGTAATATATTTTGATTTAAAATAAAATTCATTTAGTAAATATTCGTTTAGTAGATAGATTCAAATATTACAATTTAAAATAAGATAATTTTCGTTTTATTTAATAAAATCATCCCAAATATTTCTGTTAATATAAATGAGGACAATAGTTTAATTATATAAGTTTATCTAAAAACACACTGTCCACTTAAGTTTTCTTTAATTAGTAGCATAATTTTAATTAAATCTGTTTGTAATTCAATTCATGGAAGTTAACAAAGAAATTAATTAATGTTGAATTCCTTTAGACATTGGATAGATTTAATTACCAGATAAGTCCAATAATTTTTACCTCCAGGGCAAGCTATTGTTAAATTTTACTATAAAAAGAGTTTTTCTTTTGTTCTCCATCTAGCTTCTAAAGAATTCTGAGTTGTAAGAATTTTGAGTTATTCTAGCTTCTAAAGAATTTGAGTTGTTCTAAAATTCTAATAATTTGCTAACTTGATGTCTAGTAGAATTACTGGCTGTCCCCTTGAATAGGCCCATACCATCGAAATTATCACACGGACCCGATGCCGCCGCCAAAATATGAACATTCAGATTTTGCTGCTGAATTATAAAACCTGCCAAACATCTACCTGCAAAGCTTCTCCAGAGGTAACCTAAATTAACCAAGAGCCTTGTGATCCTAACTAACGCTATAGCTATTTAACATTGTTTTCTTATATTTCACAACTTATTTGTATTTTTCTGTATTTAAATATACTCAACTTTTGCTCTATCCTTGGGTTAATATTTTCTATTTATAAGCTTTCTTTTATTTTATTATGATAATGTGTCAGAATCGCTTTGACCGAGTGAACTATTCCCTCTATTGAAAGTAAGATGCCTATTAGGCAATTTTAAATTTATAATTTTCCAATTGTATTATCTTGCAAATCACTGTTGAGGACTTTTCTTTAATGTAATATAATCACGTTTAAAACTACAGCTATTGATTTTAATCTAATATAAGAGTATGTGTAAGTCAATGATTTAAAGTGTCCCAAATGCATGATTGCGTATATAAATCTATACTTACTTTTCAAACCCCAGCATGCATTTTCTATTTTAATTACTTGTTCTACTTTCATTATAAAGTTCATCATTGAGCGAAGGACCCTCTTAAATGAATTTTGGAATTTGATGGATTTCTCTTAATCCAAGTAAAACCCATTTAGTATTTTTTATATACACTAGCCGATTTCTGGTACATGAATTGGTGTTGAGACGCTTTGTTTTATTTTTCCAGGATCTTTACACGGCAAGTCCGTTCTTTGCTTATTGCAGTTTCAGGCAGAGGGTGTTCACCAATGACACCCTGGGAATTAAAGCAATCATCACACAGTCGCTAAGTTTTGCTGTTCGTAAATACTTTCCTACGGGTAGCAGAGCCCTCCATAATTATTCCGGATCTTCAATATTGTTTCTTTTATATTTATTTTACAAAGCACCGTGACTTAAACGAGTCACACCCTCCCTTTATAATTCACGATCAGCAACGACCTCCCAATACAAATCTATTATTATTATTCTCAAAAAGCTTGATCCCATCCCCTTTGCTTAGTAGCTTTAGCCGTACTATTCTCGAAATCAATAAATATTTTAGAAATTTAATTTCAAATATTGTCTTAAACTTGTCTATTTACTCAAAGCACCTCGCACTTTCCTATCTTGTCACACATATGAATGCTATTAGCCCGAGGAATAGAATATACACTGTTTTAAAACCTTTGTATTGCTGAAATATAAATGCCAACAATTATTTAATAGTGTCTCATATAACAGACGTGGCATACATATATATTTATATAAATAAATTGGTGAAATTATTTAAAACTAAATTTACTCTATTTTATTTGATCCTATCATGCTCGGTCTATATATATATTTTTGCATTTCTTTTATAAACCATAGACGTAATTAGCCACCCAAACTTATCTTAGTATAGGCTTTGTTCTCCCTGACCCGCCAAAGTAATAGTTGTAGCAAGATGCATTATCACATAGGTGTGAATTTGGACTTATTCGAACTTAGATATCTAGAAGGCAACCCCTCCTAGATGTTCGTTTAGTGCTGGGTTTGATTATGCAGTGTAGCGAGATAGATGACGTTACATAGTAAATTTTTTTCGGTGAAAAAAAATACTATGTAACAGTCAAGTTGTACATTGCGAACAGAATTCAGAATCCAAGCAAGAGAGCCGGTGGCAGACTAGGACTGTGACATCCCGAGCCGACCGCACTTCAACTGTAGCAGATTCCAAGACTCAAGACCCTACGAAGACCACCTTGAAATTACAGTAGTATACCTCTTTCCACCCACATAGCACGAGCAAACCCTGATGAATAAAAGAAGGCTTAATTGACTAAAAATCACTAAATTTAATTTAACCTAATGCATAGTTTCACATATATAGACTATAAATAGTAATTAGAATTGGATTGAATTAGATCAATAATGAAACAGAGAACAAATACATAAATTAATATATATTATTTACAATTGGCAGAAATTGATCAGTTTTACACTTTCAGCCGAATGTACAAACATTTGATAATTCAAAACACTTTACATAAGAATCATTAAATTCATAGCGATTAAGGCCATCCTAGGAATTGTTTACATGATACATAATAACACTACGTATGCTATAAATCTCGATAAGCCAAACCTATAATTTGGGCGGAAGAACATAATATATCGAACTTTATCTGATTTATTTACTAAAATTAATAGACGGGTATATAATTCAGTTTCGTTTCTTATTATATTTATACCGTACATTATGGTTATCTTGTAAATTTTTGTTTGCAGGCTTCATAGGTGGACACCTTGTAAACTTTTTTAATAATTTTTCCCACTAAGGAGTGAAACAGTAAGTCTGCTTTGCAGACCTTTCACCTTTTCTCCCTACTTCCTACCCTCATACCTTAGTTTGAACCCCAATCTATCGTAGTGTGTCTGCAATACACTTATATACCGAAAATCCAGCCTAATTTTAAACCACGAGCACGCTCGTATTATATATAAACTTATTCCCAAATAAAATATTATGAATTATGTATTTGTTCACATAATTTACATTTATTAAAAGTAAGTTATATAAGTCATAATTGCGCACACACTATGATATCCATTTTAAAACATATCAAAATTATAAATTGTTAGTTATTTTGTTTGGATCTATTTACAAATATATTACCGTCGTAATATATTTTGATTTAAAATAAAATTCATTTAGTAAATATTCGTTTAGTAGATAGATTCAAATATTACAATTTAAAATAAAATAATTTTCGTTTTATTTAATAAAAATCATCCCAAATATTTCTGTTAAAATAAATGAGGGACAATAGTTTAATTATATAAGTTTATCTAAAAACAGCGCTGTCCACTTAGTTTTCTTTAATTAGTAGCAGTAATTTTAATTAAATCTAGTTTGTAATTCAATGTCGACGGGAAGTTAACAAAAGAAATTAATTAATGTTGAATTCCTTTAGACATTGGATAGATTTAATTACAGCAGATAAGTCCAATAATTTTGTACGCTCCAGGGCAAGTCTATTGTTAAATTTTACTATAAAAAGGATGTTTTTCTTTTGTTCTCCATTCTAAGCTTCTAAAGAATTCTGAGTTGTAAAAGGTTTCTGAGTTATTCTAAGCTTTTAAAGAATTCTGAGTTGTCTAAAGGTTTCTGAGTTGTTCTAAGATTCTAATAATTTGCTAACCTTGACATGTCCGAGTAGGCGTTTAAGATGGCTATGTCCCCTCAGAATAGCCAGCCGCTGCTCCATACCATCAAAAATTATCACACAGACCCGGAACTGCTGCTGCCGCTGCCAAAATATGAACATTCCAGATTTTGCTGCTGAATTATAAAACCTGCCGAACATCTACTGCAAATGCATTTCCAGAGGTAACCCAAATTAACCCAAGAGCCTTGGATCACTAACTAACGTGCTATAGCTATTTAAAATGTTTTATTATATTTCACATAACTTCATTATGTATTTCTTTAATGTGTTTAAATATACTCAACATTTTGCTCTATTCTTGGGTTAATATTTTCTATTTATAAAGCTTTCTTTTATTTTATATGATAATGTGTCAGAATCGTCTTTGACCGAGTGAACTATTCCCTCTATTAAAAGTAAGACGCCGCTATTAAGGCATATTTTAAATTTATAATTTTCCAATTTTATTATCTTGCAAATCACTCGTTCGAGGCGATTCTTTTCTTTAATGTAATATAATCACATAGTTTAAAATCTACATGCTATTGATTTTAATCTAATATAAGAGTATGTGCGAAGTCAATGATTAAATGTGTCCCCAAATGCATGATTGCGTATATAAATCTATACTTACTTTTCAAACCCCAAGCATGCATTTTCCTATTTTAATTACCGTGTTCTACTTTCATTATAAAGTTCATCATTGATGTCGAGAATGTGCGGACCCTCTTAAATGAATTTCGGGAATTTGATTGGGCATTTCTCTTAATCCAAGTAAAACCCATTTAGTATGTTTTTATATACACTAGTCTCGTATTGCTGGTACATGAATTGGTTGTTGAGACCGCTTTGTTTTATTTTCCAAGGATTCTTTACACGGCAAAGTCCGTTCTTTTCGCTTATTGCAAGTTTCCAGGCAGAGGGTGTTCACCAATGACACCCCTGGGAATTAAACGAACGTCACACAGTCGCTAAGTTTTGGCTGTTCGCAAAATACTTTACTACGGGTTAGCGGCGAGATGCCCTCCGTAATTATTCCGGATCTTCAATATTGTTTCATTTTATATTTATTTTACAGCATCCGTGACTTAAACAGTCACACCCTCCAACTTTATAAATTCACTATCAGCAATACTGACCTCCCAATACAAATCTATTATTATTCTCAAATAAAGCTTTGATCCCATTCCCACGTTTGCTTAGTAGCTTTAGTCCTACTATTCTCAAAATCAATAAATATTTTAGAACATTTAATTTCAAATATTGTCTTAAACTTGTCTATTTACTCAAAGCACCTCGCACATGTTCCTATCTTGTCAGCACATTATCGTAACGCTATTAGCCCGAGAATAGAAATATCACTCTGTTTAAAACCCTTTTGTCTTAGTGAAATATAAGTGCCAACATATTTAACGCGCTCTGTCTCATATAAGCGACAGTGGCTTTTATATATATATTTATATAAATAAATTGTGTGAAATTATTTAAAACTAAATTTATCTCTTATTTTATTTGATTCCTATCACTGTCTCGGTCTATATATATATTTCTGCTTTCTTTTATAAACCATAGACGTTAATTAGCCACCCAAACTTACTTAGTATAGAGCTTTGTTTCTCCCTGACCACCAGGCCCCGAAAGTTATACTGTTGAGCATCAGATGCGATCCGAGGTGGTGTGAAATTGGACTTCGACAACTTAGTATCTAGAAGGCACCCTCCTGAATGTTCGTTTAGACTGGGGTTTGATTAGCGGTGTAGCAGATCGATCTGACACAGTATTAAACACAATAATGAGGGCATGGATTACTGCAACTATATTTTCATCCTTAATAATGTGTGCCCAATTCTTATTTACATCTTTTTGTTGTTGTTGTTTAGCTTTATTTTTGGTCCTTCTATCTTGCTTTTTTGAGTTAGAATGACTCATATGAGTGATTGCTTAAATATTTTATCTTTTATTGTTTCATTCCTCAATGATAGTTCACTTGCTACAAAAACTTTCAAATATAAAAATCTTCTTCACAGAAAAATATTCTTTTTTATCAGCCTTTAATAAATAAATGAGGTCATTCAAATTTAAAAAAAAACAACCCAAAGACAAGAAAATACTCAGAAATAAGTTTTAAAACTCAAATCCTTCTCTATTACTATGTTCACAACACATATTAAATATATTCTTTTATTCTTCCCTGCAAAATTTTTTAACAAATTCTTTAATATCCTGCTTAATTAGAACTCTTCCTCCTCTTATTAAAATTGATTTCAAGTATAAAAACCTTATTTACATAAAAATACCCCATTACCAGCCCTTAACAAATAAATAAGGTCACCCCAATTTTAAAAAAAGAACTAAAGACAAACAAAAAATTAAAAATGAGTTTAAAAACTCAAACTCTCCTCTGTTTATTTGACATATTGAATCTATTTTTTTAACTTTTTTCTGCATCATTTTTTAATCAAAGACTCCAACACTCTACTTAATTGTAAGTCTTCATTGTTTTCTATCTCTAATTATATACCCCTGAATAAAAATATTTGATAATGTTGTTGCAAGGAAATCAAGTCATATATCATGTGACTTAATTTAATAGGTTTGTATTACAAATGTTATATAATGAGTGTGCTAATACCTCTTAACAAGCCAGAGCTAGAAACAGGTCTAAAAATAGGGATATTTGGAAAAGCTTGTTAAGAGCTATTAGTATATGCATTATATAACATTCTATAATATGTTCTTGAAATATTTTTATGATCTAAATAAAGCCTATATCCCCATAACAATCATGCCAAATTTAGTATAAAATATTTTATTCAACAAATGTATTAAGTTCAATAATAAGATGCCCTTGCGATTGTAAATTAACAATCATCATAAATATTGAACTGAAGAATATAACAAGTCTTATGATCTTTCCATTACATTTTCAGAATATACTTTTAATTTTAATAAACTTGCAAATAAATTTTCACTTAAATAATTCACACTGAGAATCTTATTGACTGAGACATTCAATCCAAATGCTTAACTACAATGATTCTTAAATAAGATTCCCTAAAAAATCATTAAAAAAAAGCTTACAAATAATGCCCACTTTCTTACATCCTTGATGTCAATCTATTGGTCAAATATGAAAGTTTGTTAAAATATGATTCTTTGGAAATCTAAAATGTGAATTATTGTAGTTCTCTGTCCAATAGATTGGCAGTGATATTAAAAAGTGAGTGCACTTTGCAAATTTGTTATAAAATGAATCTTTGGGCATATGATCTGTAAATTATTGTAATAATGTATTTGAACTTAGCCTCTCTGTGAATAAGTTTATATAGAAGTGAGACAATTATGTCTATTTTGTTAATTCATGCACAGTTTGGCATAGTTGGTAGAGCATCCAACTTAAGATCATGAGGTCCTAGGATCGATTTTGGCACTCAAATCTCTTGGTTTGGCAGAATTGGTAAAGCATCCAATGGCTTGAGATTGGAGATCACAGGATGGATTCTGGCACTTAAACTTCTTGGTCTGGCATGGTTGGTAAAGCATCCAATGACCTGGGATTGAGAAATCCCAGGATGAATTTTGGCACTTAAACTTCTTGGCCTGGCATAGTTGGTAAAACATCCAATGATTTGAAATTGGGAAATCCCAGGATTGATTCTGGCACTTAAACTTCTTGGTTTGGCATAGTTAGTAAAGCATCCAATGACTTGGGATTGGGAGATCTCAGATTTGGATTTTGGCACTCAAACTTCTTGTTTAGCACAGTTGGTAAAGCATTCAATGACTGATTCCGGTGCTCACAGTTCTGGCATTAAAACTTCTTATGAATTCCGGACAAATATAGTTATATGGATTTATATATATTATTAATTTTAATTTTTGTTGTTTTTTTTCCACCAATAATAGATTTAAAAAAACATTAAAAACTATATAAAGCCTTTTACTTCTTAAAAACGTTATTACTAGTAATATGAAAAACCTCTCAGATAAACAAATATTCGAAAATAACATGCAGCTTGGTAATGAAAAATATTTTCGCGAACCATTTTCTAAAAGATTCTTTGAAATTAACAAAACTAAATGTACACAGGTAGCATATCCTATATATATATGTTTCACTTTTTTTTTTTTTTTTTATATGTTTATATAACTTTTTATTTTAACTATTTATTTGTTCATTAGTGGTCATCTATTGGTATATCAGAAAATGTTTAATTTAAAATTTTAGTAACTTTTTGTTTTAATGTTTTAAATATAGATTATTATAATTACTAAATTTAAATGAAATTAGTTGACAAAATTATTTTACAACCGCCAACTAATATCACACTCACACATAGCAACTTTCATATTTATCAATTTACTTAATTGAAGTATTTTTAACTAAATTATTATTCAAAAGATTGCCAACAAAAGTTGTTTATATTACTAACATGCATGTGTTAAATTAAGTTAGTAAATTAGTTTATTAGTTGCTAATTAAAAGAAGAGATAAAACATCACTTAAATTATCATTATCCCGGAATTTTATGGGGCTTTTTTTTCATTATCAAGTTTAATGTTTATATAAAAAAAAATCATTTAGAATAGTTTTTAAAAAAGCTCTTTAATTTTAAATATTGCTTAATGTTCAAGACTAAAAATAATAAGTTGCTGGGTTCTGTAATTGGATTCATAAGATTAATATATACACACACGCGCCTATATATATATGTGCGTAATATCCATCTTTAGCAAACTTTTTTTACAGTAGTGTCACTAAACGCAAACCTTAGTAATCAAGTGATGCAAGAAGGTTCATGCATAAAATTCCTATCTAGTGCCTACTCATCTATTGATTACTAATTTTTGCGCTTGGTGACACTAGGGTATGGAGAGTTTGCTAATGTTATCAACAGTCTTGTAAGCCTATCTGATCACGTGATATAATATTCATCTTTCCTAAAGCATGCAAAAATATGCTGGAGAGATGGAAGACTTAAGACTGTTACCTACTAATAAAAATAATACTTTAAAGAGTCAATAGGATCAAACCAGATAAACGCTAAAAATATTTTATTTCCCAATAAGCTTAAAAAATTTCAGTAGAGTTCCATATTAATTCAAACAGCCCTTTAATATTGTATGGTAAATAACTTTTTAGCTCTTCTCAACTGGAAGATTGACTGATGGGTGTAGACGCAGGACTAAAAACAAAGTCATGATTGCAATAGGATGCAGACTTCATTATTAGGGATGCAAGTATTCTTAAAAAAGGAAGTCAATACTTTACTTTGAATACCAATAAATATTTTAACATCATTATATGTTAAGTGCACTTGGATGCAGCAATACAGAAGCTAAGCAAAGTAACAATATGATGACTTAGCACTTTTAAAGGCTCATTGTGTTCTCACATATTCAACTCTGGTTCTCTATTGTTGAATCCCAGCACACTTAACATATATTACAATTCTTTCAAGAGAAGTCTATGCATTTTTGATTACATTTAACATCATTAATAACTTTTACAGATGAAATCATCTCGAACTCTGGTTATTATTTTTAATGAGTGGACATTCAACATTAAGTAGAAAATACTTAAATATATTATAACTCATGCTAAGATAAAAATGTCTGACAGCCATGAGGTAATTCAGATAATAGAAGTCAGCATTTTAAGAATATTGATTAATCTTGCAGAAAATTTGTGCAGCCTATCATTTATATTTCAAATTATAATACTGAATACTTTATCATAGACAATGAACTTAATTGTTTCCTTTCTATGGCAAAAAAAAAAAAGATTAAGACATTACATAAATTTCAAACATATAATAAACATTTTTTAAAACCTGATTAAAAAAAAAAAACAAAGCTTAAACTTGCAAAAACTGATAATTAGTGAATAAACATTTTATTAAAGATTTGTTGTATTTATATATTAAACAATTTCTACCATCTAATATAAGAGGGTAGAATAATACCTCTTGAGCTGACACACTAACATGTGTGCTATTATTAACATTTTTAATGTATTGGAATATTTAAATAAAGTTAATGTTTTCTAAAGACATTCAATACTTATATTAGATGATGGAAAGAGTCCAATATATAAATACAACCATCACTAACCTTCATCATCCCAAATCTTCTGGAAAACATTTTACTAAACATATTTTAAATAAAAAAAGTACTAACCTGTTTGTAAATATAGTGTATAATAAAAATATTTCAATAATAAATAATATTTCAGTAGTGCAATTTTCACTACACCAATCTCACACAAGGCAAGGACTGGGTTTCTATCCACTTTGAACATGTTGTGGAGGGATGTAGTCATAAATATATGATCAAAGACATGTAAAAAAATCTATAATCCCCGAAATACACATTTCATGCCTGAACAATCATCATTCATCAGTTGGCCTAGTACACACAATCTCTTACGCAGATCATTATTATTTTTCATTATATATAGACAACTCATTAGTGCAGTTTAATTGATACTGTAGTAATTTGATATATATATATTGTACCTTTTCTATAGGTCAAGAAATAGTTATAATGGTCAATTACTAAAAAAAAATTTTAAATTTGAGAATATATTTATTGATGTATTGAATATATTAAATTTATAGAGTCTGTAAAGTTCAATTTAAAGCTAAAGCAAATACCTGATACTAAAATCATTTAAAAAAATTAGTTAAATAAGGAGTAAAGAATTGCTCATATGTTGTAAAAGTGGCCATATTAAAATAACACAGCTATCAGTAATAAAAATATATTTAATAAGTCAATTTTAATAACTTTAAAACTTAGAATAAATTAATATTATATAATATTTAAATTTATAAACTATATTAAATAATAAAAATTAGTGTAATGTATTTGAATAGTAAATATTATGATGTTGAGAATTGTATTTATTTCTATATTTTTTCTAAATTATTTCTTCAAAATTTTATATAAAATTTTTTTTATATAATATAAGTGCAGTAAATTTATTAAGACAGACAAAAATAGACAAAACACCGGAAACGATTACGTAATTGTCTGGAATATTTTTATACAAGCACTTTTTCAATTAATACCAATATTTTAAAGTATTTAAATAATATTATAGTAGAAATGGATAGAATTTATTAAACATCGTAATAAAAATAAGTAGTGAATAATTTTATTAAATATTTTTTAAAATTATTTTAAAAGTGTTTAAATTGATTTAAATATAATAATTAGTTTTAAATAATAATTAGATAGTGTTTAAGTGTTACATTATCAGTTTAAAACTTTAGAAAATTATTTATAAATCCAAGTAGGATTGACCAATAGTAATAGAGCTTGGCAGACTCCCAAAATCGCGCCAATTAATTGTATAATCGAGGAGAACAAGAATTGACAGACTCGAGTGAAGAGGTAAAAATTTTGAGCTCTCTAATAATTTCTTTTCTCCAATTTATTCAATTTTTTCAATATAATTCTAATAATATCATTAGAACAAATTAACTGACAATTTTTAAAATCATAGAGAGAGTCTTAAAATAAATATTTTTAAAGTTTTCATAAATTATGTATCACTAACTTAATCGAACCTGCCAGTGAATTCTATAGAAGTACAGTCGGAATTTTCAATAAAAAATATGGATAGATTCTTTAAAACCAGTTTTAAAGTTTATAACATTTTAAAATTGTTTATATTGTTCATTGATACCGCTTATATAGTGTATCCAAAGGAAACTGCTTTTACGCGTGTAATATAGATGAAAAGACATTGTGCGCAAAGTTCAGAAAGAGAATAAAATATAAAAATCATTATGATTCATCTAAGAATAAATGGACAAATATAATTCTAAAATTAAAATTATTGGAATTGCTTTCTTTAAGATGACCCGAAAAAGAAGTATACTCTAGAAAAAAAAAAAGTTAAAGATCAAAAAATAATGTACATAAAATTAAGAATGAATGAAATAAAGCTTGCTAAAGAGAAATATTTGTATAAAGAAAAATACGAAAGAGGAATATAAAAAATATTGGATCCATAAAATGCAATTGGTACCTAAAGTATTAAATATTCGTAGTCTAATTAAAAAGAAGAAAGATGCATCGACGCGCCGAGGGAATATTTGCCAGAACATTAAAAAAAAAAACTTCGAGGGATATCTAACTAAAATATATTTTAATAATCTGATGCTAAAAGCTAAAATTAAAGATTGTCTAAACAAATTTATTAAATGAACCAAGTTATTTTAAAACTTTGAGAGTCATAATGGAGAACATTCAGATAAAAGAAGAAGAGTAATATTATGGGACTAAACAAGATTTACCATCAGAAAAATATTTAATTATGGTTTGAATTATTTTTTATTATTATTATAAGCATTAGGTTTCAGAAAACGATAGGGAAACAAAATACATTAATTTTGGTATATATAATATTATATGAAATATGTTTGATTTTGAATGTTTTTTAATAAAATTGTATGTGTGTAATTGTATATTTGCGATGTCGAAGGAAGGAAAAGAAGCCTACTGCAAAGCCTAATCCGAAGATAACAATTGTTTTTTGGTAACATTTATAATTATTGATGATATAATGTATGTTTTATTTATTTAGATCAGCCGAAAATTGAATGAATGTAGTACAAAAGTTTTATTATTATTATTATTGTAAAACGCATTTAAAACAACACATTGAAACATTTTGAGATGTGATTAGATTTTTGAAAATATGCATACGATAGTCATTTTATTTGTTGATAAATAATAATTTAATATAATCGATGATTATATTACATTTTCTATTGATTTTTCCTATTGGGATGTTTGAATATTGTTTTAACAAAAATGTAGGTAATGAACATACAGTGTTATAAAGTGAGATAAATTATTCTTAAGAAATAGAAAAATGATTTTCATATTCGCGAATCTTGTTTGTTGTTTTTTTAAAAGTTGTTTGTATTTATCGATGTTTGATATAGTGAAAATCTAGAGAGATAATTTGGGTAGTGACTTGGGAGTACAGGGTGATTTGGAAACCAAGATGATGTATGAAAATCTAGGATGATACAGGGAATGGAAATAAGTAGTTTTGTGAGAGAATAAGCATAGTTAACATAGCCCTATGGCTGATCCACATTTCGTTTTATAGGTGATAATCAGCATAGTTAACATAGCCCTACGACTGATACACATGTTGTCTTGGACAGTGTTATTTTATATTTCGTGTGAGTTGCTTGATGTTTGGTAAAGCTGAATAAATAGCTGCCACATCACTTTCTTATCTTAAGGGTTAATAGACAATAAATGTCGAACCTGTTCACACTGTTCCATGCATTCTTGAAGTACATTGAAAACAAGTTATCCATATTTCTTCCCAATATCCTATACATCTTTCGCTATCTTAATCTGTATTTCGTGCTACTACATCGTATATGATAGGTTTTATTGAAGGGAAAACAATAGATATTTTAGAATGTATGTTATGATTTTACTTGGAATAAGAATAGTTAAGAGTTAACTAAGAATAGATTATAACCATTGAAAGAAAGATACAGATGTCCTAAATAATGGAAGAAGTTATAGAATCATTTTAATTTAGAAATAAACTATAATTTTTTGTAAAAGTATATCAAATGAGAATATACAAAATATTAAAATATATTTTCACGCTCTTTTTATTATTAATTATATTTTAAAGAGATAAGTGTTGCATATTTAAAAATACTATAACACTCGATAATTATTATCATATATTTGAAATTGTAACAGGGTGATATTTAAACACATTATAATATTATACAGGAGTATGGCTTATGCAAAAACGCATTATAATTTATATGAGCATGGGAGAACAAACATTAAAGTTAATCATAATATTTAATAATATGCTGTGTAATTTGTTTAAAGTAACAAGAAATGTAAATTTTCTTTTTTAAGACCATATTGATTATAAAGTGTGATGTTATAAAATATTGATCCACAAAAATAATTTAGAATATTGTAAATTTAGTATATTTAAAAGGTAAAAAATGTTGTTACCCATAAGTAGTTCAAATAAATAGTGTGATAAACCTAAAGAAAATAACTAAAATAATTTTTAAAATGTATAATGATTGGATTAACTATAAAGAAGTACAAAATTGTAGAATTAACATTTGTCATGTGTAAGGAAAGAAGGATATCCGTTGTAAATAAGATGTAAATAGATTTGTTTTATTTTACTTAAATTTATTTGATGTTAATAAACTTTGTTAAATTTGTTTTATTAAAACTTGTGTCTGGGTATTGTTTTCACTACATCATGGTACAAATTCACAGAATGTTTTCACAACCACTGAAGTACATTTTGCACAAAAGATAACTAAAAAATATGTTTAATCTTAATTATTATTGATGTTCTTATAATTAAGTAATTATAAAATTGCATTAAGTTATTGGTCATAAATCCACTATCCTAATATTTTGATAAATTATATGCTATTAACTGCCACTTACTTTATTTATCAGATTATCTAAACACTGCCACTTCTTAGTTTACTTTACTGTTTAAAGACAAAAGATGATATTGATGTTGATTGATTTATTATGGTAATAAATTTGCAATAAAAGAAATTTATACCAATTTGATTAAGTAAGAAAGATTGTAATCATTATTGTTATTAATTGCAGTGTAGTAGATATGGCATAAAATCCCTTACCATATGTGCTACCGCATTTTGTTGAAGTATAAATAAAGATTAAGAACCTGAGATTATAATTTATTGAGCTAGATGATGATTATTATTATTAAAGATAACAGAATTAATATTATAGTTATTAAATGAGTCTTAGTAAGTAGACGTTGCGAAAGTCATAAGAACACTATGTAGTTATTATTTGAAATAATAGTATAAAGGGGGGATAGTGTTCTTATGCTATTGAGGTGGTATCCTGTGGGATATTGGCTCAATGTGATCTACCTTGCCAACTCGTATTTCCACTTCTCGTCTCATGAATACATTAAAACTTTATGCTAATTTACTTTAAAACAGAACCTAAGTTAATTTTAAGAAATTTGAGCTAGTAGAACATTTTTAATTTAATATTTAATTATTAGAGCTAGAACCCGGTGACGTTAAATATAGTAATCTATTTATTTGTAAGTGGAGGTACGAGGCCGACAGCGGCACGGTTAGAATATATATATATATATACTGAACAATGATAAATATATGTGAAAGAGATTGTGTTATGGACCAATTGATGAGTGCTGGTTCAGAATGAAATACATCTTAAGGATCACAGATCGTTTTCACATAATTTTGAACATATGTTTATAATTACCGCCACAAATTGCTAAAAGTGGATATAAATTTATTCCTTATCTTGCATGAAAGTGATGTAGTGAAAATTACAGAAATAGTATTCATTATTGAATAATCTCTAATCTAATGAATGACTAATAAAAACTATTAAAAACATTTTAGTTTCGGTAATATTTTTGATGTTAATTTTATAATTTACAGTCACTATTTTGAATTTTTTATATTGGATGAAATTGATACTCAACTGCATTATGTTTTATTATATTGAAATAAAGCATAGAGAAAAAAACAATATATATATAATCTAGTAATCATTTAAATGCAAGCTTAAAAGCAAGTTACAAAATTTGACTTGTTTTATTAATTATATATATATATATATTACAATTTATTTTTGGTTTCATTTATGTTATGTTAGAATTGTTTTTTAAAAAATTATTTAATTAATAAAATTTGTTTTTTTTTTCAGCATTGTTAAATTTTTATATATATATATAGATAAATGATCTGCCATTTATTTATTTTGTTGTTTCAATAATATTTTATTAAATATTGATTACACACCACTAAGCATATACCAATCGTCAGTCTTGAGGAGTTAATTGATATTATTGAGGTATCATTGGCTATTCTGTAGTATATAGCCTATTTTGTTCATTATGTAATGTTCTTTTCTTCATTATTACATTTAACTGTTCATTAATTTTTGGTTGTTACAAAGTCTCTCAGATCCAGGCATATTACTCAATATTTTCTTTGGTTAGTTTCAACTGTTGAATGGTTTTCCATTATGCTGCCTTATGTGGGTTAGGGAAAATAGACCATTTTTGATGTTAAGTTATAAAAATTAAATCAAAAAATGTAATGTACTTTTGATTGCTGAAATTGAATAATGTGATTATTCCTCCCCCTGCCAATATTGTTGGGCTTAGAATGGCACAGTTTTGCCTGGGGGAAATTAAAATTTTTATATGTATGAAAATATTACAAATTAAGATACTTACAAATAATTCTGAATTACCAAGCTTGATTACAGATATTTAAAAAAATTCAATAAATCGATTATAAATTCCTGCTAACTTTAAAAAATAGCAATAAATATATTATAAATTAGAATTAGGGTTAGAGTTAAGGTTAGGGTTAATATTTCATTCATTATAATCACAAATTCAATATTTATATAAAATGATTGGAAGACCATAGTAAACGTGTAATATCATCCTCGTAATTTTTTAATATCCATAATTAACCTTGATGTTCAGAATTATTCTGGCATCCATTGATTATTCTGGGTTTCACTGAGTGGCACTACTGTATGGAGAGTTTTTCTTGTTTTAATTAAGTAACCAAATTAACTAAATAAAAATTGTTTTTAAGGTAAGTTTATTTTTAATTTATGCAATAAATAAAATTTATATTTTTATATTCTTTGAGACCATTTACACTTATGATGAAAATCATTTTTGCCTACATATATCAAAAATCTTATTTTCAAACTGCAATATGAATACTAAATCAATATTATGCAATGAAGTCAATACTATAATTTATTTTGGTATAGTCCCTAGAAATTTTAATTACATAATGGATAAATCTTGTTCAATACATTTTTTGGAAGGAGAAGGGAGGGGATGAAGTGTATTGATGATGTTGATATTCTATGACATCAATAATTTTACAAAATGATTGCTTTAAAAAAAAGTGGTGAACATTAAAAAAAAATAGTAATTTTTAAAAAAAATATTACTATGGCCAATAGTTGATTATTACTCAAAGTAGTGGGTATATATTGATGATGATCAAATATTAATATAAAAGTTGTTTATATGCAAGACTTTGGGTATTTTGAAATTAAAAATTAAAAAAAAAACATGTTATTTAAGTAGAAAGAAATTCTTATATTCTAAATATTTTTATTTATTAATTTGTGTAATGATTTCGTTTGATATTTCAAAAAAGTATTAGCTATTAAAATTTTAATTATTTAATATATTCATTAGTTTTGCTGAATCATATTGCGTTTAAATATTTAAAGCAAAAAAAAAATTTATGGATTTGTTTCTAGGTTATAAAGATAAAAACATCAGACATTATAAAAAAGATTTTCTCAAATTTTAAGAAATGAAAAAAAACAACATTAAGTATGATTAGTGACTTTTAATATAAATGGATTTTCTGTTTTTATTCCTTGATTTCAGTTCTTCAAACAGATGTATTAATCTTTTAACTAAAGTTTAAAGTTTATATTTGGGTTAAGAATTATTTCTAGTTTAATTAATTATCATTAAAGTACTTATCTGTAGTAATTTATATCAAAATTATGAGTGCAGAGAATTTAACACTTATAAATCAATATATACTTCTATCTAAGAAAAAAAATGACCAGTTGGAAATTCCACAGATAATTCTTTCTTTTAATGATGATTTGCATAATATTAACCAACTACCCCTTAATAGTGGTCAAACATAAATTTATCCATAATGTTGTTTTCAAATAATTAATTAATAATGATTCCAACACAATTGAAATAAAACAACTATATAAAAAGAAATAGTTTCTTTATTACTGAAAAGCTTTCACTCTATATTAGATCCTTTTCAAGAGTATTTTGAAAAGGCCCTAATATAGGGTGAAGACTGGTTCAATAATAAAGAAAAATATTTATTTTTATATAGTTGTTTTATTTCAGTTGTGTTGGAATCATTATTAACCAAAACTTATCAAATTCCACAGACTATTTAAAATACATTTATCCCAACCCACCTAAAGTTGTAAATGAAAGATACAAAAATCTTAAGCATAGGCTTCTAAAAGCAAATTTTATTAATAATTTTGTTTCAAAAAAGGATGTTTTTTATGTGAAGATAAAAGATGTTTCACATGCAAACATATTATTACAATCATGGTTCAAGGTAAAACTATTAATGATTTTAAATAGCATATCCATCACTATGTTAATTGTAAAAGTATGAACATAATATATTTAATAAAATGTAACAGATGCAAAAACCTGTTATATAAGTGAACCAGTAAACAATCTGCATATTAGAATAATTAACTGTAAATTTGGCATTTTACATAAATGTGAAAACAGACCAGATTCTAAAGACTTCAATTTATATATCTCCATTCATGATTTAAGAGTTGAAACATTGCATAATAATTTCTCTTCCACAAAATAGAAAAAACAGTCTTTTTATTTATAAATTTAAAGCTTTGCATCCTCATGGTATGAATATGAACATATACACTATTACATCCTTGAATTATTATTTTTAACATGTTAACTAATAAGATAATATATATATATAGTCTTTTTTGTTTGTTTATATATATTTGAAATTTAATTTTAATTTGAATATGCAATTTTTTATTCATATGATTTTTTTTGTATGTAGTTTTTGTGTGTGTGTGTATATATATATATATATATATATATATATTATATTTAATGTTTTCATAGTTATGTGATATAAATACAATAATTTTTGGGTTAAACTGCGTAATAGTTTTGATCAATCCTCAACATTTTGACAAAATAGCATCCACCATTTTCAAGGTTAACTTTTCAAATATTAAAAAAACCAACTGGTTTAAATAGAGTTGATGAAGCACAATGTATTCTAGTCTTGGTGAAATTGAAGAAATTAAACATTTTGTTAATTTATATATTCTGAATGTTCGATTACTTTATGTTCAATCTTATTGTTTATCATACCCCTGTCTCATTACTATTTGAGATATAATGGTTTTCCTTTGAAAAATTAACCTTGATGATGGCAGATACTATTTTGTCAAAATGTAGGGAATTAATCAAAACTAACACACAATTTAATCCAAAAACTATTGTGTGTATATATATTTATATATTATATTACTAGGCCTCTATACGCCTCAAATTTATATTTGAGCGTGAGTTGATCAAGCTGTATCAAAAGAAAAAAGAAAGTTGTATTTCTATTCTCAACACAGCTATTTTCCTGATCAACTTCGGCCTAGAACTATTACCGAGTACTATCGTGAGCAGAACCAGTTTTTAATTTCTACTTGAGGGCGCCAGAGTCGTTAGACCCACTGAGACTGCGTCAAACATATGGTAACTCGTAAACTAAACAGAAAAAATGCTTTTAAACAAATCGGTATTACCTCCTACCGTAACGAGAATTAATAGTTTTAAGATTATTGGTCTTAGATTTTAAGAATCGGTAATTTTACGGTAAACTAGAATTATCTTTTTTTTGAGATTATTATTGCTGGGCTTATTCAAACATATTGGCAAGGTAAATTACTTTTAAATCTTATTAAACTAATAATAACTTTAATACTAAAAAGAATAATAACCATTATTAATAACGCACAATGAAAAAGGTTGATAAAAGTATAATCTCTTTTATTCTAACAAACTAAAATATTTATAAGTTAAATTACGAATTAACTAAACTGGAAAGTACACACATGCTAATCCAGATAATGAATCGATTAACAAAAACAGTTAGATTAAATAATGAACGCAATTTAATAATGTTCCAAGATCTTGTATAAAATTCTTTATAAGAAAGTCCCTTGAATACGAAAAGTCTATATCAGGATGGTAGTCTAAGCCTAGATAAATAATTGTTTGCAAACTTTTAAGTCACTATCAGGAAAATTTATTCTTAACTTACCGGTAAGTTCATGTAGGTTTATGGGATCCCAGATCATGAGAATTTCCATTGGTCTCTCCTGCCGGCGTCTTCCATTATTGTTCCGTTCTATAGCTGGAGAAAAGGCACGGTTGTAGTGACCCTTTTATTGCAAAAAGCGGTCTTCACAAGTCCCGTTTCCATGCTCGCATGACAGCTTGGTACAGCAAGGGGCATACCTGTGTAGAAGTATATTTCTTGCCACAGGTTATGCTCGTGGAAACCTCCAACTTTCAGAGACGTAACTAGAAGTAAAAGAGAAGACCCAGATTGAAGTTGTCATCTCCTTTTTATATCGCGCTCCATTTTTGGAACTTCTGCGCACTCTTTTGTCTTTTTATCAGCGTATAAGATAATAATCTTATACACTCTCTCTTAAATTTAAGTTACAAAGTTCTCTTTTTTTTAGCATTATTCTTCCATCTTTAATTAGCTAAAATATTTTTCTTTTAGCTTATACTTTTGGACTTCTTTTAATTTATCTGGATTAGTAATCTGTATGTCATTTATTCTTTCCAATTAGATAAAAAAAAATAAGAATGACAATTTTAACCTTCATTGCACGTTTTAACAAAAATTATACTAATCAAAAAAAAATCTAAATTTACTTTTTTAGCTTTTACCAAATGCCAATATATTTGTAACGTATATAAATAAACATTACAATATATATATATGTGTGTATTATATTTAATGTTTTCATAGTTATGTGATATAAATACAATAATTTTTGGGTTAAACTGCGTAATAGTTTTGATCAATCCTCAACATTTTGACAAAATAGCATCCGCCATTTTCAAGGTTAACTTTTCAAATATTAAAAAAACCAACTGGTTTAAATAGAGTTGATGAAGCACAATGTATTCTAGTCTTGGTGAAATTGAAGAAATTAAACATTTTGTTAATTTATATATTCTGAATGTTCGATTACTTTATGTTCAATCTTATTGTTTATCATACCCCTGTCTCATTACTATTTGAGATATAATGGTTTTCCTTTGAAAAATTAACCTTGATGATGGCAGATACTATTTTGTCAAAATGTAGGGAATTAATCAAAACTAACACACAATTTAATCCAAAAACTATTGTGTGTATATATATTTATATGCATTTGCCTATGTAATGAGGTTTATTTAAACTTCTTTGAATTAATAATCTTACTCTCTTTAGTCAAATTGGGATCTTTAGTATCTATATAAGCATATTAGGCTATAGATAAAGGTGGATATCCATTTTTATTGTATAAAAACATTGCCTTGACAACAGATTGAAATTGTTGATTTTTATTGATATTGGTATTGTTTAGGTATTGACAGCTTTCATGTACTTATTTATTTATAAACGTATGTAGTCTTGAACATTGTTAGCTTTATTATCTAAATAATACATAGTTTTAATGGAATTTAAAAGTTATAACTAACTATTTGTTAGTCTGCTTTCATAACAGATTATATTTGTTTGTTTAATGAGATTTATTTAAACTTCTTTGAATTAATAATCTCACTCTCTTTAGTCAAATTGCAGCCTTTAGTGTCTATATAATGAAACAGTAAGGTCTGCTTTGCAGATCTTCGTTTCACCTTTTCTCACCTACTTCCTACCCTCATACCTTAGTTTGAACCCCAATCTATCGTAGTGTGTCTGCAATACACTTATATACCGAAAATCCCGCCTAATTTTAAACCACGAGCACAATGCTCGTATTATATATATAACTTATTCCCAAATAAAATATTATGAATTATGTAGTTGTTCACATAATTTACATTTATTAAAAAGTAAGTTATATAAGTCGTAATGGTGCACACACTATGGTATGCATTTTAAAACATATCTAAAATTATAAATTGTTAAAGTGATTTTGTTTGAGTCTATTTACAAATATATTACTGTCAGTAATATATTTTGATTTAAAATAAAATTCATTTAGTAAATATTCGTTTAGTAAATAGATTCAAATATTGCAATTTAAAAAGTAAAATCATTTTCTTTAATTTAATAAAAGTTATTCCAAATATTTCTGTTAAAATAAATGAGGGACAATAGTTTAATTAGTAAATGTTGTATAAGTTTATCTAAAAACAGCAGATGTCCACTTAAGGTTTTCTTTAATTAATAAAAATAATTTTTAACTAAATCTAGTTTGTAATTCGAATGTCGACAGGGAAATTAACAAAAGAAATTAATTAATGTTGAATTCCTTTAGACATTCCGATGATTTAATTACAGATGATAAGTCCGATATTTTTGTAATGCTCCAGGGCAGTTTTATTGTTAAATTCCACTATAAAAAGGAGGTTTTTCTTTTGTTCTCCAGTTAGTTGTTTTTTATTCTAATGTGTCTAAGAGAAATCATTCTGTGTTCTATTCTAATAATTTGCTAACCTTGACATGTCCGAGTAGAGGCGTTAAGATGGCTATGTCCCCTCGGAATAACCAGCCGCTGCTCCATACCATCAGAAGTTATCACACGGACCCCGAAACTGCTGCTGCTGCTGCCAAAAATATGAACATTCCAGATTTTGCTGCTGAATTATAAAACCTGCCGAACATCTACCTGCAAATGCGTCTCCAGAGGTAACCTAAATTAACCCAAGAGCTCTTGTGATTCCTAACTAACATGCTATAGCTATTTAAAATTGTTTTCCTTATATTTCACGTAACTTCATTATGTATTTCTTTAATGTGTTTAAATATACTCAACATTTTTCTCTATCCTTGGGTTAATATTTTCTATTTATAAAGTTTTTTTTATTTTATTATGATAATGTGTCAGAATCGTCTTGACCGAGTGAACTATTCCCTCTATTGAAAGTAAGACGCCGCTATTAAGGCATATTTTAAATTTATAATTTTCCAATTTTATTATCTTGAAAATCACTCGTTCGAGGGTGATTCTTTTCTTTAATATAATATAATCACATCGTTTAAAATCTACATGTTATTGATTTTAATCTAATATAAGAGTATGTGCGAAGTCAATGATTAAATGTGTCCCTTAATGCCTGATTGCGTATATCAATCTATACTTACTTTTCAAACCCGCAAGCATGCATTTTCCTAGTTTAATTACCGTGTTCTACTTTAATTACAAAGTTCATCATTGACGTCGAGAATGTGCGGACCCTTTTAAATGAATTTTGGGGAATTTGATTGGGCATTTATCTTAATCCAAGTAAAACCCATTCAGTATGTTTTATGTACACTCGTCTCGTATTGCTGGTAAATGAATTGGTTGTTGAGACCGCTTTGTTTTATTTTCCAAGGATTCTTTACATGGCTAAGGCCATTCTCTCCATGCTTGCAGTTTCCAGGCAGAGAGTGTCCCAAATGACACCCCTGGGAATTAAACACAATCGTCACACAGTCGCTAAGTTTCGGCTGTTCGTAAAATACTTTCCTATGGGTTAGCGGTGAGATGCCCTCTGTAATTATTCCGGATCTTCAATATTGTTTTATTTTATATTTATTTTACAAAGCATCCGTGACTTAAACGTGTCACACCCTCCAACTTTAATAAATTCATTATCAGCAATACTGACCTCCCAATGTAACTTTATTATTATTATTCTCAAATAAATGCTTTGATCACAGTCCCACTTTGTTGCTTAGCAAGCTTTTGTCCGTGCTATTCTCGAAATCAATGAATATTTTAGAACACTTAATTTCAAATATTTTCTTAAACTTGTATACTTACTCAAAGCACCTCACACATGTTCCTATCTCGTCAAGCACATTATCGTAATGCTATTAGCCCGAGGAATAGAATATATCACTTTGTTTTAAAACCTTTTGTCATTTATTGAAATATAATGCCAACAATTATTTAATACACGTCCCTGTCTCATATAAGCAGACAGTGGCGTTATATATATATTTATATAAATAAATTGTGTGAAATTATTTAAAACTAAATTTGATCTCTTATTTTATTTGATTCCTATCACTGTCTCGGTCTATATGTATATATTTTCTGCATTTCTTTTGTAAATCCATAGACGTTAATTAGCCACCCAAACTTCTTTTAGTATAGAGTCTTTTGTTTCTCCCTGACCACCAGGCACCGGTCAAAGGTTATACTAGTAGTGGCACCAGATGCGTTATCACGTAGATGGCGCTGTGAAATTTGGACTTTAGATTCGAACTTAGTATATCTAGAAGGCAACCCCTCCTAGAATGTTCAGTTTCATGTCTGGGGTTTGAATTCTGCAGTGTGTTCGCGAGATAGACGATTCTGACTGTTACAATAAACATATATGATAGATACAGATAAGTATCCATCTTTATGTATAAATGATGTTGCCTTGACAACAGATTGAGATTGTTGATTGTTATTGAAATTGGTATCGTTTATGTGTTGATTTAAATATATATATATATATAATTATTTAATGATTTATTATTTTATAAAGTTGCATAAGAATGTAATTAAAGTTTTATTGTTTTCTCTTTTTCTAAAAGAATAAGTATAAGAAATTTATTAAAATGTCTCACAGGTTGATTGATTAAGAAAGATTTTATAAAAAAAGTTTTTTAAAAAAGATTTTTAGTCAATAGGATTTAACTGAATTACCAATGCAAATGAATTTTAACATTTTATTTTAGAGAAATCCATTTTGCTATAATTTCTGATGAAAATCAGTCTTCTAGTTGAAATATCATATTAATGTGGCTCTTTAAAGATGTAATAGTGTTTGTTTATATATACACACCAATAGAATGACATTAATCTTGCTCCTTATAATGTAAGAATTTCTAATATATGGACAAAAACTTTTGGACTTCTAGATATGTTGTAGCATACATTAATTTAATTAGTTAACATTTTTAAATATACATTAAAAACTAATTAATCACAGAACACAATTCAATCAATATTTTATTTTTTATAAATTAATTTAAAAAGCTCTACTCAATTCATGATTTTGATTTTTTTTTTTAGAAAATGGTGACTGAATGCTTTGAATAAAGACTCATTGTAGTTGATCTTTTAAAAAAGATTAAATTTAGTTAAGTAAAGAAACAAAGATAAAACACCAAATAAGCTGGCCTCTATTTAAAAACAAATAAATAAATGTTTATTGATTTGATTATGATACTATAAATGTTTAATAAGTTAATATTAAAATGTTTAATAAGATTTTAAAATTAAGTTATAGTTTTATTATAACTACACTATATTTACTAAAATTGGGGGAAATATTCATCAATAAATTTTATTATTCTGTTGTTACTCTATTAATATAAAAATAAATGTTTATTTATACAGAATTAAAACAAATTTAATATACAATATGCATTTGTAAATATATGGAATCAAAATTATAAATACTAAAATTAATAGATGTTAATGTAAAGTAAAATCTATCTGTTTTATTAAACTACTCATTACTTAGCTTTAGCAAAAGAAAACCCAATTTATAATATACTGAATAATATATATATATATAATCTTGCAGTAAAAATAATTTATTTAATAAAACTATCAATTATTTAACAAATAAATACATGATAAATAAATTATACAAAGAAATGTAAATTCATAATAAATATCTGCATTAAAATAAATAAATAATGCATGAAACACATGATAAAAATGCAAGATTAAAGAATAATATCTTATATAAAATTCATCTTGTGCTATGAATTTGAAATTAACCAGCTTTCTGATTAGTTGTTCCTGACCAATACAATGAAATGTTGAATTCATTGCCTAAGAAAAAATAGAACTTTTTACACTGCCTTGATAAGGACTTGTAAGAGTTGAAAGTGCTTGGAAATATTATTTAGTTATTATTTTATTTATTTATATTAAAGAAACTCTGTTTTAACAATTGACAAATTGTTATATTATATTTATGTCTGCATTAATTGTTTAATTTCTAGATATAAACATATATTAAATAAAATGAAGAAAATATACTTTGTAGCAAAAAATGTTTTAAATAAAAAACAACAACAAACGATTGCTTATACAAAATGCTTATTAAATGAAACAAAGTAAAAAGTCCACACACAGAAATCTGCATTAAATAAAAAACAAATGCAAAAGGTAGTTCACAATGTAGGTGTTTTAAGAAAATACACTTACTTAACAAATCCACATTAGGCATGAGCCAAAAGGTGATTCATTTAGGGTCTAATGAAAAACATACATATAAGATATACACATACCAAAATATACATTTTTTAATTTTGTGACTCATAGGTTTGACAGTTAACTATTTTCATTTTACACCAATAGTAAATATAGGGGATTTGGACTCATACTTTCAAGCATCCTTCAACTATCCATACTATCTCATACCACTGATATACATGGCACCATATATGCAGAAAAGATGAATAATCACCAATATACATATTTCGTGTTAAACCAGCACTCATCAGTTGGTCTAGATTACCATCTCCCATACTTAAAAATTTACACCAATAAAATTCTACACCAATAGGTAGCACTATACTATTAAAAATTACAATATCAGTCTTTCATGCTCACATTGTCAAGTAACTTAGTTTTGCTATTTTTTATACAGCCACAATTTGTTCTTTTCAGTTTCATTAATTGTGCTATAAAGTTGGCCAAGGAATATCACTTTCTGTTGAAGTCTTGAATTATATTAGAAATGTTTTCTGTATATATTAACTTTAAATTTCAGGATGGGGGGGGGGATTCCTTAGTGAAATATAATTCAATTTCATTCTTTAATTTGGTATGCTTGCTGTTGTGAATAGCTTTATTTTTGCAATTTTCATTTCTTATAAATTTCCTTTTGGCATCCGACCTGCATTTCAGTTAATAGTGAATTGTTTTCACTTATAACACCAATTGGTGTAGATTATCTTTTACTTTCTTTAATTTAATATACATTTTTTGTGCGGATTATTTTTTGCTTTTTTAAAATTTTATATACATTTTGTATGTGAGTTATTTTTGCTTTTATTTCTTACACACTTTATGTGTAAACTCCTATTTGCTTTACTTAATGCATTTTTTGTACATGGATTATCTCTTGCTTTCTTTTGTTTAAAGCATATTTTTTTATTACTAAATATATTTTCTTTATTTTATTCAATACACCTTTATAATCTATAATTTTAGTAATAAATACTGACACTTCACAGATCTAGGTGCAGTGCTCTCAGATCCAAGGATTCTCACTGATGAAAGCCACAAGCTAGAAACTAGTCTGGGGATATTGGATGAGTAGGTACTAGATAGGGATTTTATGCACAAACCTTTTGGCATCAGTTGATTACTCTGGCTTGCACTGAGTGGCACTACTGTATGGAGAGTTTTGCCTGTTTTAAATACTGATACTTCTGATAGATTTGCATTTCCATCTACAATTTTAATTAAACTATTATTATTTCAAAATATATGATTCTTTTGATTTTATTTAATATATTCCTGTACTTGTGTAAATTCAAAAATAAATGCAGACATATTATTTTTTATGAATTAGTCTTTTCTTTCACTTATTATCAAGTGCTATGCATTTCTATTAAGTGAGTAGAAATTACATTAAAAGAACACCAATTTAAATTGTTAGGATTGATAGTATATCAAATAAAGTGAACAGGTTAGTTAATAAATTTAATAAAAATTCAACTTAATTTAAGCATCCAAAATTATTGGATATCTAGCTATATCTAAGATTAGAATAAGATTAGAAAATCAATCTGAATGTGATAGCATCTAAAATACTTTTAGTGAATAGATAAATTATGTCATTATATGGCAAATATATTTAATTCAGGGATGACACTGCAGAATATAGCTTGAAGAGAGAACCAGATATCTTTTTACTGAGACACATTATAAACATCAGTGCATACAAAGAAAAATTGTTGGGCATTAAAATGGCTCATATTCAAAAGATACAAAACTATAATAATCAAACAAATAAATATTATCAAAATAATCTATCATAACTTTCGTAAGCAGGACTTCTATATGCCATTTCAAAGTCATTTGTTTCTGATTTATAATGCAAAAATGGAGATATCATGTGTCATGATAATTAAATAAGCCAACTGGTTATTAGTAACAAAATCTTTTTTACACTTTTTCCAATTGATGCAAAGATTTATACCTATTAATCACTAAAATCAAGCATACAGAACTGATTTTTTTTTTTAAATGATGCTAAAACTATTAAGATTTGGCAAGCTATATTATGGATTTCTTGTTTTTCAATTCTTATTGGCATGAAAGTATTATAGCTGCAATTAATTTGAATATACTGAGATTATTTTCATTCCATGATGTAAATGGCATTTGCAAATAAAGTTGTCATGTTTCGGAGTAATAATGGTCTAATCCATACATTCCTCTCAGTCAAACATTGGCAGTGGAATCATCATGGCATGAATGAAAAATGAGCCCTTGTGAAACATTTTTGAATAATGAAAAGTAGGTCTTTATCTTTCATGTAATATCTTATAGAAATTAAAACTTTTAAGAATGTCGAAATATTCTACCAGATAATTTTCAAATTTCATGAGATTTCATTTCACAGGGATACCAAGTCCTCTTGATATAAATGGTATTCCAGATATTTTGTTCAACTTGTTGATATCATTCAAAACTAAACAATTAGTTATTGAATAATGCATGCAGCTAAATATTCATGTTAAATTTGCATAAAATTGAATATTCAAATCATGACTAATATTCTCAACGATAATTTATTTAATTGGCTACTTTTAAATTTATTCGTTAGATTTTTTTTAAAAAATATTTAAATAACAATAATAAACTATAAATGAAATAGGATTATAAACCCAAAAGTAAAAAAAGCCAAATACTGTAATTAAAAAAGTTAATTCTTCAACTTTGCCACGCGGAATTAATCACATTGAATTACTATATAAAATTACATAATTACTACATAATAATAAAAAATCGATATTCGAGACTGAAACAAAATCTGAAATCGATTTCTTTATCTCAGTTTGTAAATACTTATAAGTTAAAATTTTATAATTTACTCTTATATACATGGGTTAAAAAATAATCTTTAATACTTAAAAACACACACTAATTATCTAAATTTAAATATATGTAGAAACATGTGCGATGTGCATCATAGCAGAAAAATGAAAAGCTAGAAATAATTGCAATTATATACAATTTACTAGTAGGCACTACAAACGAATAGCGCTTAACTCTATTTCCCGCAGACATTAAATAGTTAATTAGATATTATACATTAATAAATGCATAAGTAGTAAATTATTAAGGATTAAAAAACCTACTAAAATTAATTATTATCTTACAAGAATACATTTATTCACGTACTAATTAAACTCAGAACTGTGCAGCTACAAAGCGCTTGTGTTTTGTTACTTGAAGGCAAATCTTACCTGCTAAACACGGGCCCTAGCTTTGTTTTGGCTGCGACACAGCTGTCGACACACTTCTGTCGGGCAGCTCTTATTTCTTGGCGAAGAACGGCTCCATCGTAAGCTGCAGCGCCCATAGATTGAAGAAAGTCTCGGAACTTCGCTATTGACACGTTGAGCTCTGACACCATCTAGAATGTTTGAAACACCACAAATCACTATGGACAGCATTTAGTACAATTCCGATAAGTTTAAAATAAAATAAAATTGCGGCTGAAATCCAAACAATGCCGCCGTCGGAGATCTATTTTGTTTCATATTCGTAGTGATAATACTTTCTTTTCTTACACATTGAATCAGTTAAATTATAAACTTACTTATCCTACTCGAATATTTTAAAAACCGTTCACGCTACAACTACAATAATATCATTAACTATTATTATCAAAAAGTCTGCCCAGTGCGCATGTGCAATTTTCAGACTACAAAGCTATGTGTAATGATGCTAGGAATTTACGTACGTATGTACAATTGGCTCCTAACATATTATCATTACATTTGCAATGAGGAGATGCAGTTATTAATGAGCATTAAACACACTCATTTCTTATTTGTGCTTGAGAGAAAAATGCATAAGAATTCAAACAGTAAAAGAAAAGAAAATATAACCAGAATAGAATGTTCAACACGCAATCTATTTATCTACCACACGTACAGATATACAAATATATGTATACACTCACGTAAATTTGTTTTGACAGATAAAGTTTTTCTGAGGGAATAATCATTATAAAAATAAATAAATAATGCCTTAAAAAATTATGCAATTTTTAAAATATAATTTTAATAGTATAATTTATTCTTTTTAGCATATCAAAATAGAACAAAGTATTTCAATTTAAAATACATTAATCTCAACATATGACAACTATTTTATTATAATTATTTCAATGTAAATTCACTACCATCACCAATACTAGAACATGTTCGTTTACTAGCTGATCTATCTTTATATATATATATTTATTTACGTAGGTTCACATTTAGCTTGATTAGTAAACGGTGCATAAATATATTGATCTTTCTTAGTGAAAACTTATTTAAAACAAACAATCTAGAGTTGTGTCTTACTTGTAAAATTATCTCATTTAGTTCCAAGAAAGAGAGTTAATTGTATTATTTTGGGTGCTTTCAGACTACAATAATTAACTGTATGTGTGTGCACGCACATATATAGAATAATTCTCTGTGCATGATTATGCTAATTCATTGGACAACGAATTTGTGTCTGAACTTTAATTCCAATCTTTAGATTCATATCTTCTGCAAATTATTATAACTTTCTTATTTCATCTCTGAAAGTTTTATATGATCTTTCTCTAAATCTTTTGCAGTCTCTTTAGATACACTTTAAAAGTTCAGTTAGCATATCTTTTAATAATATATCCAACCCACCTTTATTTCATTTTCTTAATACTTTCAGTAATATAAGTGAAACCTATTCTCTTACACATTATGATCCCATTCATTCTCCACCCATACTTCATTGTGCATTCTCTAGTAAACATTCAACTTTCACATTTGTTAGTAAAAACTAATAAAACACATTAAAGGCCATTTAGCACATTCACTTGATTTTTTAATATTCAGTTATTTCTATCAAAAATATTCCTTCCAAATTTAATTTTAAGATTAATTTAATGTATTATGTTCTGATCTACATTTCTACCCTGACCAAATTACTTATAGTTGTTAACATGTTATAATTCATTAAAATCAATCTTTTTGGAAGTCAATAATCATCTTTTTATTTGAAAAGGTATTAAACATTAACCTTTGAAGCTTTTACTTTTTAGTCTTATTTTAATTTGATAGATCTTGTAATATTTACTGAAATTCTGATTTAAAATTAGATAATTTATTTTCATTTCTAAGCTTTTCATTTAATTTTATAGAATAATTGTTATAAAATTAGTATAAAAAGTTTTGGAAAGATTGAATAACATTGTCTTTCATGCAGACAACTACATTATTGTTGATTTTACTATTGTCATTATGTAGTCCAATGATTACATTTTGATAAATATTCCATGGCATTGTATAATATCCAGATTACAAAGTTTCAAAGCTTTAATCATGGGAGAAATCACCTTTTTTCATAATGAATCCATAATGGAAATTTATAATTATTTTTTATGACTTCTTTTACTATTTAGATGTGATCTATTGCTGTTCAAGAGCTTTTAAATTTAGCTCAATCATTTGATAGGTTTAAATCTGTTAAAATTTTAAAACAATTTTCAATTTCTAGTTCGAATTTATTGGGTTGATTCTGAAAGTGATTGTTTATATTATTAATATCATTTTAGTTCTTTATTACTTTTACAATGCTTTTTACAATCCACTATTGATGGTTTCAATTACCCCACCAATCTTCTTCAGAACAGGATCAGAATTTAAAATCCTGTTCTGAAGAAGATTGCTGAAGCAACTGAAACTGTCAATAGTGGGTTGTAAAAAAACATTGTAAAATTAATAAAGAACTACAATGATATTAATATTATATGAATTTGTTAATTCAAGAAAGATAAAGTTATAAGAAAATTAAATAATGGAAATTATTCTATTTTAAATGCTAATCCTGTTCTGAAGATTGCCGAGCAATCAAAACCATCAATAGTGGGTTGTATAAAATATTATAAAAGTAATAAAGAACTAAGATGATATTAATATTATATGTACTTGGCAATGCAGTAATAAAGATAAAGATTATTGACATTGTTTTTGTAATAGCCTTGCAATAACAAGCATCTTATATTTTTCTAATTAATAATATCTTACTGTGATGAATTTATCAAGTAGATTAAAATCTTAAAATGCATATTTTGCATGAGCCAAAATATAATATAATTCTGCTGTAACTCAAAACATTTTTCTCAAAAAATTAATTTTTATAATATACAATTTTTTCTCATAAATTTCTCAAACCTACATCTTCTCTCGTTTTTATCTTGATAATCAAATTTATTCATACATTTTCATCTTCCAGCTGTTTTCCTATTCTAATATTAAAGTTTCCAAGTCAATTTTAAAAAATGGTTTGATTTTATCAAATGAATTCTGTACATCTATATAAAAATCTATTTCTTGAACAGAAAGAGAACTTGTTGAGACTTAAACCTGAATTACAGTATATGCAATTGATATCCTTCATTAAGCTTGAATAATTAATATTATGTTCTAAACTATTCATACTATTGTTTATTGTTCATCTTTTGTTTATAATGAATCTCATTTCATTTGCATTTGTAAACATTGTGTTTTGTATTAAAGTACATCTTCACTTTTTAAATCAATTGTCTCTTTATATTTTCTTTTAACTTCACAAAATCTAACAATGTCTCATTTAATAATAGATATTTTTTAATATTTTATGAAATATCTTCATTTAAAAGTGATGTTCAGTTATAAGTAGCTAAATTAAAAGGTCATCATCGAATAACGTCTAGATCCACTATCAGAGAATTATTAAAACCCTCTGATTTCAGTTATCAGCTACTACTTGAGTGACAATTTATCATTTCATTAAAATAGAAGACATAGTTATTAAATATAAAATAATAACAGATATTGTATAAATATGTATTCATTCACTTTTTATTCAAATAAATCTAACCTATATTTTACTTGAAAACTATCAAGCATCCAATTAAAAAAAAGTCTTCCTCGGTCTTAAATACAGATAAAAGATAAAGAAATAAAATCCAGTAAACTTATCACAATGAAAGGATTCCTTTGGATGTGCAGTCTGTCAGTATTGTTTTTTATTACATAAACAGTTCCATGACAATAACAATTACTAGAAAGTATAGAGTGAAAATAAATGGTTTACCTTAATCAAAACCAAAGACCTACTTTTACATAATAATGAATTCTTTTTTACAGCCATATATATATATATATATATATATATATATATATATATGTAATATACAAATCATATATATATCCAAATACAGTACAATTTATATAAATTATATTCTTTTAGAAGTACTTTCGACTATACACTTTGTAGTCTTTATCAACTATATAACGTTGAATAATCAAAATGAGACAACCCTTAACAATACCCATAGTTCAATTCAGAAATCTGAATTGAACTATGGGTATTGTTAAGGGTTGTCTCATTTTGATTATTCAACGTTATATAGTTGATAAAGACTACAAAGTCTATAGTCGAAAGTACTGAATTGAACTATGGGTATTGCTAAGGGTTGTCTCGTTTTGATTATTCAACATTATATAGTTGATAAAGACTACAAAGTGTATAGTCGAAAGTACTTCTAAAAGAATATAATTTATATAAATTGTACTGTATTTTGATATATATATTGATTTGTATATTACATATATTGTGAAACGAATACAGATATCAAACTTTATTTATTACATATATATATATGTGTGTGTGTGTATTTATCTGAATAATCTCATCGCTTTCTTTTAAAGTATGACTTGTATTGATAAATGTGATTCAGTGTTCACATATATAAAACATTACTATTGTAACGAGCACAGACGTTTGTTACATTGTTTTTTTTTATATTTATTAAACATGAAAGTAAATTAAAAAGTTCGCATTTAAAAATTTTCTTTAAGAATTAAAAATTGAAACTAAATATCATCTTAAACTCATATATATTAAATCGCACAGATAAATGAAAAATTATTAAAATAAAACTTTATTAAAGAAAAAGTATTTTAAAACTAAATTTTAAAAAGATTTGGAGATAAAATTATATCTTTAAATTTATCTTTAAATATATTTTTGATTTGGAAAACAGGTTAATTAATCAGAAATGGAAATGATTGTTAATTAGTTAAATGTAAACCAGCCTTGGGCATTTAAATGTAAAAACATCGGTCAGATAGGAAAACAATAGAAACAAATAGCCAATGAAAGAAATCCATCGGGAAATCGGACCTCAGCGAAAGGATCATCACATCGATGACATAATGCCAAGTCAATCCTTCGAATGCGTATAAAAGGAAAATTTGGAAATTATTAATCAGTGAGTTAATGATTATTACGATGTGACAGATAGGTATTAGTATGGAATTGGAGGTGAAGGAGTTGACAGACGCACTGTCAATTCTTTCAGCTGTTAAAGAAAGGAGAAATGAACTATCGTTTTCTACATTGAGGACCAACTAAATTAAAAAACCTCCGAATGAATAAATAAAACATCGGCTAAATGTATACCAATATCTTCAGGATGGCGTGGGAATTCCCGTTCAAACTTACAAACGACAGATAAAGATGAACTGTTTAAAACCGTAAGAACTTTACAATTAATGAACATTAAATTAAAAACTTTTCGTATTTAAAATAATTGCATTAGTTTCCTATCTGACTAAAGTAGTTAAAATGTTATTTGATGTATTTTTTATTTATTTGTGTAAAATCATTTCCATTTATTTAATTTTGTTCTTTAAGTTTATTTATGATTTCTGTTTTCCGATAAATTAAAATATATCAATGTTAAACTTAAGTCGGGCGTGAATGGCTGTATAGATTTGTAAAGTTATATTAGGGGAGGGTAATCTTAGGTTATTTGTTTCGTGGTTAAATGGGGTCAATGGATTGGATATATTGGTGTGATTAGTAGATGTAATATTGATTCGCTACGGGCAGAATTGCTTCATACGCCGCACACTTCCGTTTGCCTATGGAAGGAATTATAAGTCGGATACCGCAGTTCCTTTCTATGGAGTTTTTTGTTTTATTGCTCTTCTTTGCAGATAGATGTAATATTCCTATCTCATGAGAAGCAATTTCTTCTCTTAACTTTTTGTGCTGCCGTATTTTATTACATTGAATACATCGATATATCAGATGAATTGATGCCGGTTTGACTACGAATTTTAACCTAAGGTTAAATAGGGATAGAATGTTTATTTTCAAAAGCAAATCTATGTGGTCTATTCATACTTGACCCTAAATAAAAATGCATTAAATTTAAGTTGTTTATAGACGCTTGCATGGATTGGTTATCGGTTAAGTATGTTTTGGGTTTTCATATTTGATCAAAATATATAGACATTCGATAAATAATGATACCTTACGGTGAGTATCTAAAATGTATTTATTCGGATGTCTTTTAAGTTATTGGTGACAATGCAAGTATCTTATGGTGAATACTATTGGGTTACGTATAAATTTCCCTCCGCAATTGTCAGTAATCAATAATTTTGTATTTTGATCGTTTATGTTTACTTTGAAATGTTTTTGACCGTGAAATCTATGTAACCGATCTATATTCAACATTATAAACAAGCTTTCATAAATTTATCTGTGCGAACTTAATTAAAATGTAAAATTAGAATATAATAGTAATTAAATGTAAATTAAAGTCAAAAATCAAAGTTAAAATAATGTTAAATGTTAAAATGTAAAACTAATACTAAAATAATTTTAAATCTTATATATATGTGCATAAATAAATGTTTGTATGCTAATTACTGGCAGTGGCTTATTTTATTTATTTTTTAATGTTGAAATCTAATTAGATAAGATATGATATTATTAAATCTCTGCTACTCCCTGAGCTAGTGACATGGGCTAACGACCGGAATCAAAATTTAAAAAAAAAAATTTTTTTTTTTGACTGACGTATCTGCCTACTTTATAAATTTTTCTAGGTTCAAATGCCTAGATGGCGCCCTGTAGTGCAGATTACGTTAAGTCACCTTCTCCGGATCGTTACACTATAAAACACTAAATTAAATATTTTCATCTTATTTAATTATTTGCTACTATTGTTATAGGGTTTCAGTTATAACCATGATAGATGGAGAGTGGATTTCATTTTTCAGATGAAATTTGTGCACTATAGTAATAGATAGTGTTGTGGTATGTAATATATATATATATATATAGTGTATTGTTTATATATAATTGACAAATATATATAATATCCATCAATCTTTATTAATACATTGTAGAGTAACTTACAATTAATAATGGCAATAATATGTTGATATTCAATTGTTGATGATCAACTACATCTCCTGCTCATCAGAACTCCTTTGTTTTCAATCCAGAGTAACTTACTGAGCATGAATTTTATGATGAAAGTCATTTCTTGCCATAGGGATAACAATGAGTCAAAATGATTTCAAGTTTATCTAATGTAGCTTCTTTCATATGCTTTAAAGTTGGTTGATCATTTTATAATTATTATTGTTTATTATATTCGGATACTTGCCAGCCTCTTATTATTACAACAACAACAACAACAACAATAACAGAAAAAAAGCAGCAATTTGGCAAATAACATTGATATGAAACAAAATTATATGAGTAGAATGTCCCCATAATAAAATTTAATCATCCTTAATGAAATGATTAGAAGCTAAAAACTTCTATAATTCTACTTATACATTCATCTATCATATATGTATAAGAGTGCAAGAGATATTTATAATATTAATAATAACTCAAAAATTTACCTAATTTCTAAAGGTGGATGACTATGCCACAAGTTTGGCTATTGATTTCCTCCATTAACAAGAAATTTGTATATTTAAAGATGAATAAGCAATAATTAATTAAACATACATTTTATCTAGGTCTTTATGTCATTTTAATATTGTAATGTAAGTGTATCGATGGTGGTGTTATAATTGCATGTTAGTTTATCTTCAACATGATATATGACTTGCTTTTACAAGATCTTTTCTTTAAAGCTTCTTTATAAATAAAAAGTTCGCTGAATCCCATTTTTAAATAGTGAAAGCATTGGTGGCCTAGCGACTAACATAGCTGCCTTCTAAGCAGCCGACCCAGGTTCGCCTTCCCGGTCAATGCTTTGACATATATATATATATATCTAAGAGCAATCAGAAAGTTATCTGTATGAATAAATTTTAATTATTTACCAAAAATAAACATTCATTAAATAATCAGGATCAAAATGCCCTTTATGGTTGCAAAATAGATTATAGATGTTATTGGCCCTTTTACTTTAACAGCATGAATCATGAATTAATATATATATATATAAAGCAGAATGCAATTTGTTTATATTGAATATTTTCTATTTACGTAATAAGGGCTTTGAACATTTCGTTGTGGTTTTTCAATGAAATGGATGGTTGAATAGTTGGAAGGGTGAGAAGGTTTAAGCCTGTCCATTAAAGTTTAAGGAATTGCTATCTTAACATAAACTGAACACTGGTTATATATATATAAAAGGGGGATTGTGATCTGGTCTAACTGAAGATTGCTGGTTCTGTACAAATCTACTTATATTAGGGATCATGTATCTTGTATGTGATCATGTGTATCAGTTGTTTGAGGTGTAGTGGAGGATCAATAAACTAAAAAGTCCTGAGTTCAAATCCTTCTAATTATATATATATATATATAAATTTATATACTTATATATTTTTTATATTTACATTTTTAAAAATATATTTTATGCAACCTGTGAAAATCTTTGTATCAATACACATGTGTGCACACCCATACACACATATATTTATATAAGTGATTATATGTTGGACTATTCCTATCATTTAGTATTAAATATTAACTGTCTTCAGAAAAAAATAAAACTTGACTTAAATTGTTCAAATATATTATATTGTTAGAAATAGCAAATAGTATATAACACAACTTTTCAAGTATTATTATTATTTTCTCTTCTTTATATACTGCTGGCCTAAATAGTGATAGTATTCACATGGAAATTGATTATGGGTCTTTAGGTTCATGAATATTGAATTTAAGGTGATACTCTAACCAAAAATTCAATATTCACAAATCTAGAGGTCTGAATTCAGTTCCCATTCTAGTACTGTCATCATTTAGGCCAGCAACATCTGAAGAAGAGAAGAAATCAATAGTAGTCATTAGTCAATAAAAATTAAAGTCATATATCACATGATATAGTCTTTTTAAGCTTGGAAATAAAAAACAATGAGCTGTTCTAATTGCTCTAACAAGCTTTATTGGTAAATACCAGCAAGAGAAAGCATTTTAAAATCTCTATCTAGAAACCATATCCTAATCTCAGACCAATGGTTTCATGCTTTGGCACTCCTCAGTGAGGTGCTAGGATAGTTTCAGATACTAGATCTAAAAATATCAACCCAAATCCAGCATTTATCTATAAGTTTTTGAATAGAAAATATGAAATTTTTAGATGCCTATATGTCTTCAATTCCAGCTATCCAACTCAAGTAGCTATGGGGCTGAGAGATCTTCAGCCAAACCATATATTAGTAACCTTAGCAATATAACATTGCTTAAGACATTAAAGCAAAATACTATAAATAGTCAATAAAAATTAAAGTCATATATCACATGATCTAATCTTTTTTTAAGCTTGTAAATAAAAATAATGAGCTGTGCTAATTGCTCTAATAATCTTTATTGATAAATGCCACCAAGAGAAAGCATTTTAAAATCTCTAGCTAGAAACCACATCCTAATCTCATACCAATGGTTTCATGCTTTGGCACTCCTCAGTGAGGAGCTAGGATAGTTTCAGACACTAGATCTAAAAATACTAACCCAAAGCCAACCTTTATCTAGAAGTTATCTATTGATTGGAAAATCTAAAATTTTTAGACACCTACATGTCTTCAAACCCAGATATCCAACTCAAGTAGCTATATGGGGCTGAGAAATCTTCAGGTAAGCTATATATTGCTAGCCTTAGCAATATAACATTGTGTTCTCTTGCTGGCATTTATCAATAATGCTTGTTAGAGCAATTAGCACAGCTCATTAGTCAAAGGGTTGTGTTATATACTAACCTGTTTGCTATTACTACCAGCTGAATATATAAAAGTTTAAATAAAGCTTGAATTTTTCTAAAATATTAAACATTTGATATATATACATATGATTAAAATGAAAACTTTCATGGTTATAAGCTAAAATTTTTTTTTTTTTGGGTTGTACGGTATATTAGTTTTCTGCATAGAAAAATTATTCTGTCCAGCACACAATCCTGTTTAAAGTTTTTTTAATTTTTTCAAAAAAGCCTTCATTCACGCAAACATAATTTTCTTTTGTTGGATTCAGTTGCCAACATTTTCACAAAATCACATTTATCTTTATCAAGGCTAAGACTGTAATGGAGAACTATTGTGTCTCAAGTAATAATAAGATTGCACATAGGTTAAAGACTTCCTCCATATATACATTTAATGGTTGTCCAATCAGAATTAAAAGAAGTTAACAAAAATTTTTGTGTTTCTTTATGCTTTACAATAAGATGATTTATGAAAAATGGATTTTTGAAGAAGAAAGATATAAAATGATGGATTTCCATAAGGCCAGAATACTCTGTATTTCATCACATTTATTTAAACTGTTTGGTTATTTTAAAATATTCAATAGATTCTCTCATAGTTCTAAAGTCATATTTTTCTAAAGTAACTAGTATTGTCATCTAATCAATTAAAGTTGGGGGTGGGGTTAAATGCACTGTAAAAGCTAATGCAATCAACTTTTAATTGAAGACAATTTTATGGTCCTAACACTGACACCAGTGCCTCCATAGCTTCTTGGACACTACGAACATGGAAATTTATAGATACCTTAATATCCTAAAAGTATGTGCTCTTCAAATAGATGCATTAGTGTGTGAGTATGCTTTCAATCAAAAGTTGATTATACCAGTTTTTACATCATATTTTTAAAAAATTAGCTACCGTTGGTTGTGATAATACTAAAATACTAGCTACTTTAGAAAAGTACGATTTAAGAACTACAAGAAAATCTGCTGAAATTTTAAAAAGACCAAACAGTTTAACAAATGTGATGAAATATAGTGTATTCCAGCCTTATGAAAGCCCATCATTTTATATCTTTCTTCTCCTTCAAAAATTATTTTTAATAAATCAGCTGACGGTAAAACAAAAGGAAATACAGAAAATTTCATTAATCCATTTCGCATTCTGATTGGAAAACCATCAAATATACATAGGAATAAATGGTATTTACTTCAGATGAAATCTCGCTACCACTGGAGACGTTACAGTATTCTTTTATAGTCTTAATCTTGACAAAGATGAATCTAATTTCGTTTACATTTGGCAACCTAATTCAGCAAAGGAATTTTTTATTTCGATCGATAAAGATTTTGATGGCGAATTCAGAAACATTAAACAGGATGCTTTGTGTGCTGAATAGAATAATTTTTTTTATACAAACAACTAATATGTTATGATCTTGAAATTTTTTTATTTTCCTATATTTATATTTGAATTGTTATTAATTGTATTCTTTTCGGAGCCAATGTGTAATATCTGGTAATTAGTGAATATATCAACAAAAATAGTTTTTCTTTAATATTTAGCTTTATTACTGCCTAGCATGCTTTCAATATATTTACTATATCATATTCATGCCACACATATTATGTAAATATATTTAGAGCATGCTAGGCAGTAATAAAGCAAGAAATTAAAAAAACTACCTTTTCTGTAAGTATATTTATTAATTACCAAATATTATATATATATATTTGTATATACTATCTACAATACTCCTTTTATTACAGATCATATGTATTTTCATGTTAAGAAATGTATGGATATTTGTGCCTGTGATATTTTCTGTTAATCTCATTTATAAATAGTTTTACATTTTATAGATCTGGATGCTTGTGAAGTTGTGGAAGATTTATTCAATAATTAAACTCTCATTACACAATATAAAAAAATTGAAATATACAATTTAATAATGTGTTGTATATATGGATCAATGTACACGTACTTCACATATCCATATATTTAAATCTATCACCTGATAACATAATTGATTTGTGTTTGCTTCATTGATTAAATATAACTAACTGTAAGTATACTTGGATTGGTGATATTTAGCTAATTAATAAAAATAAATAAGTACTTCTAATATTATCTCTATTTATTCTAATTATCTTTGATACAAATTTATTTTGTCGCACATAATTAGATTGTGAATATGTAGATACAGTTGTGTATCAATCCAGATCTGTTATCATTGTTATTTGGATCATGCAAATGCAGTGCATCTGAAAATATCAATAATCTATCTAAATTATATTTAATAAGTTTTCATATATTCACACACATTATGTATATTGGCAATAACAATTCGAAAGCAAAATGTACCTCTAATTCTTTCATTTTATTCTACTTGTGTTTAATTTAGCTTATTTAATGATAATTAAAATACTTAAATGATAATACAATCTTTTTGTCATAATATAAAATTATGAGAAATTTTATATCTTATATGCATATCTTTTTATACATATATGTATGCATAAATAATATAAATTAAAAAAAATGAAACATACTAAATTATGAACTTATTCTGCCCAAAAATTCTGATAATAATGAGATCACGTATATTCAAAGTTGAAATTATTAATGTTTCAGAAAGTGGACTGGTAGTTCAGGAATTGTAATAAAAAAAATATTTCAGTGGGTTTAGTTACAGTACTTATTTTTACTGTGCCAAGATATACCCCATCCTTTAATATGTTAAAAGCAACAGCATATTGAAGATGGCGCTGCATCTTCAATACATGAGTCCATCCTTAAAAAGCTATTAATATATTTATATAGACTCATATTCTCAAGACAATAACTATTCAAGCTTGGATTATAAACCTCTTGCATTTTTAAATGCTAATTACTAAATCAAACTTTTTGTATTTGCATTCATACTGTACATTCTGTAGATAATTTTTTGAACTGACAAAAAAAATTATAAGCTAAATACAAAATCTAAGAAAATTAACTTCTTGTTTTTATATTTAATGATTTAAATAAAAAATTGCACTGACAAACCTGTATTAGATCCATGATTAATTAAAGTGTCTTGAGAAGGCAATGTTAGAGTAAGTACAAACATTCTTTAGCACTGATTTTCATTCAAATGCTTTAGATTTTCTACTTAAAGTAATGTAGAAGCTTTTGTGGACAACCAATTTACAACAATACCATAAACCTGTTTAGTTAATTGAATTAAATGCCTTGACAAAACCAATAATTTCCAACCATTCCTCTTGCATTGGCCTGACAACAAAAATTATGTCGTTAATACAGCTTGTTGAATCTCTAAAACCACATTGAATTTCTGATAATTGTTTATCTATGATTAGAAACAATCTACTCAACAAAATTCTTGAAAATACCTTTGCTGTTGTGCAGAAATAATTGTTTAGTTTCGAATGTCAGCAACAAGTTGAACAAAATATCAGAAATACCATTTGTGTCAAGAATATCTGATATCTTTGTAAAATAAAATTATATGACATTTGAAAATTATCTATTTGTCAATAAAAAATACAATTTGTGAAAATAGTGATGTTAATGTACTCTCAAACTCTATTTGATTTCATGTAAAAAATAAATTGTATTGCAAAAGTATATAATTATAATAATTCAAAATATACCAAGGCAATACAAAATAAGTTTTGTACAAATTGCTGTAGATAATTTGATTTGGACCTGTAAACCTCTATGACTTATATATTCATAAATATTAAATCTGTATATGTTCATTTTTGTCAACTTATGTATACTAATGTAAACTGATGTAACATTTAAGTTCGAAATAATGATCCCCTTTGAAATATAATAATAATACTAATAATAATAACAATAATAACAACAATAATAACAACAACAATAACAATACTACTACTACTACTACTATTATTATTATTAATAATAATAATAATAATAATAATAATTATAATAATAATAATAATAATAATAATAATAATAATAATAATAATAATAATAATAATAATAATAATAATAATAATAATAATAATAATAATAATAATAATAATAATAATAATAATAATAATAATAATAATAATAATAATAATAATAATAATAATAATAATAATAATAATAATAATAATAATAATAATAATAAACAGAGCAAAACTCTCCATACAGTATTGCCACTTGTGCTAAACAGAGTAATCAATGGATGCCAGAAGGCTTGTGCATAAAATCCCTATCTAATGCCTACTCATCCAATATCCCCAGACTAGTTTCTGGCATGTGGCCTTCGTCAGTGAGGAGCTTTGGATCTGAGAGCACTGCATCTAGATCTTAGGATCTAATGCAAACCTCTAGCAACCACCTTTTATCTCTACTTAACTACAAAACTATGAGAATGAAATTGAAAACACAAAAAAATATTTTCAATCTAAGCTCAATAGCTTATATAGTCATATGGTTCTGAACTCAGTTCAGCATCCATACATTTTGGTGTCTTTGGCTCTTTTACAACCATAGCCACCACTATCCTATTAGGCAGGATTGGTGTTAAACCATTAAGCATCACATGATCACATTTCCTATACTAGCACATTAATTGTTGATAAACAGAGCAAAACTCTCATAGTATTGCCTAATAGGGTAGTGGTGGCTATGGTTGTAAAAGAGCCAAAGACACAAAAATGTATGGGTGCTGAACTGAGTTCAGACCCATATGACTATATAAGCTATTGAGCTTAGATTGAAAATATTTTTTTGTGTTTTCAATTTCATTCTCATAGTTTTGTAGTTAAGTAGAGATAAAAGGTGGTTGCTAGAGGTTTTCATTAGATCCTAAGATCTAGATGCAGTGCTCTCAGATCCAAAGCTCCTCACTGATGAAGGCCACACGCCAGAAACTAGTCTGGGGATATTGGATGAGTGGGCATTAGATAGGGATTTTATGCACAAGCCTTCTGGCATCCATTGATTACTCTGTTTAGCACAAGTGGCAATACTGTATGGAGAGTTTTGCTCTGTTTATCAACAATTAATGTGCTAGTATAGGAAATGTGATCATGTGATGCTTAATGGTTTAATAATAATAATAATAATAATAATAATAATAATAATAATAATAATAATAATAATAATTATTATTATTATTATTATTATAATAATAATAATAATTATTATTATTATTTTATTTATTTATTTAAGTGCCAAACAACATCCTATAACCAATTACAGTTTGCATATTAGAAAAATAAAAGGAATAAACATTATACATATCATATAATAAAAGGAAGTAACAACCAAAAAATAAAAAGAAATACATATATAAATGAATAAAATAAAATTATTCAGTCATGACATTTAAATTTAATAATATTACAAAACTTTATAATTAAAATTACAATTATTAATGTTATCAAAACTCTGATTATATAAAAAGGATACTCTGAATAAAGAAGGAAATTTAAGGTCATTGGAATGAAAAGCTTGATTATAACAAACAAAAGCAGACTGAGTATCATGCTCATAAGACATAATTATAATAGTTGAAATTATATCAGAGAGAATAACTTGTTGATTAATGATTTTATAAAGTTATTTAAGATCTCTATATTTCCATCTAGAAGAAAGATAAACAACTTTGTTTCCCAAAAAAACATATTTGCACAACTTATTAGACACTGATTACATCCTTGTTTAGAATTAGAATTTCAAATTGTTGAACAATAGTCAATGATGATAAGAATCAATGACAAAAATAATTTCAATTTTGTATCATTACTGGGATGATAACCATTCCTAATGATGACATCCATGATTTTAAAACCTTTGACAATGGTCATTTTTAAACAAGAAAGAAAAAAATCCATTACTAGACAATAAAACTCCCAGATCTTTTTGAGATTCAACATAATTAATTTTATGAGAATTAACAAGATAAAAGTTTAAAACTAAAACAATGGGAACATTTTTAAAGATTAACTGACATTATTTAGTTCACATCAAGCACTAAAGTTATCAAAGTTTTTCTGAAGGAAAGTTCAGTCAATCACTGATGTGAGCACAAAAAATAAGAATATTTCAAGCAATCCTTGAGATCATTAATATAAATGTTAAAAAACATGAGTACTAAAATATTACTACCCTGAGGAACACCTAAATTGCATTCAAAATTAAGTGAAATATTGTTGTTGAAAGAAAGGATTGAAAACCAATAAAACCCCATTTTATGTAATTTGTGAAGGAGAATGTCTATTTTATCAAAGGCTTTTGATAAATCAAAATAAATAACATAATAATAATAATAATAATAATAATAATAATAATAATAATAATAATAATAATAATAATAATAATAATAATAATAATAATAATAATAATAATAATAATAATAATAATTCACTTTATGTAAGTGAATGTATTCTACAGATATATATATAAAGCCTAATTAGAGAACAATGTCAATAATAAAAAAACAAAAATATTATATATATCAATGCAGAAATAGATTACTCTTATTTATGCATATAAATGGGAACTTTATTGATCTTTAAGTGTTTTAAATTTAATCACCTTCAAAGTATTGTCCATTTAATACAATACCCTAGTCTAAATGTGCTTATCACTTTTTGAAATAATCTGGAAACCGAAAATAAAGCCTTTTAACACCTGTGGCATGCCCCCCTCCCCATACTTCTAAGTCAGCAAAAGAAAAAGACTTATTTTCATTTGAGAAAATAAAAAGAAGTCACATGGTTAGAGATCAAGCAAATATGACTGATAAAACATCTGGGTCATGTTGAATTTAATTAAACAGTGTTTATATTCAAGACTGCATGCAGAAACATTAACATGGTGAAGCTTGCATTTCTCACTTTGATCCAAAATGGAAAGTTTACATTTTTCCATCTCACACAATCTAATCATTAAAAACTAATTTTGAGAACTTCTCTGTATTTATACTTCTTTTTCCCCACAAGAAACAATCCTATCTCAATCTCTTGTTTTTCACATTAAAGTGGAATAGTGAACCATGCTATATTTTATTCCAAGCATCCTTCCCCTCATATATAAATGTGTATAGCATATGTTAGCTTCATGTTTCATTGATAAACATTGTTAGAATACAAATATATTGTTTAATGAACTGCATATGTCCAGTATTTTTTAATACATATGTATATAACACAGATGCTTTTTATATGTATTGTATGCATATATAAATGAAGATGATATTACAAAGAAACAAATCTCCAGTCATATGCTTTTATGAATTTACGTGCACTTGCCTGTGAACATGGGTTTGAAAATTATAAGTGTATGCTTATGCTTAGAGCTTATCTAAATATAAGCCAACCTTTGCTCACCATGTTGAAATCAGGGCTTCAATCTATTGTATGCCTGAGTTATAACATGTTAATTGAATTGTAATTATTAATAGTACATTGAGAATGCACATTTACATATATTTTATTAAATGAGTGTTTATTCATGCATTTACTGAAGCAATAATAATGACAAGAAGTTAATTGTACTGTAATTTTATTTTTAAATAAAGTAAATAGCAAATATCTTACTTTTGTCACTATTAAAAATACTCTGGGTGATAATCTTTTTTTACAATCTCTTAAAGAAACATAATAGTGGTCTTATTCTCAAGAAATTAGGATCTCTCTATTTTGATGTTTTGAAATCAATATCATCTTTTAGTATGTTCTAAAATACATTTTATTACCCAATATACTGTACTTCAAATTTGGAAAGATTAATAAAGAAAAAGTCAAGTGTGTATGCTTTCAACATAAACTGAAGAAATGTTATTAATAGACATGATTGTGTATAGTGCCTTGAGATGTATAAAATATATTTACAAATATAATTTTTTTTAAAATGTCATGTACAGTGCTCAGAGACAAAACAAATACTGCTCGCACAGTGTAAAATGTATTAAATTTATGAATTTTAATATTTTTTTTTGTTTATTTACATTTTTTATTTGTTTACATTTTTTCTTGGAGAGCATATAACTGAAGTCATGTAATTTGATATAGTGTAACTCCACTGTACATCATAATTAAATAAACGTAAAACGTTTGTTGAATCTATGTTTAGATTTTAATCTATTTTTTAATTAATAAAAAAATATTTTGATCAAGTTTTAAAAATATATTTAAATTTTTTATTACAAATTAATTTCAGCCATCCACATGCAATTATGAAGTAGCAACTTTTACTCACTGAATATATTAAAATATATTCTATATCCTGTCACAAGTAGTTCCAACAATCATATACTCCCCCTTCCTACTTGATTTTGTTTAAATAATATAAGTGCTCTGAATTATCGATAGTAATACAAATACATGATTTACAAAACAATTCATCACTAAATGTCTAGCCCTAACAAATTTATAATACCTGCCTTATTTTATACATTAAATTTATTTATAATATTATAGTTAGTTCACTTTTATGAATTTGAATAATGTAAGGGTGGATTTCAATACAACCTCTTCCACTTTTTGACTATCAATATTAGTTTTATTTTTTCCTAAGTTTTCTTTTTAATTTCCCTTTAAATAATATATTATCCTAGCAGTTTGAAATACATTACCATAGTTATTAAATAATACACATCGCTTATGTGTATTATTTAGATAAGTTAAATATTCATTTTTAATTACTTTTGTCCTGTGATATCATGGCATTGATTTTCATGATTTCTTTTAATACATTAAAGATCAGCCTTCTCAAGCTATTGTGCATGCGCTTTTTATGAGTGTTAATAATAAATGAATGCTTTCATTCCCAACGCAAGATATAGTATTTAAGAAAGAATAAAATGAATCCACCTATTCTTTCCAACCCAAATGCTTATATATGGGCAAATCTTAAGTACTGGAAGTGAAAGCGTGAGGATAAATCACTCACTTTAAATTATTGTTTATGATGTCTGAATGAATGACATTGGTGAAATTATCTAGAATTTACTAAACGTCACTCTCAAATGAAACTTAAACATATGTAAATAAACATTTATTTTTATAGCACTATGTTTTATAAATTGTAATACATTAAAGATCAGCCTTCTCAAGCTATTGTGCACGCACTTTTTATGAGTGTTAATAATAAATGAATACTTTTATTCCCAACACAAGATATAGTATTTAAGAAAGAATAAAATGAATGCTTATTTACATATGTTTAAGTTTTATTTGAGAATGACGTTTAGTAAATTCTAGATAATTTCGCCGATGTCATTCATTCAGACATCATAAACAATAATTTAAAGTGAGTGGTCTATCCTCACACTTTCACTTCCAGTTCTTAAGATTTGCCCATATATAAGCATTTGGGTTGGAAAGAATAAATGGATTCATTTTATTCTTTCTTAAATACTATATCTTGTGTTGGGAATGAAAGTATTCATTTATTATTAATACTCGTAAAAAGTGCATGCACAATAGCTTGAGAAGGCTGGTCTTTAATGTATTACAATTTATAAAACATAGCACTATAAAAATAAATGCTTATTTACTTATGATTTCTTTTAGTAATAGTTTTCATAAGCCATTTTGTGTTACACCTTTACTAACCTGTACTTAATGTATTTTTCAATATATAAATTTTTTCTACAGTGCAGGCTTTTTTATACCTGCACTCCAATATGTAATATATAGGGGGTGACCCTCAACTATCCATGCTATCTCATACTGCTGACACACTTGATCACACACATATCAAAAAAGATAAATAATCACCAATATATATATATATATATTGTAATGGTATATAATATGCCATTACATTATTTTAAATTAAAATAAAAAGATTATAAATAAAAATTGATTATTAAAAAGAAAAAAAACTTAACTTAAAAACTAAAAATTAAAAGTTGTTTAACGTATATAATATATTGCACAGATGGAATGAAAACTTTAAAAGTATTATTTTCTTTTTAAAATAAAAAAAGTATTATTTGAACGTACTTTTTTTTTAATTAAAATATATATTTATTGACATAATAAAATTGTACAGATGAATAATAAAAATACTTTGTTAATGTTGGCTCATCCATTGCTAACATTGGTATGGTAGATGTAAGCCAGAGCCATTCTCTGCACTAGCAGGTTGATATATGAGTAAATACGTACTATTTTGTTGGCACTGCCCACCCCTTTTGAGGTTGACCCAATAATGCTAACATCAGCTGGAATACATGTAGTGTGAAATCAATGCCTCTCTAGTAGAATCTGACATGTTGCAACATAGACTACTTTTTCCACGATACACTACAATGTGGATATATCAGGTCCAAAATTCATGTAGAGTCTGTGGAACATACTAGTAGGCTCCAATGTACTTTTTTGTACTTTTTTATAAAAAAAAATACAAGATCTAAAGATAAAATATTTTTGTTAAAAGATTCCTATGTAATCTTGGTAAATGGAAATGATTGTTTTATAAATTAAACGAAAAGCAAACTAGCCCTTGGGGCTCTTATATAAAAAAAAGTCAGATGAAAGATATAGATAAGAGAACAAAAAAAAATTAGATGTCCAATAGAAGCAGCAAACCAATGCTCGGACCCTAATGAAAATGATTGATTGTTGAGTGAATCTGGATGAGGGGTATAAAAAAATATCCAAATTAAGAACAGTTCCAGCTTGATTTTTTTGAGAGGGGTGATAAGATGCACTTGTCACACTCTCACTTAATTCAAATGAAATGACTGTTGAATTATGAATGGTACTGTTGCAGACCCGAATCATATGGGTTCTGCAATAAAATAGTACCAGGATTGATGCAGCTAAGGCCACCTCCAGAACAACAGACTGGTCTTCAAATAATGATTTCGTGAGAAATGGCAGCAGGAAACGGGAGCTCTTCTACTGTAAGATATAAATCGAAAAATTAAAAAAAAATAATTAAAAACTTTCAAGATTTGACAAGCTAAACCTAATTTTTTTTTAAATGAACTTTAAAATGACTTTTCAAATCAATTATTAATGTTTAATTTTTATACATTTGAGTTTGCTAAAAACCATTTTCATTTTTTTTGTTCCTTTAAGTTTTATTATGATTTTTGTTTTTTCATTAAACTAAACTTAATAAATACTAAATTTAAGTCGGGTGTGAATGGCTACATAGATTTGTAAAGCTATATTAGTTTAATTAAGGGAGGGTAAATCTTAGGTTATTTGTTTCATAATTAAATTGGGTCAATGGATTGGATATATTGGTGTAATTAGTAAATGTAGCATGAGGTCTGCTACATGCAGGATCACCTTATACACCACACTCAGGTGAAATAAGCCTTTCATATTGACCATCAGAGACAGATGGTATTCCCTGCTCCTTGGACCACCCCTTTGCCTATGGAATGAGATAGTAAGATGGAAAACACAGTCCCTTCCTATGGAGTTTTTTTTGTTTTATTGTTCTTCTCACCAGACAGATGTAGTACTCCTGTACTGGATGAGAGTCAATGTCTTCTATAACCACCCTGTTCAGATGTGCATTCCTGACAGTATGGTATTTATGTTGTCGTATTTATACTGCATTGAATACATCGATGTATCAGAAGGATTGATGTTGGTTTGACTGCGAACTTTTGGCCTAAGGTTAAATAAGGGATAGAATATTTTCTTTTCAAATGCAATCTATGTAGTTTATTCATACTCGACACTCTTAAAAATATTATCAAATTCATCTGTGCTGATTGTTTAAAATAAAAATTTAAAAATTAATAACCAACCTAAAATAATAAATTTTATTCCTCAATTTTATTTATATGTGCATTAATAAATGTTTGTGTGTTAATTACTGGTGGTGGCTTATTTCTTTTTATATTAATATATTTCTTTTAAACAAGTTTATATTAAATCTCTGCATCTCTATGAGCTAGTGACTAGGGCTGACAGTTGGAATAAAATATATATATATATATATATATTTCTTAACTTACATATCTGCCTACTATATAAATTTTCTAGGTTCAAGTAGCCTAATAGTGCCCTGTAGCGCAGATATGGTAAGACTTTATTAATATCTGACCGTTATAATATATATATTTACTTATGGTCAACATGGATAGGATGAGAAGGTTGGCACAAATATGGGCTTTGAGCGTTCCATCATCATATTTTCAATGAAATGGACAGCTGAAGAGTTGTGGGGTGAAGTGGATTGAAGCATGTCCATTAAAGTCTGAAGATTGGCTATCTTAATATAAGCTGAGTATTGATTGTATATATGTGTGGAGATGATAATCTGGACCAACTGCTGAGTGCTGGTTTAGCATGAAATATGCATATTAGTGATTATTTATTTTTTCGACATGTTTGTGATCAAGTGCAGTATGATATAGCGTGGATAGTTGAGGGTCGTGTGATTTGTTTGGATATGTGTAGATGAAGTTTGTATGTTTAAAATAGTTTTTCAAATAAAAGTGCCTAAATCATTTTTAAAATGTAAATTAAATTTCACATCCCAAAATAAAACTGTCTATTACTTCTTATTAATCTTATACCTTATTATTTCCTCAAATTCAATTGAAAAGACATTTAATTATTTATTAGGACCTTAAACTTTACTACATCCAATTTCTGAAAGCCATCGAAATTTAAAAATTTCAAAAGACTTGACTACAGGTAAAATAATTTCTTTGTTAACAATTCTTAGTCAAAACTGTAATGAAAATAATTTTCTAATAGAAATTACTTCGTCATAAAACGCACACGTACATATATATGTATATTGAGTATAGTAAAAAAATTATTTAGGTTTTAACATTTTTACTCTCTTTTACAATCTATATCGGCTCTCCCTACCATTTAACAAAAAATATTACAACAAATATTAATTTCTGTGGTTAAAAATGGTTAAATATTTTAAATATTGAATTTTCTTTCTCCTTTTTTTATTTGTGTATTATAAAGCGACTTTTTTTGCCTCATATCATGAAAAATAACACACAAGATGTGTATTACTCAATAATATAAAAGGAAAGTTTATTTATTTATGTCAAGCTTTGGTGGTCGAGTGGTCAGCACAACTGCCTTACAAGCTGTTGTCCCGGTTTGCGGGTTCGCTTCCTGGCCGATGCTTTGACACATGGGGGGGGGTATTTATTTATGACAAAACATTAACTCAAAATACTAATGCATATTTAAAAGACTATTTCAAAGAGAAAAAAATAGTGTAAATATTTTACAATATTACAAATTTTGGAAATATTTTTTTTCTTTTTTTATCTCCTTATAAAATTTAAGACATTGATACAACTTTATAGTTTCTGAATTTTCTATTTTTTTATTATCAAAAATCAGTTTAGTTATTACTTAGCAGTTACTAGAAGATAATAATAAAATAAAAAACACTATCCTAGAAGTGTCTTGGTATAATGCATTCCATCTTATCCAGAATTGAATTAGGGATGTTCTGTTTAAGCAGCCAGGATGCAAATACAACTGAGATATGTTTAAAAATAGATTAGACAACTTAAACAAATCTACACATAAAGTGGTATTATCTATATGTGTTGTATTTTACTTTTTCAGCATAGTGTTGGTGGCTGAGTGGTTAGCATAGTTGCCTTACAAGCAGTTGCCCCGGGTTCGCTTCCCTGCCGATGCTTTGACACATGAAAAAAAAAGATTACATGTACAGCTATAATAGAAATTGTGTGTGTGTTTAAAGTAACAATAAAGAGTACTGAGCTTTTAGAAATTTAATATCTAACTATCATTTTATATAAATAGTGATTTTGCATACTTTGGGCTCACAGTTTGCTTTTTATTCTATTTCTATTAATCAGGTCTGGAGGAAGATAGTAAGCTAGGTAAGCAAGGCATAAGGGTGTCTATAGAAGAGGGATGCAGAAATAGAGCAGAATTAAGAATACATTTATTTTTGTTCTGTTATGAATATTAATTATTGCGGCTTGATTCATTATTTCTACAAAATAAGGAAATATAAACATATTAAAATAAATAATCTTTTCTTGAAATATGATTTATGAATTATAATTTATGGTTTATTTTTCTCTTATGATATTCTCAACTATGACTTCTTATGCTAGGTTTACACAATGGTATTTCAAATCATGTTGCTATGTGATGCAAAAATGGAACAGTGTATTTTACTATTAATATCCATGTCTCTTATATATATATATTGTGATGGTTATTTAGTATTTGTAAACTAATAATAATAAACATAACTTCAAAATTTTTAATTGACTTATTACAAAAATTTCTTAAATTTATCATATCAAACAAAATTAAAAAAAAAAAAAATCAAGATGGCTGCCTGCATTTTTATAGTATTTGAAATTCTTGTAGCAATTTTGGCTTAGTTTTAAAATTACACACACATAAAAAAAAAGGATTACTAATAAAATGCATAATATTAAATATATGTGGATAAATTAGATAAAACAGAATCAGTTTAATGTATACATAATGGTAAAACTAAATATTAATAAACTTTTAATGTAATAATTAAATGTGTGTATGAATGTTTATATTTCTCTGATATATTTAAATATAAAAGAATAAAATTTTAAAATATTTAGGTAAAGTTATTTTAAATCAGAACAACAGTTTTTAAAATTAATTGAATCACTCTATAAACAATTAAATAAAAAATGACTAAAACTAGTGAATTTCATTTCTTAGAAAATTACTAATTATCTTCTTCGCATCTTTAAAAATGAAAAATAAAATGTGTTGTAAATTTTTTAAAGTTTACCACATAAATGGATTGATTCAAAAGATAAAATTTCATTATCATTTATCGTTCTAACAGGAATTAGTCTTCTCACTTCTCTGTGATTTTACAATTAAAGCACCTAAGGTTTTCAATCATTTTTTTTTTTAAAAAAATTCTCAAAGATTTCATTGGAATAAAAATAATTGAAATTCTTAAAGACTTTAAATAAACTTTAGATTATAAAGAATATTTGCTTTTACTTATTTTATATAAACTTACAAAAGAAAAGCTGGAGTAAAAAAGAAATCTCAACCTGTAATCAAGACAATCTCCTTTAACAACAAAGAGGTCAAGCGTTGTTAGCCGAGAGGTTATCGCAGCCGCCTTGCAAGCAAGTTGTTGGTTGCAGACGGTTGTGGGTTCGCGTCCCGGCCGATGCTATGACATATGAAAAAACAATAATGATAAATTATATATATTATTATTTCAATATTGATGATTTAGTATGTGTGTAATTTGTTTTGGAGAAAAATTCTTAATTAATATTAATGTAGGGACATTAAAGACTATGATGAATATTTGTACAATTAATTACTTTTCTCAACTATAAATATACTTGGTGAAACTGATTTAAAATTTTCTTTTATAAGATTGTTTCAATCTACAAATTCATTTAAGTGACAATGATGATAATAAAAAATGGATAGAAATTGTATGTTTAAAAACTTATTTTCAATTGAATTATCTCAATTCAAAAATGCGCTGAATGTTCTAAGTTATTTCATATAAATGATTTGTCTGTTTCTTTCCCAAATTTGAGCACATCATTAAGAATATTAGTAATTCTTCCTACAAGTGCAGTTAGTGGAGAGAGATCATTTTCAAAGTTAAAAAAATATTTACATTTGACATTAACACAAAATCAGTTGGTAAATTTGTCAATGCTAGCTACAGAGAATGACATTTTCAATACTCTAAATGTTGACGATATTGTATCTAAATTCAGTTCTGAAAAGTTCAGAAAGTAAATTTATAATTATATAATAATTAGAGGGATTTTAAACACAAATGTTCAAATTCCTTTTATCTATCTACTCTATCTGATATACATGACCACATACATCTAAAAAAGATAAATGATTTTCAATGTACATATTTCATGCTGAACTAAAACATATCAGTTGGTCCAGATCACCCCCCCCTCACACACAATATATTTATACAATCAATGCTTAGTTTATATTAAGTAGCAAGTCTTCAAACATTAATGGATAAACTTCAATCTTCTCTATTCTGCAACTCTTGCATCAGTTAGATAAGATGAAGTGGATAGCTGAAGGAAGCTTGGAAATCTGTGTTCAAATTCCTTCTAATTGCATCTAAAATTTAGTACATATAATATACTTGCATTTAAAATATTACAGATTAAGCCTGAATTCTGTCCATCACTCTTCTGCGTATTTAAATGGATATATTGGGGTCATATATTTGAGGAGTTAGAGTGACTTAAAGTCAACATGGATATGATAACAATATTGGCATCAACAAGAACTTTGAGCATTTCATCATATGGGTAATGAAAGAATTGAAGGATAGAAAAGATTGAAGCCTGTCCATTAATGTTTAAAACTTTGCTATATTAATATAAACTGAGCACTGATTGTATATATGTGTGGAAGATGATGAACGAAATATATATATTGGAGATTATTTATCTTTTACATGTATGTGGTCATATCCATCAGTTATATAAAATGGATTGGATAGCTGAATGAAGCTTGAAAGTCTTTGTTCAAATCACTCTAATTACATCTAAAGTTCAGTATATATATAATATACTTGTATTTAAATTATGTAATATCAATTTTTTTTCATTGTTATCTTTAATAAATCATTAAAACGTTTTCAAAGAGGGGTGGGAGTGGCGCCAATTACTATTTTGCATAAGGGCGCTGACGACCCTTCCTCCAGCCTACTATTAATATTCAGGCTTTAAATTTTTATTTTTAAATGTATGGAATTAAGAAATAAAATCTGAAGTTAAAAATGGCAAAATAAATTGTTGGTTCTTTTATTTAAATGTTAAACGTAAATTAATTTAAAAAAAATTAAATGTGTTACTAATATTTATAACATTTATTTATTTATTTTTAAAAATGCCAAAAATTGTAAGGAATTAATTATTTTAAATATACTTTATTACTACTTTTCTTTCCACTATTATTACTAAATTATTTATTATTACTCTTATAAAACTATATATATATATAGTGACAATAACTCAATATGTATGTGGGCATTATATTGGAGAATGGGAGATAGAATCATACATTGTCAAGCATACAAGAAAAAGTGCAGTCTTACTTTCGGTTGAGACCCAAAGGGAATTTTATTCTCTTTCAGTTGCTAGTCTTTCTATATTGAAATTATCTACATGGCATTAAAATTGTTTGAAAAAGGCAATTAATAAACCTTTGTAAATTAATAAGGTAAAGTTTGAAATATTTAAGTAACTATAATCTAAGAAGGGAATTCTTTCAGAAATGAAAATTTACCATTACTCTAACTATTTATTCATTTTAAGTACCAAACAATTGAAAAAAATTTCCCGGGCGTTTTCGTTCCTTCCATCAATAAGCTCCTCAACTCATTTGCCTATATAAATGATATCATGGTTGTTCTACCCACCATAAAACACCTTCTCCAAATACAATCCATTTTAAATTGGTACTCTGCAAAATACAGTTTACAAATAAACCCTAATAAATCATCTATCTGGCAGATAAAGTCAGGAAAGCAAGTGCCATCTCCCTATTCTGCCAAGCCACAAAGGTTCTTGGGGTTTCCCATCTTCAAATCCCCAATGGCAATGGCCAGAAAAATAGAGGATGGAATTCTCCAAAAAACAGAACTTATCACCTCATCTCTCTCCCGTGTCACTATATGGAAAGGTAGGCCTCCTAAATATGACAATACTATCCAAAATTATATACTACCTGCCCTTCATCAAACTAACCAAACATTTTCAGAACAAACTTAATCATCTATGCACCAAGCTCTTTTGGAGGGGGGAAACTGTGGCTATCAGTCTCTGGCAAATTCAACTGCCATGGAAGTTTAATGGCCTTTCCTTCCTCTCTATTCAAGCAGCCATACTACAAAAAACTCACAATATGTTGCATAACTTAACACACTCCTTTGACTATAATAACATTACTGAAAAGATTATCCCAACGGATTGACTCCCACCAAAAAAAATGCTGTGGATATCATATTATCTCTCATCAATCATTTAAATCAATACAAGCCAATTTTAGACATCAACCTCAACATTAAGATCACTTTGTGGGATGTGTACAACTAATCAACCCACACCCACAACTTTCTAAAAGTAGCCTCAACCTCGCAAACCAAAAACTAATTACCTATTTTAAAAGATGGTGTCTGGAGCTCAGTATCTGGACTTCATCATCAAAATTAATCTTAGCACAGTTCCTACAAACTGGTTCCTGTTTTATCGAAGAGGAAACTCCAAAATTGATCTGTTTTGGAGTTTATGTTCTCATGAAGAGGAGACCATTGAACACTTCATATATTATTGTCCAAGCCTTAAAACAGTCAAAGATATAGTCAATGCCAACTCCAATATCAAACCGAATAATCAGTGTCTCACTTAAAAAAATGATCCATAAAAGAATATTCACAATTATTAGACTGTCCACCTTCATCCTCTACACAATTTGGATAGTGCATTGCAGGCTGATAATGGAACTATCCTGTCTAGAACCAGGACCATTGTTCTGCAAAACAATAAAGAAAATTATGAAAAGAGATGAGCTCATCTCCAAAAATCCTGTGAGGACACTTAGGCCCTATTCACCTTCTCAGTTGATAACAATAGAATGTTAGACATGCCCTCCCCACTAAACCATTCAACAAGAACTCCCATGACATAGCATAACATCACTTAACCTTGTATACAACCTTTTCATTTGTACACATAGTATTTAATAAATATATATTTTTGAAACAACAATGTACTGTACTATACATATAACTCAACAAAGCATTAAAACCGAGTTTGAATCCCATATAATATGTGCTACAACATAACCAAGTAATAAAAGCTCATGGACCAATGATATCAACTTAATAAGACCCAATAAGTTCTTAATTCATAAATTAACATTTAACAATACTTTAATATGAATTATAAGTAAAAAATAAAGTTTATACATTATTTATTGGTCTAAAGAATCAATTTAAAAAAAGTCAGAAATTAATATTTATCTCTTAAAAAAACAAACTGTTACCAAAATCATGATATAGGATAGTACTGAATTTAAATCCCCGCCTTATCCCTGCTGAAAAAATCATAAAAAATAGAACATGTCAATTATTACATTAGTAATATTTATCATGAGGTAATAAATCTTATATATTTACTCTATTCTTTTCAAATTCAAGACCTAGTAAACAGTTAATGATTTTTAAATATATTTCAATGTAAAAGAAAATATGCGGGTACTTGCATGGATGGGTACACAAACATCTATGTACATGTTTACATGTAATAATAATAATGATGAAGAAAAAAAAGGCTAAAAATGTGTAGTATTTATAATTAACATCAAATTTCAAATGTTAGATATTAAGATCAGTTAAGGATAAGAACAAATATTTCTATTGCACAATAAAATAGATTTCACAAAATTATCTTTTGCCTTTTCAATTAAGAGCATAATAACAAATAAATGTCAAATATAAACTTCAAATTGAGTAATTAATGTACACAGAATCTCAAATATCACACGAGCAACCAAAATATACAACATTATAGATGCTGCTAAAACTAAAATTTAAGTTCAACTTAATGAAGTAGTGTAGCAGAATAACAAATTCTGATCTACTAAATGGGCAACGTCTTAAACATGAGAGGTTAGAGAGACTTAAAATAAACATGGGCATGACAATAATATTGGCATTAACAAGGGATTTGTGCATTTCATTATCATATTTCCAATGGTATGGATGGTTGAAAAGTTGGAGTATGAAGTAGATTGAAGCATATCCATTAAAGTTTAAAGATTTTCTATCTTAATATAAACCAAGCACTGATTATATATATATATGTGTGTGGGAGATGATGATCTGGACCAACTGATGAGTACTGATACAGCATGAAATATGTATATTGAAGATCATTTATGTTTTATATATGTGTGTGGACATGTTTATTGTTTGTATGAGATAAAGTGGAAAGCTGAAGGGAGCTTGAATCTCTGTGTTCAAATCCTCTATATTACATCTTAACTCCTAGTATATAAATCATACTTGTCAAATACAATATATTAGGGAAAAACATACATCCCCATAGGCAATAAAGTAAACACTATGCTTTAAATATGTGAACATTCATATGAAACATTTATTTTATGAAAGAGGTATATCACATTCATAATTTCTATGAAAATGGCAAGCAAAGACAAAACTCATAATATAATAAATATCAACAGAATGCAAGTAAATATTAGTAGCTGACATTTCAGCCAGTGCTTAAAGGGATTCACTTTTCACACATCCCTAAATTTATCTAATTCTCAGTACGATACATAATAAAATTTGTAAAATGTTTTTAAATGAAAAATTTAGATATATCACTGAGATACTTCTAAGCTCAAAAATAAAATAAGTTGCCATAAAGTTTATGCCATTGACACAATCAAATAACTAGTTGCTTTAAACTCTGTATCATAGGTATTCAAATAAAATAATAATAGTCAAAAACATATGACTGCCTATCTATTGCTAATATCCAAACTTTGTAAATAAATGGTTTCTTTTTTTAGAAATCACACACACACACACAGAATTACAGTAACAATAAAAAAGTCCATATTGGAATATTTTTGGATATATTTGAAGCCATATAGAATTAGTCTTTGCACCCCACTCACATTAAACTGTCTAAATAACAACTCTAAGGATAAACTCCTCCTGAACAAACTCCCAAAATCATATACAATATTTCCTGCAATCAAACCAATTGCAATATAGTTTATTTTGGGAATCTCATGCTAGCCTAGAAACCAGGTTCTCCCAATAACAATATCTATATAAAAGAGCCAAAAATAATTCCGACCACAAATCTATTTTTCTGGACCATGAAAACAAACTTCATCTTGCATTCAAATCCACACTACCCACAGTCATAAATGATGTAAAGCATAAAGTAAAGAAAGCCTGACATATTACAAATAATTCCAATTCCATCAACAAAACTCCCCCCTGCTTCCCCATTTCTAAAAAGTGGCTCATGTAGACCAAAGCATTTACATATAATTTACATACAATTTACATAGCATTTATATACACCCTTTCTTTAGATATTACAAATGGAACACTATGATAATAATATTTCTTACAAGATATTGAAAGCATACTTAGTGGATCACATTAAGTGTATAAATATCCCACCCTGAGGAAGATTATATATCGCTTACAAGTAAACAATTTTCAAGCTTTTCTTAACTCATGCCTCCAAGAGTTTATAACTAAATAATAATAACAACAACAAAAAAAACTAACATTCTATCAATTTCATATATATATATATATATATAGTACTAACAATATTTCATTCTTTCCCATAGAGATTTTAGATAATAACAACAAACAGCAATCCTTTTTTTTCTATTGCAAAGCCAAATTGTAAATAACCCTTTCAGAACAGTAAATGATTATGAAAAATATGTTTTTAATTCAATTTCCAAATTAATTATTTGCTCATAGTTTATTTGATTAATTTCATGAATGTTACTACATACAAGCAGAAAAACCATAGATTTTACAAATAAATGATAATTCATGCAATATAAACAACTAAACACATATATTAGCAACTTGTTAACTGATAGTATACAATGCGATTTACTATGGCTTCTCTATTATCAGTCAGGAATCTCTCAGCCACTATGCCCAGAAAAACCTGTTAGCCATCTTCCCTTTCCACTCCCCACCCTAAGTTTTCCCCATATTCTTCTCTATCCCATTTCCACAATATTATCTTTTTCCACTCTATGGTCTTTATATCTAGATCCCCTTTATCTTTTTTCAAACCCAGCTTAAAAACCAAGAACTCACTTTCTGTATAATCATTTTGTTTATATTTATTCTCCCACAACTTCATTATTTGTACTTTTTCTGCTTGTAAGCATTTACATTCAATTAACAGATGCCTAATATTCTTCATGCCTTTCTTACATAATTTGCAGACTAAATCACCCACATTTCTCCATTTATGTGTATATTCCCTCGTTGCTAACAATCCTGTTTGAGTCTTAAACAACAAACTACTTTCCTTGCCATTATAAATTAATTCATACCCAATATTCTTTTTACTTCTATATATATTTAAACTCTTTTTACTCTCCATACTAGTTGCCATCTCAATTCCCTACTTTTTATTAATGCATCTACTCTCCATACAGTAATCCCGGCCCCAGTGCAAACCCTTTAGTAATCAATGGGTGGCACTACTATATGGAAAGTTTGTTACTGTTACTAACAGTTTGTGTAAATATAGAAAATAGTGATCTCATGATGAACTGAGGAAATTAAACATTATAAGGAAGGATATGCATGTCAAATTAGCAACAAGGACAATTTTGCAACAATTTTTTCCCTTCTGTTATAAGTGATTGATTTGCTAATGGCGTTCAAATGATAATGGACAATCCAGGATATTATATGTAAACGAACTATGTAAATACAAATTTGTATTTTCTTTTGAGACAATAAAGGCCTTTTGAAACATCATCATCATCATCATCATCATAATAATAATAATAATAATAATAATAATAATAATAATAATAATAATAATAATAATAATAATAATAATAATAATAATAATAATAATAATAATAATAATAATAATAATAATAATAATAATAATAATAATAATAATAATAATAATAATAATAATAATAATAATAATAATAATAATAATAATAATAATAATAATAATAATAATAATAATAATAATAATAATAATAATAATGTGGAATATTTAGGGCAAATAGTTTTCCACTCCATTCAAAAGAACTCAAACATTTATTAAAATGTATGGAAATGTAATGAGAACACAGAATGAATTAAACTTATAATGTGTAGCAAAACTATATGCATCTTGACTCTTGACTACGAATTTAGAGGTAGGTAGGCATAAAATAAAATTTAAGGGTGAAGTATACATGCAGAGTTTAGCAATTTATAGCTAGATGATTTATTTATTATGCACTTATTTTGATGTTGGGTTTCTTTTGAGGCAATTATTGTAAGGTTACAAAAGAATAAACTTAATTTACTAATGGATAATTACTAAGATATAACAAATAATATGAAGATTAATATGGTGAGTACAAATATTTAATTTGATTACTATTATACTATAAAATGAACATGATGGCCAGCTTATTCATAACATGCATACATGGTAAAAACAAGATAAAAACAAGGTAAATACAAACATGTCAGTTACAAAATTTTGTGCTGAAAATCCAAGTTTAGATATTTAACTTGAATATGAATATTATTTCCTTATTAGTGATTAAGCATAATGCATAATAAATTTTACAATTTATGGTGGAAATGTATTTAATTGTACATTCGTTTAATCTGAAATTTTCAATATAAGTAATACATTTCTATGGGGATAACATAGAAAAACACAAAAACACATGACATGCTAATAAATCATAACATGAGTGAAGAAGGTGGAGATGAATAAGCTGGACTATTTTGGCAATAAAATTTCAGCAATATCAAATGTCTATTTTTTAAATATGAAAAAAGGAAACAAACTACAATAATAGATGCAAATAGCTATAGCTAATTTTAAAAAGATATAATTTATAACTGTTAATGTATAATGTCCAATGAATACGGTAGATTTATTAATGTGTAAATCATAAGAACTGAATGATAATAATAAGCAGGAAAATTATGAAATTGGAAGTAAAGTTAAAAAATGAAAATGTAAAAAAAAAAAAAAAATCCATACCTACATCAACGTCCATTATGCTTTTCTTTACTTTTTTTATGTCCAATATCCATGGAAACAAGGTAACAGTAAAATAATTGAAGTAGATTCCTAAAAGTTTTAGCTTACAGATTTCTAAGATCTAATAGCTTTTCAAGTTACTTCTACTTTTAAAAAAATCAGACATATAATTTTTTCAATCATCTAATTGTAGCTATATAGTACTGAGGGGAAATGAATGACAAAATTATAGTCCTTGTGGCATTTATCTAATTCTTAAGACTGGGTAATAAAAAAACAACTGAAAAAGGAAGCCAGGGAAACTAATTCAATTATTCTAATGGCAATTTCTACATAAATTCTCACATGCAAATAAATAACAAAATGAAACATGAAGCATAATTTTAAAACATTTATAGAAATTTCATTCATATTACTTTTCTATATAAGAGTACATGCTTGAAAATTTAAATATGAAAAATTTCTGCTCTACCACTGGTCCACATTCATATGTGTATCATGATAGCATGTATACTTAGATAAATATGAGGGGAGATTTGATCTGATATGATTGTACTGGACATGTACATTGTTTATAATTGATGTATTTCATTCCATTTTAATCCATTATTAAATAAATGCAATAATAGTAAAAAAATATTTAAGTTTACTAATTCATACTTAATCACAATGTTTTCTTTTTTTTATTACTAGAGATCTTTCCATCCTCACAATATATGTATCAAAATTGCCCCAAATTTACAAGTCAACAAAGACTAGTCAAGAAAATAAACTCTAAAACACTAACAAGCAGACTTGTCAAGTGTAAAGAACTACAAAATAACAACATATTTAAATTAAATATTACTCCCAATTCCACGTATCTCCTATACACCCCCTTAATATTAAAATAATTTTTAAATAAGTTAACTGGTTCAGAATCATATATTTTTAATAGTAAAGATTCTTTAATTCTTCTTTTTATTTCATAATTAGGGTATTTTTGGATGGGTAGATAAATGTAAAAAGATTTGAGATTGTTTGTAATAGAAAGTTTTGAGGTAAAGAGAATTTTTTTGTATTTTTTAATTTGTTTTGAAATATGTGATATTTATTATTATATATTTGTACTTTTATTTTTCAATTTTTTTTTGAAAAAGACTATATTATAAAATAGTTTAAACATTTGTGTTTAGTTATATTTTTTATATATAAAAATCAAGTTTTAAAAAAAAGTTTGGTATATATAATGAAAGTTATAAACCATTTTTAAAAAAGAAAACTGTGTAGATGATATTTTAAAAACAAAATTATAAATTATGAGATTATTCATCATATAAGAACCATGAGATTTATTTTATTATAAGATTATATAAATTGTTACATTTAAGATTACTTCATTTTAAAGGAAAAGCTATGTTTGCAAAAATAAAAGAATACATGTGTTAATTTAATAAAAGAAAGAACATTACCTGAAATCTGATCATTGTAAAAAGATAATCATGGTAATTATAAGATTTGGTGTACTTGAGTATATCCTGGCGAAGAAGATTTAAAAGTAACATAACCCTTTATTTGCCATATACTTTAAATGTTGAATTATTATATTTTTAAAAGAGTATGGAAATTCTTCTTCTCTTAATTTGCTATGGTTTGTATTTATCTTAATAAACCTTAGCTTAGCTAATATTAATATTATTGAGCTTATTATTGTCAATGCTAGATATGTTTAGCATATTGAGAAATGTAGCTTTATCTATGTTCTCATCTCCATTCTTTTGGGCTACAATATATATATATATATATATATATATATATATATATATATATATATATATATAGTGCCCTTTTTATTGGTACACCCCATTATAAAAACAAATTGTGAATAAATTTTATTATGTATAATTTTATATTTTATAAAATCAAAAACATTCACTTATTAAAATATGAAAAATAATAGTCATTTTAGTATTCTAGGATATGAATTTGAACTTAGTTAATTTACAGTAGTACAAAGGCTAAATCTTGTTAATATATTTATTTTCAAAGGTATATAAAAGATAAAATGCTAAAGGATAATTTAATAATATCTGTTAAGAAGTAATTGTTGAATATTATTTAAATTTATAAGGAAGTTCAACTATAATCTGATAAATGAAAATATGCATTATATAGATGAATAATTAGTTAGCAATAATTATTTTCAGTGAAATATTAATTTATTTTCCATATCAAATAACTAACACTATGTTCTGAATTTTGTGATTAAAAGTTTATAGGATTAATAAATTTGTATAAAAATAAAATGAAAATGATTCAAATTGTAGTTTTATTCAATTCATTAAAAGTATTGTTTTTTTACTACTTGTAAATATTTAAAGAAATAATATTTGTTTTTAAAAATGGCTCAGCTACAAGCAAGTCATTAAATATTCAAAATCAGAGAAGTTGGAAATTAATCAATGGAAACACACAATTTGAAATAAATTAGCATGCAGATGATAATTGTTAAAAAACAGAGGGAAAACTGGATCTTAAAAAAGACTTGTTTGGTAAAAAAAAAAGTTTGCTGAAATCTTTTAAACATTATTATTTTAAAAAGAAGTAATTAATGATGATCAACTCAAAGATTTCAAACTTTCTATTGTCAAGTTTTCAGTAATATGAATGGGTAAAATCAAGTATGTCTCTGCTGGTTAAATTGACAAGTGTTTGCTAAAATATCTTGGAAATGTTATATTAGGAAAAATATTGAAATAATAGAAAGAACAGATTATATATTGGTACCAAAGTGTTATCATGTAATACCAGAACAGAAGGAACAAACTATGAGTATTCTTTTGATGTATAATTGGATGAGTACATAAGATCAAATATGTAGGCATTTTAAATATCATTACATTTATGCAAGATTAAAGTGGAATTGATATATGAATAACAGGCAAATTATTCATGACACAGTTAAACATACAGTTGTCAAGATAATTAAAACTAAATTAAAAATAAACCAGAATGGAAATGTTTGTGTATCGAAAAATGTGCTTAATATTAAAATACAATTTATAAATGTCTCTCTGAATGAAAATTTTATGAGGAGAAAAGATTTAAACTAATTCCCATCGGTGAATATAACTTTCATTTATAATGAAAACTTTTATGATAAATTATAGACAGGGTTAATGGAAAAGGAAAAATTTGACTGAGAATTATATTTATAGTAAAAAAAATCATAGTGGTCCACTGGGAGAGTGAAAGGTTTAATTGGAAAAAAAATATATATGTAAGCTAATTAAAATGAAGTCAATAATTACTAGAGACAACTAAGAAAGAATCAATACATAAGGGAGGAAAAGAGTAAAATAAATCGTTATAAGTAACATTAGCTTATAGGAAAATATAAACTATGTTGAGGATAATATTATTTCTGTTATCTTTAAGGAGAAGGTGTAAAATGCTCTCTATTAAATGAAAACATTAACAAGGAATACATCAAGAATAATATAAAGACAAGTATCATTAATGGTGGAAGGATCTAAATAAAATGTACCACACAGGTGGAAAAATTACCTTCGATCTGAAGAAAAGAAAAAAAAACTTAAATATTGTAGATAACATGAGGGCATTGGAATTCTGTAGTCATAATAATTTTTTTATAAGTATAAAAGGAGTAAAAGTGTAAAGACGATTAATACATGACAAGTTGGAAGCATGAGAAACCATTGAAATACTATTAGTAAAAAAAAGAAAAACCATTAAAGTTTTTTTATGATAAACTTGTATATTAGGAAAAAAAACTGGTAATGTAATGTTTGTATATAGCTATGTTCATGTTTTACAATAATAATTATTAATAAGGGGGGATAAATTAAGAGATAGAGAAATTAATAATTAATTTATTTTTTTATCTATAGTAAGTTCTTTTTATTTGATTGAATATTACTAGACTATTAAAATAAATGTATATAAGCTATGAGTTAGTAGAATATAGACACAAAAATAGTAAAATGAATATATTATAAGAAGGGGGGATGTAATTGTGTTCTAGTACAATATTAAAATGACAAATAGTAATATTTAAAGTTTGATCTTGTGTTTAACTATTAATGATGTAATATAATTGTAATCTAGTTATAGCTAATTTTAGTTTATAAGTCCTTATAGGTATTATTTATAAGACTTGTATAAAGTAGGAAATAGGAATTTATTGCCTGAATGATTAGATAAAATGAAGATAAAGATTTTTTATTTGGTATACACCAAAGAGTGACCTATCAACATTTAGCTTAATACTCTAAATTGTAGAGGGAAATTAGTCCAGGAAATGACAAGTACGCATATTTGATAGAATAAATAATAAAAGCTTCCCTTTTTTTAGTTGTATTTTTATTATATAGTTGAGTAATAAGACCATAAGAAATTAAGTGTAAGGTAAAGAAAGAGATCAAATGGTGAATATCTTAAAATATAAACACAGATAAAAATGTAATATTTCATAACATTACAATGAAATTATTTTAATTAATATATAAAACTTTAATCCATATTTAAAATCTTCTTATATGCTCAGCACAAACTATATGGGATAATGGATGAAAAAAATAGGTTATTTAATATACACATTATTTTGTAATATAAGAGACAAAATTAAGTGTCACCAACATTTTATTGAATTAGCAATAAATTTTATGTTGAATATCTCAGTGTAATTTAGGAGAGTATAAATGTTTAAAATTTTACATATACTATTATATCATATTGTTGTATAATTTTTTATGTTGTTTTATGTTAATTCATTTATTAATTCTATTTAATTATTGAAATTTTGTAAATATGATGCTACTAAAATTAATGTTATAAAAGTTAAACCAAGTATCTAAAGTTGCATTTCTTTTGTGGGGATCATCATCACTACACCATCACCAGAGAGTATGAATTGTTTTATACACATTAACTAAAACATACAATTTGAGATTTGGAGGAGAAATTAATCCAGTATAAGATACTGTATCACAATTATCTGGGAAAATATTTTTTAAATGGAATCTTAAATTATTGCAAACTGCCTTGATCATATCAGTCATTGATAAAATATACTGCAAATTTAGTAAAGTATGTTTATTTCTAGGAAATCAGGTTAGGATTTACTTTTTTATTTAAAGTTCTAAATTATAATTACAAATTAGATAACAACAGTAATTTATTATTCAATAATAGAGAACATTAATATAAGGTAGTAATATAATTTTAATTATAGATTAATATTATGAGTCTTTTCTTAATTAAGAAACTATCTATAGAATTAAGTAAAATATAAGTAGCTAATTAAAATCAATGATGATCCTGAGATCTCCTTAGTGTAATAAGATTATTATTATGGTTATAACAATAAAATGATAATGTAATAAGATTATTATTATGGTTATAACAATAAAATGATAATATAACTTATTAATTAGGTTAACTTGAATTCAATAATTATAGATATTTTTATTATATTTATTTAATTATTATTGTTAGTCATGGGAATATTTAGATACTTAATAAGGAGGAGTGTCTTGGTATTCTTATGCCATTGGATAAATACTTTGGTATTTGTTTAATGTTAAAGGGTATGTAATCTTGTTAATAGAATAGGTGGGTCTCACAATTGCTTAATATTAATTAGATATATTTTAAAATAATTAAGAGTATCAAATTGTATCTAGATAAAGTAACAGTATAGCCCAATTTAGAGACTTGTCATGTCTTCTAGGGGTCATCCTCCTAGTGGCAGGGTACAATATATATATATATATATATATGTTTTGCATTCACCCATATCATCTTCTTTCACATAAAATGGGAACTATTCCTAACATTCTTATTTTATCTAGTGGAACATTACTTTACTACAGTGAATATATGTAGAATATATATAATCAAGAAAATTAAAAAAAAAAAAATTAAATATCATTCTTATCTCAAATCCATTATGTCACAATTATTCAGGATTATGTAAAAGTTTCATATTAGCTTCTTTTAATAAATAATTGCCATATAATGAATTTTTAAATGTGGGGTGGGGAGAGATTTATAAAAACTTTGAAATTCATTTGACTCATATATGTATAATATTATAATTCGATGTTTGTACTTCTTCAAAACAATATACATAATTATATAATTAAATAGTTATAAATACAGTAAGCAGATATATTTTTAAACTTTTATTCACTTAGTAGCACTTTCAACTATCCTTGTAGTCTTTGTCAACTAACACTTTGAAAGGTTAACCTCCCCATAATTCTGTGATCTTAACATTTGCTGCCTGCCTATTAATTAAGTCATGTTTGTATTTGTATATTAGCATAGCTTCTTTTATTTTTTTTGTTATTTTTTTCAATTTGCAATATTTTAACATTGTTGTAATTGAAGTTAAAACCATAAATACATGAATTATTATGGTCGTGAAAAACAGATGCTTAAACATTATTATCTACTTTGCAATATATATATATATATATATATATATATATATATATATATATCACTGTGTTCATTAAATTATTATATATATTTACTGAAGTGGAACATCTAGTGTACCAATAGATGTTACAAGAATGATAATAAGTGTACCATATGATAAGAAAGTGATGGATCTATGTTTAGATATTTTTTTTCTACAGCACAATTATTAATATTTACATTTATAATCTTTGCATTAGCCATTACTTGTTGAGATTCAAATAATATAAGCTAGGTTGGTGATTAACTAAGTCTTAGTATTACATATTCAGATTAATGATTTGCTAAAAAATCTAAATAAATGATTTAGAATTATTATAAAGGTTCAACATCACTGTATAGTGTCAGAATATAATATCATAAATTGTAAAATCAAGTAGATGCATTATTAATACATTAATACATATCTATATGACATCTTTTACAGTAGATCAATTGTGATTAAAACATAAACAATACTTTATATAAAGGCTGTTGGTTCATCAAAGGCAAAGTATCTGTTTCTGTTTCAAAAAATTACTTTCCTGTCTGCCTTTTCTTTTTTCAATCACTTAAATTAGTGTAAGGCTTTGTCATCATGACTTTCTCATGCTAGTGGCATTCACTTATACTAATTGTGGCAATGGAATTGTATGTGTGTCCAAATGTTCATTGTTTGATTATGGGTATAGTATCTCTGATTCCAATTTCTTATTGTTTAGCTCACATTCGCAGGAATTAAGAAAGCATTGGTAGGGATATGCTTACTAAGCTAGCAGTCTTAAGTGTAATCATTTCTTAAGGCAATGCAATTTCTAATAAGTCTATCCAGACCCAGATTTAAGATAGGAATCCTATCTGGTAAAGATTATATGTTTAACATAGGAAATTCCCTGTCTACCATTGAAATGGAAGAACCTAGTAAATGTGGTTTAAAAATAGTCTACCTGACACAGTCTGCTAGGATGTCATGCCTAGTGAGTTACACATTATAGTGAGGCAAATAATATCACTAGTATTCATAAAGCAGGAAGCAGTGATAATATTAAAAATAAACATTATAAAATTTATTTTTTACCCTAAATGTGGATATATGGAATGTGTGAACCGTATTTGATACAGTTGTATATGTATATTAGATTATTTCCATAATCTAATATGAGTGGTGAATGTCTTTAGAAAAAGTTAACTTTATTCATATATTCCAAATACATTCACCTGTTAGTAATAGTACATCAAACAGGTTATTATATGGACAATATTTCGAGAGATATTATTTTCCCATCTTTTTCAGGTGTTTCTGATCTGATCAGTGACAGGACTAGCATGGGAATCGAACCTGGACTCTTAGATTCTTGAGTATTGAATTTTAAGGTAATGTTCTAACCAACAGAGCCACTAAACATCACATGATCACTATCTCATACTTAAACAATTCAAAACAAAACAACTGAGCCACCTGATAATAATACCTCTTGAAACATTGTGTATATACTATCTTGTTTGATGTGCTATTACCAACAGCTGAATGTATTTGGAATATTTAAATGAAGTTAAATTTTTCTAAAGACATTCGATACTCATATTAGATAATAGAAATAGTCCAACATATAAATACAACTACAACACCATCATCACAAACCTTCAGCAAAACGTTAGTTGATACAAATTCTTCAAGACCAGAAAGGAAGACTGAGTTGGTGGTTAAGTAACTGTTAAGATTTAAGAAGCTGTTAAAATTTAAAATTAATATAACTGGTCTTAGTGAAACTTATCTGTCAAAAGAAGAAAGTTTAATAGAACAGATGGATTGATATAAGTTTCTTTGGAAAGGCAGGATAATCAGTGAAAATATATATGTATCGTCTTGGATTTGTTGTTAAGCCTAATTCTGTATATTGAATATTTTAACAATATATGTATTAACTATTACAAATACTTTGTTTAGGCATAAACAATCACTATTAAGGAATGTCAATGCACCCATACTCTTAAACAATTGCATTTAATAGATTACATTACAGTTAAAGTTTGAATACAAGAAAAGTTCATACTATATAAACACTTACAAATGTATATTATTAGAAAAATCAAGATTTTAAAATTAAAATGGTATATGCATTAAAATATAGATCTTATTCCAATCATATTCACAAAATAATTTATGTTTGATTTTTACAAATACACAAAAAAAGCATAACTGGTTTTATTGTTGATTTAAAAAAAATACAGCATATTTTCTGCTTGGAAGAATAAAAATATATACTTTGTTTTTTTATTACTTATATAAATCAACTGCTTCTGAAAATAGAGAGAAAACTGCTTGGTATTTATATTTCATTGATTGAAAAAGCCATCAAGCATATATAGTTTATACATGTTCTTGCCATTTTTCTCCCCTCTAAGAAGTACCTTCCTTTACTTATTTCTATTTTAGAAAATTATACAGCACACTACAAACTTCTGTTTAATCATAATACATCATCCACATGGAGCATGATGTTTCCTCTCTCTTCACTGCCCCCCCCCTCTCATAAATTTCTTGGATTTCCCATTTGTAAATCTAGGAGTACTAGGAGAATGTCTATTCAGAAATCTATCTTCATATCTGCTGAAAATTTAACTAAATCCTTGTCTAAAGCATACCTTTCTCTTCCTGCAAAAATCTCTCATTAACATCTGAATCTTTCCAAAAATGACTTACTATATTCCCATTATTAACTATAGTAATGCTGTCAAGAAGAAGATTAATTCATTTTGCTCCAAACCAATTTGGAATAAAAGAGTAGTTGCAATCAATATTAAAACGTTGCAGAAGCATGCCAAAGACAATGGTCTTTCCCTCCACTTAATCCCTACTTTTTATTTTCAGAGATCAGTTAATGTTATTTTTAAAGCTGTCTCTGCTTACTTTAACACTGTAAAACTTGGTCTAGTTGTTCCTACTGATAAGCCTCCATCCAATAAAAGTATTTTTCTTCAATCTTTAATTATATCATTGCTGCTTATATTGAAACATCATACATTCTTTAGAAAAATACTTTTTGGGGAGATTGACTTCAACCACTTTTATCTCTCCTTACTACCACCAATAAAGAGATAATATAAAATTCAAATTCTGGTATCTGGAATCAAAATATCTGTTTCCTTATCAAAAACAATTTAGCTCTCTCTAATAGTTATTTCTTATCACAGAGAATGGTACATGCTAACATTGATTCCCTTTGTTCACTTGGTCATAAGTCTGAAGAAACAATACATCATATTCTGTTCCAGTGTTCTGCTCTTTTTATCTATAGAAATATCATTGAAACAATCATAAAATTTCATATTTCTGTTTCTAGTCTCATCGACAGCATAAAATGGGACCTTTTTCTTTCAATTAGGATTACTATTTTTCTTATGTTTACCCTTTGATTTCTAAGATGCTATTTTTGCTTCAACCCTATACCTAAAAAATTACAATCACTGTTTTACCATAAAATTTCAAAAATTAAAAACTGAGCCAGGGTGCTTTCCAACCCTTTCCAACCCAGACATTGTTGATGCTGCATGGATCCTGGTCTCAATTCCAACCCCATAATTTTTTAATGACTTTACGTATTTACAAAATATACCTGTTGTAATTTATATACCATTGAATTAGTCTGTTTTTGACGATAAGCTACAAAATATCCAATTGAATTTCAATTATTCTTTTTCAAGTTTGTAACAAAATTGTTTGTTAAAAAAAGTAAAACTTCATTATATATCTGAAGATACAAGTTCAATAACTAAAGGTTTAAAAATGATTGGTGAAATAGAATTGCAAAGAGGATATACATAGACATTTACTGATTGAGATCATTTTTGATGCATTAATAACAATATCCTATTATGTACAGCAATGACACTCTCTTATATGATGATGATAATGACATTTTAAACATATATAAGGAGTATTTTAATAATCTTTTGAGTAATGATAAGAGTTGAGATCTCACCTTTTAATGGTATATCCATCTTATCTAGCCATTTAAATTTGGATTAAGATATTCAGCTTAGTAAAGTCAAAACAGTTTATTGCAATGATAAAGATGGAAAGGCTACAGATCCCAATGAACTTGTGGAGAAAAGTGATGAAATATGAGGGTTTTTTAGCTACACGACTATTGAAATTTTTTTACAAATATATTTACACATGAAGTTATGTTGACTGATCTTAAAAATGCTTCTATTGGTCCAATTTTTAGAAATAAAAAATAGACAAAATTATCAAGAAATATTATTATTATTATCCACTACAGCAAAAGCACTTTCAAGGATTTTCTTGAATAGATTGCATTCAGTTGATGAAAGATCACCAGAAACTGAAAATAATTATAGAGAATGTAGAAGCAATGTAGACATGGTATTTGTTGCAAAGCAAATGCAAAAAAGTATCAGGATCAAATGAGTGATTTATATATCACTCTTATTTATTTTGGTTAATGCATTTGAATTAGTTAATCCAAATAGAAATTAATCGTTTGTCCACCAAAATTTGTTTTATTCAGATTTTTGCATGAGGAAAAGAGAGGATATGTTAATACTACAAGTAAAAAATCTGAGAAATTTAAAATGAAAACTAAGAATGTGTACTTGCTTCAACATTGTTTCAAATTTTATAACAGTAGTTTTTGTAATGATTTATAGGCAACTTAATCAAACAGGGATCAATATATGATACAGGTCTGTTGGTGAAATTTTTAATTTGAATTAATTAAAATAAAAAAAACAGCCTAATCTTCTTGGATTTTTGATTTACAATATGCTGATGATTGTATTATTTTTTTCCACTTCAAAAGATGATTTACAAACTGTATATATCATTAAAAGCCAGTCAACACTTAGACAATCCCAATATCAATAACAATTTCAAACTGTTGTCAGTGGCAACCTTCTTTTAACAATAAAGGTGTATATAATATTTTTAATGTTAATATTTAAAGCCTTTGTTTTAATATTTAATGCTAAAAAAACTCAACTTTTTTTTATCAGACAATGACAGAAGGAAAATCCTCAGTAACTTTTAGGTTGAATAGTTATCAACTGGGAATCTTAAACCAATTTAAATATCTTGGTAGTTTTATAAGTAGAAAGATAGAATTAGATATTGACATGCAATGCAGACTTAAAAAAGGCAGAGTATTTTATCACAAAGAAAGAACTATTCAACTAAGTTAATGGAAGTGAGACTTGGACATCCTACTGGTGCAATATAAAGAATTAGAAAAATTTTACACAATGCTCTGCAGATCACAAAATCAATCAAAAGGTTCTTCAACTTACTGGATATCCTACAATAAAGTCTACTATTGTAAAATCACCTCTTTATAGGATTTAGGACATATAAACAAATGAACAACACAAGACTTCCTAACAGAAACTGATTTCATGGAAGAGATAAATCGCATCTACATTACAAGAGTTATCTTAAAGGCATTATAAAAATGTGCAACATTGATTGTTTCCATTGGGAAGATAAAAATAGAATACATTGGAGAGCAGAAATTATACATGGCATTGAAGTATTTCAGAAAGAAGTTTTTTTTCTGAAAAAATTGAAATGCAGCATCACAAAATATTAATCAACAAAAAAAATGGATCAACATGTTCTATAGATGGATGTATTTCTGTTTCATAGATTGCTTTGAATTGTCAATGCAAAACTCATATATTGAATTTTTTCTCTTTTTTTCTTGGAATTGGAACAGCCATACTCTTTTATGAGTGACTGTTTTATTGCTGTTTTTCAGCGATTGTTTAAGGATTGATTTGAAATAAATAAGTAATGTTAATAATATTTATTAATTTATTATAGTACTATTTTAACACAAACACAAACAAAAGGGAATAGAGAGAGAAACTATTCTCCTCAGTGTAATCAAATATTAGTATTGACAATTATGGGAAATTATGCTGCTATAACAGAAATATGGATGCTAAAGTCACATGATGGAATCAGGTGATATTTTATTGGTTTGTTTACAAATGTGAAAAATGTGGCAATATATATTTTTATATGATGTTTTCATAAGTACATTTGTAATATGAAAAATTTCATTATACTTGACTATATGTTAAAATAATTTGTAAATTAACTTCAATTATAAAATATTTGGATTTTATATAAATAAAATGCACAAGTTAGACAGAAGGCACTAGTTAGTTACCAAAAAGCAGGCAATTATCCAAGTAAGATAAATAATGTTTTCCAAATAATACTGATTAAATGGGTGATTAATCTAATATAAATAAAAGTGTGGCCTGTAATGAGCACATTCAACTTTAGATCTTCAGCTATTTAGATTATCGAAGCAATTTGCATATCATCATACTAAACCTGAAGAGTCAATGAATAAAAATCAGAAGAAGAAAGAATATAATTCACTGGCATTTACTAAACATCACTAATAGGATAGCTAATCATTGCAGGAGATAGAATTGTAAGTACTATTGTAATTCATCTATATTTTTAAATATTCCATAACTCAAGATAAAAATACCAAAAAGATTGGCTAACAGGCATTTTTTTTTGGATTATCTTCTTCCATCCATACATCTCTACAGTAAGTGTGTAGAAAGTATATCTAACCAAATTCTCAAATTCCAAATAAATAAATTATCACTTCCAGCTAAATCATGAATTTAGAAGGTAACTCACCTGCCTAGAATATGCTGTGTTGGCATAAGATGGTGAATACTGAGAATGTTATGAAACCTAATGATAAATATTAAAAAAAAATAGAAAAAAATGAAAACTTATGTACAAAATCAAGAAGAAGTGTTGACTTGAAAAATATGTTACATTTCAAAATCCTATCAAATGCATGAAATACAAGTAGGTGAAACAACCATAAATGAGTATTCACATTTTATAAAATTTAAAATATATACTTTAAAAAGACATTATTTTATAAATATTTAAACTTATACTTTTATGAGAGAAGATAATTATAAATGAATCAAAGAGTAGTTTTCCAATAATATTTATACAAAATGCATTAAATATTTTATTTTTATAAGAGATAATTATAAATATTAAGATTTATAAAAATATCATAATATTTAATGCATTGTGTATAAATACTATTGGAAAACTACTCTTTGATTCAGTTTTGAGGTATAGCAAAAACGTACTCCATTATTACTTCATTTAAAATTTAAATAAATAACATATTTTATTTAGTGATTAACATTTATTATATAATTCACTGAGAAAAGCAATGTGTGTTTGTGTGAGCATTTTACTATCATATATTCATTTTATCAATAAAATTAATTTTCATGTCATACTAGGTAGATGATTTTCTGTTGCCTTTGGCATTCAATCTTCTGGGGTTAATTCCACTTGCCCACATCCTTTCAGTAGAACATATGGAAAAATATTTATTTCTAATACTTCTTCTTCATCATCATCAACCATTATCAATCCACTGCAGGATGAAGGTCTCTCCAAGTTCAATCCATTTTCTCTGATCTTTAGCTTCTTTTACACACATCACCCCTGCACACTTTCTTATTTCATCGATCCGTCTAACATGTGATCTCTTTCTGGATCTTTTATAATCTCTTGGAATTTAGTTTAAGATTTCAATTGTCCATCTATTATCATCTCTTCTAGCAATATGTCCAGCCCAACTCCACTTCAGTCTTTTATTTTTTTTTTGAGGTCAGTAACACCTGTTTGTTCTCTTATCCATACATTGTATTTTCGATCTCTTCTTATTACTCCCAACATGCATCTCTCCATACTTCTTTGAGTAGTCTAAAATCCCTGTATTGCTATTCTATTAAGTGTCCAAGTCTCAGATCTATAAGTATGAACTGGTAAAACACATTTATTAAAAACCTTCCTTTTCAAACATATAGGCATATTTCATTTTACTATCAAGTTATTTCTACCAAAAGCACTCCAACCAAGTTTAATTCTATGAATAATTTCATCCATTATGTTTCCATCTGTATTAATAATCTGACTTCTTACTATATAATATATATATAGGATATTTTTGAAATTTCAATAGCATTCCGTTAAAGTTATATAAAATCAATAAAGAATAATACCAACACATATCGTGTTTCGCCAAAAGTACGACCCAGTATTATATTAATTTTTGCTTCAAAAAACACTGCATGGTTTACTATCAGTAAATGTCTTATTTTTTCATGTATAAAAAACCTACATTTCAAGTATAAAAATGCACATTTATTTAAATACTTATCTTTGCAGAAAACTGTAAGATTGTCACTCCCTAGAGCCTCCCACAATTCCTTTTTTGTACTCACCAGAATAGTTCTTTTTTTGCAATCATCTTATCTGGCAATAAGAATGTTATTCCATTTAAATTTACCATTAAATCAATTGTTAATTGAAGACTTGAAAGCCAGGATGGTAACAAAAATGATTAAAGTTAAGAATAGTTTGTCAACATAAAAGCAATAAACAAATGCAAGCATAAAAAATCAGAAAATGTTTTTTTTTTATTTCACATGTCCACATTAAGTATATCCATTACAACAAATGGTTTATTGAATTATGATGATTTATGTATGATACAACCACGTCCATTTGTTATCAAGTATGTAAATTGTAAATAGTTTCCGAATAATATGTGATAACCCTTCTTGGGTATTCTTTTTAAAAAAATTTCTTTAGAAAAAAAGAATATGATTTGTCTTAAGCTAAACTTTAATAAATAAAATCACTACCTTTATTTTAATAAAGTCTTTCAGGGGGGTGGGGGTGTTTAAAAAATCAAACTAATTTTTCTTTTATCTTGAATATTTAAAAGCGACCACACTGAAACTCTAAAAGTAAATCAAGCATTCTAAATTTAAGTACTAAATATAAATCAATTAGTACTTAAATATATAAAAATGAAATTATAAATTGTCCAATATACTGACTTGTGGCAAATAAATTGTTTCTCTCTACAGATAGAATTACATTCGCTGAAAATAATCAACCAGAAAATATAAAAGAACCATATAATTTATATTACCATTTATTTAAAGCATAAATGCCAATAATATTGTTTATTTACACATTCATTACTTTATAATTCAATATATCTGTCATACATTTCAATAGGTAAACAAAAACTATCAGACTTCCAATCTTAACTAGGGCTTATATTTGGAGTAAGGCTTATATTATAAGCATCCTCAAAAATCATGCTAGGGCTAATTTTTTGGTTAGGTCTTATTTTCAGGGAAACATAGTAGATGCAGGATTTGATATTTCCCTGATTTAATACATTACATAAAATTATTACTTATAATTTTTTATAAAACTTATTAAAGTAGACATGCATTTTTCAGTTCTATTTCTAAAAACAAATTATTTACTGCCAAAGGAATTTTTTTTTTTTGAAATAATGCAATAACAAAGAGTCTATTATCAATAATTTCAAATTATTTTTTTCAAGAGACAAAACAAAATGATGAAAGATTCAAATATCTTAAGCTTTTTCCAACTTTAAATCCATTGCATAAAATCATCATTTTGGTTATCTACATAAAGATTCTAGAAGAACATTTAATTAAAAGAAATTTTAAAATAAACTCTGTAAGTTACATTTATATATTTTAACAAAAACTATAAAATTATTTATAAAATTAAGTTCTATTTTCCCATGTTAAATAAATCCACATTAACTATTTCATAAAATGCAATTTTATTCTTATTTCTTTGCCATATATTTAATTGGGCTAGAGCAAGTTTATTGTTACATAAATAAGTAATAATACTTTTTCTGAATATTGCATATTTTTATTATAGATGCTCTGATTTGGCAAGATTTTTACCAATAGTTTGTTCTTTTTTATGAGGGCGACTAAATAGGAAAAATTTTAGTTCCTTATTAACAGGTTTAACTGCACCATTTGCTTCTACTTCTATATATATAAACCTTTATTGTTAAAAGGAGGTTGCCTTGACAACAGATTGAGATTGTTGATAATTATTGACATTGGGATTGTCTAACTGTTGACAGATTTTAATAATATATATATTATGACTATATATTTTGGTACAAAATATATAAAGATTGGTGGAACTGATTTAAAATTTTTCTTCTTCTAGATGACTTTATAATCATGGTTAGCACTTTGTATATACTTGATATATTTGTATTCAAATTGACTTAATGGTTTTTGCTTTGTTTATTAAATATTTTTTCTTATATATTAGTTTTGCTCCTTCTCCAAGCACTGAGTTAAACAATCTGTGTTAACCTAAAAAAATGAACAGCATATTATATCAAATTTACTATGATAAATAAACAAATAATTATTGTTTTTCTTTTTGAATAATCCTAAAGATTATTTAGTTTGGTTAAAACAATTTAGTTAATTTAACTTGAATTAGTTGATAAAATATGATAAATGTATTTTTTTTCTTGTCTTTCATTTTAACAGAAATATGTAAATCAGAAGAAATATAATTGGTTAAAGAGAGAGAGAAAATGTTCAGAGATTTTTTATTTTTTTAAAAAAACTGCGATAGTAACAGCAAGTGTAGAGAAGAAGAGAAAATCTTTTTTTGAAGCATTAGTGATCGACAGGTCAGCAATGGCTGCTTTACAAGCAGTTGTTCTGGGGTTAGCAGGTTTGCTTCCCAGCTGATGCTATGACACATGAGAAAAAAAATCTTTTTTTTTTGCTGTTAAACATAATGGATATGAAAACTGCTCTTTAAAAAAAGAAAAGATTTAAGGACAAAGAAACGAGTCAAATTAAAACTTTTCTTATGTAATTCAAATTGCAATATTATTTTCTGCTAATAACAAATGTGTAGCTAAATTTAAATAAATCAGTTCAAGTTTTCTAGCCAAAATTCTAACTGCTGACTATCTTTCAAAATATCTACAGTTGAAATGTAATGGCATTATCAATTGCAAAAATGGAAATAACAATTTTAAAGGTCAGTCCACTTGAAAATATTCTTTATTGTTTACAAATTATATTAAGTTGGAGTGTGATATTTTACTTTTATGACTTTAATACATACAGCTGTGCTATATATGTGTAGAGTAAAATGCTATATCAACGTTTTTGTGTGCCAATGCCTAAATGATAAGGAATTAATTATAACTCACTTGGAACTTATATTAAAAATAACGCTGTGAGTTGTCTTATTATTAAAATTACAATATAGTTGTTGAAAGAAATAACAGCTAATCAGAAAATTATTTGTTGTCATAGCACTTGTGGGATAATTGTTGGCTTGAACAATCATTCTCAGCCTTTAACACTAATAAATTAAAAGTAACAAAATATTTTACATTGGGAGTAATGCCTAAAATAATGAATTTTATTAACTTTCAAGGAATACTAATTAAAATTGTACATATCCTACCTCCTAAAATATCTCGAATATTCAGAGAACCTAATGGAATATTCATTGTAGATGGAGTTGAAGAGGAATACAATTAACTCTTAAGATTTTTATGCTATAATTGAAAAATATTTCAATTTTGTACATTAAATATTAAGAAATGCAATAGATTTATTGTCTAATAGTCAATATATTTAAATATTATGTATTTGAATTTAATGAGTATGTATTTAATTTTGATTTGTATTTTATTTATTATCTTATATGTGTGTGAAGCTCATGATATATACATTTTATTGTGGCTAAGATAATTATTTATCAATTTAAATTCAAGGGATTTAACATATAATATAAGGATTGAGAATAGTCAATTATTAGGGAACAGTACTTATGTAAAGGTTTGATGATTATTTAATGAATCTATAATGTGCATCAACACCGCATGGCTTGGTCCTGTATGTCTTTCCAGAATTCTGTGCCTATATTCATATTATATTTATTATGTATTATTATTTCACCTAAGCTTTAGACATAGTTGGTTATTATCTGGTTGTTTACTATGTTGAGGTATTTATTTCATTTTCTGTCCTAATTGACTTTAGTAAGACTGCATGTGTCTCCTAATTTAGCAGATTTATTCATGAGGGTTATTTTATGTCTCTTTTATTTGGAAAATGTTAACACTATTTTTTTTTCCATATGTCATAGCATCGGCCAGGAGGCGAACTCGCAATAACTATCTGCAATCAACTGCAAGGCAGCTATGCTGACCTCTCGGCTAACAACACTTGACATTTTATGATATTATATGGTATTATTCTGTGCTGGTGGTTTAATCCACAGAATTATCATTACCATTTTTTAAATATTTTTGTATTATTCTGTGCTGGAAGTTTAATCTGCAGAGTAATCATTTGTCATTTTATTATAGCCTTTATGTTCATTCCTGCACTGATGGTTAATCCGCAGAGCAGTCTGTAATTGTGCTTGTCACTCTAATGATGGTTAAAAAACCCACAGAGCACTTAATTTTTTTTATTCCTTTGTGTGGATGAATACATCTGTATGGATATCATTGCTTTATTGTATAAATGTATGTTTGAGCAGAGCCTCCATAAATTATAGTGTTTACATTGTTTTCTTCATCTTTAGGTCAATCTCATGTGTTCAGTTACCAGCTATAAAGGGGGCATTCAAATGAATTATTTTCATAGTTTATTATAGGTCAGTTATATGATATACCCAGCTCAGTTGAGGTTCAAATTCCCTCTTTGATTCATCATATCATTACGGCCAACTTTTGCAGGTCTATTAATACCAATGATTGTTAGTATTATAAATCTGAGGCATAGGTGCATTGGTTCTGATATTGACATATTAGAGAAATTATTGACTAGATATTTGAACCCATTCTTTCCTATCAAGGGTTGAAATCAAATACATTTGTGAGGAAATCTTATATGGTGTTTATTTGGAATTCATGTACACTATCCATGTATAGAAACGAGTATGTGATGGTCTTTTATTTTATTTATTTATTAATCTAATTCATGTACATTATCTATGTGTAAAAACGAGTATATATGATAGTATTTTATTTTATTTATTGTTTATTTAATTTTGTAAATATTGTATTAATCAATTATTTATTTAACATTAATGGAGTTGTAAATAATGTTAATTATATAATTTAACCTAACTGTGCCATTGTTATTTGTCATACATAAAACCAGAAAATTCACCATATTAAATAGGTCATGTGTTGGAGCACATATTGTCCCTGATAATGCATACAAGGTTTACTGAAATTATAAGAGAATATCTTAATGCTTTTGTTCTTGGATAATTAGTGATATACAGGGTATAATAAAATCCCATTTACCTTCTCTATCACGTTAGCTTTGATTTGCTAATTTTATAATAGAACCCAGAATTTGTTGCTTCTATTGATGTTTTGTGATATTAGGACCTAAATCAATAAATAAGTTTGCTAGCCAGTATGATGATTGAATCTATTTTCTAATATTATAATTTATAATTTACATATTACAATAAGAGTCTATTTAATTAGAAATTTAAATTAATGATGAAAAGAACCTAAAGTTATATGCTTACCTGTTAATGCAAAGCAAATACTCTACATGGCATTTCTGTACTAAAATTCTGAGTATATCTGAATTACAACCAATTATGTTATGAAATTGATTATAACTATTGCTGTTTTGTTAAATGGCCTATATTAACCATATGATGGTTGGTATTGATGTAATGGATCATATATTCAATTCTGGAAGAATAATCTTTAATAGTTTTAGAGATCATGCTATCTTGTTCAAAATCAGTCATAAGATCTTGCGTAAATAAAAATCGTAAATTTGGGTTTTAAAGTGTAGTTTTAAGATAGTCATTACCAAGAATAATGGTTAGTTCAATAGTCACATAATTTATGTTGTGTAATGTAATATACCTTCATGTAATGCTGTAATAGGTCTTTGCATGCACCCTGGCCACAAACGGATTATACAGTAACAATTTTGTTATATCACTAATTCTGCCTGTTGCTATCCAGGTAGACTTTTTGGTTACAATATATATATATAGGATAGGTTACACTGTAATTTCAATTATAAAATCAGAGTGTAACCGACACACATGACACTTATGCTAAGTAGCATATTCAGCTATTTTTATTTAGTAAATTATGTTCCAGAGTAAAGTATGTGCATAGATCTTTCACTTATTACTACTGACATATTTAATTAATTTGTATGATATTAAATTACATTTGTAACCTAGTTTCATGTCTATTATATAATATTAAACTCTTATTAAATTAAAATTGTGTTTGCTTTAATCCTTCACAATTCTTTAAATTAATGCCAATTGGTACTTTAAGTCGCCATATTGAATTTTTTTAAAAACTGACTTGAGACACAATTTTCACAATAATTCCAGTTTTAATAATGTTAGTACAAAAAAACTTTACATTGAGAGAAACTAGAAAAATTAAGGAAAACAATAAGGCTAAGACAAATAGTGATTACAATTTAAAAATTAAGAAAAAAAGAAATTTCAACATCTGACATAATTATTACTTTATTGTTTGTTCATAATTTCTAATTCATCATTAACTAAGTTTAAATTACAACTTCAGTCATAATTTCTTTGTATTTCTCACAAAATTATCTTTCAAACCATATATAATACTTCTTGTCTGTGATAATCCATAGCTTCAGAATCTCCAAAAATATTTGCATAAGAATTCATTTTTATCTTGTAGCCCCAAAAGTTGACAAATATCAAAGGCATCTATAAGAAAAAGATTAATCCTAATAAGATATAAAATGAATCATTTCCAGAAGATGGATATGCATTTGTAATCATAACAATTGGCTTCTTGTCTATCTAAAACTAGAAATTGTAGGCTACTGTCAGTATCACTGATAAAATGAGTTTCACCTCTTCATTTTATATTTTTTTGTGTACATCAGTGATATTTATATTCTTTATGCATACCAGTGATGCTATCTTGTTATATTTATTGTCTCACATAGATATAATTTACTTGCATATATTTCATATGTTAGCTATAGACTTGAAAATAATGTGATGCAAGATGTGGCAAAACTACTGACTCAACAGCATAAGTATCAAGGTATAGGTGAGACTCAGAATTTTATTTTTTGCCTGCATACAATTCCATGTGGCATATGCATAACCATGTTGCTACCACTACACATACATTATTTGAAAGCTCTCTTTATTGGTTTTGAGTGTTTATATTTTCACATGTTACTATGCCCAGTAAATTTTGTGATTGCTTTATAAACTGCAACCTATAATCTTTCTGTAATTTGATAATCAGTTTTTAAAATTTACATTGCACTGATATATATATATATATATATATATATATATATATATATATATATATATATATATATATATATATATATATATATATATATATATATATATATATACATTACTTGTTATATAACATGCAACAATAAACACAACACACCATATAAATATAATAATAAATTATTAACAAACTTGAATCAAAGACACAAAATTATTGTACATACGAATACTAATTTGTATACCGTATAATAAAAAACATAAATGATTTAATATTATATAATTTACATACTACACACACCCCAATATAAATGCAATTAATAAATTATACCATTTATCAAATAATTAAAAAAAATTAACATATTATTCAAAAAATTAAAAAAGTATACTTATGACTGATATTCTGCGATTATGTTCACATCCCATTCCAGACCTTGAATATGAATAATCAGCATATTTTTAATCCACTTTAGTAACATAATGAGGCTGGTAAAAATTTTCTGCTTTTATCATCTTGTGTAAACTAGAAAACTGACCAAAATAGAAAAAAATTAAATGCACCTTTTAATAAAAAAATTAATAAAGAATTCAAATTTCATTCGATTTCAACCCAAGAGAAGGCATTGCAAAGAGATTTTTATGATGCATTGAATGCCAGGATTACTGTTGACATCATGATTATAGTTTTCCCACAAATTAAAAAAGAAAACAAAATTTCAACCAATCAGCTGCAACGCATGAATGACAAGCTCCCAAGATCCAAGTCATTAACTATTGTATTCAGAATATAAATTGCTGATCATTTTACAACTTTCTTTTTTAAAAATCTTTTCTTTTTTCACTCAATACTGATGAATTTTCTGATCCATGATTCAAATTAATATTTGTAGAATTCAATATGAAAATAAAATTTTGACTACAGACTATGAAAGATGAATAAATTGTAAAAGAAAAACTACATGATAGTAATCTTTAAAATGTAGCAACGTTATCTGGTATTTTACTTAAAAATAAAATGCTCTTAGAAATCTTGCACAAGTTAACTATATTAACCAGTCATCATAATTAAGACTTTTGCTTTTCAGTCAATTTGTGATTTATCTATTATATGTTTACCACTTAGATTTCTACTATTTTTGCAGGATGGCTGCAGAGTTGGAAGCTGGAGTAGATTGAAGTCTGTCCATTAAAGTATGAAGATTTTCTATCTTAATATAAACTGAGCTCTGATTATATATGTGGGTGGGAGATGATGATCTGGACCAATTGATGAGTACTGATTTAGCAGAAAATATATATATTGGAGATCATTTATCTTTTTCATATATATGTGGTCATGTGTGTCAGTTGTATAAGATAGGTGAAATGACTGAAGGGAGCTTGAAAGTCCATCTTCAAATCCCCTCTAATTATATTTTTGCTTCAAAATTATTTTTTGCTATTTTGATTCTGACATTTTTTATTGCTACACCTGGTGGAAATTTTTTAAAAACTCTTAACCTTTAATCTCTATATAAATTTTTTATTTTATGCTAAAAGTCAATAAATTAGATTTTATTTTTTTAAATATAATTTTACAAATGAAAAATATTCTAAAAAAGTGTATTTCTATTTTTGCAAGTATTGAAAAAATGAGTTGTAAATACAAATAAAGGATTTATACATCACACAATGGTCATACATCTATGTGAAAGTAAACTCAGAAAATAAATGAATCCATTTTTACATTTTTCTTTAAATGTGAATAAATGAATGTGTTTTTATGATAAAACAAGCAATTTCTGCTTCAAAATTTGATATTTGCTTTATATTTATTACAATATTTGAAAATATTTTAACACTGTGCCAATTTTAACAGATAATGAAATTACACATGTAATGTTTTATATGTTAATATTACAGTTAATTTTATTAATTTCTATTTTTAAAAATAAAAGAAAAAAATAAAATAAAAATATATATGTGTATTCTTTTTGTTATAAATAATTGGCTACCAATTAGTGTGTAAAAATAATCAGCAGTATTTAATAAACAAGCAAAAAATTATATATATATATTATTCCAAAAATATTGTGACATGAGATTCCCAAGAAAGAATACCTTTGTAATAGATGCATATCTTGATCCTAAACAATAGAGTAAGCCAACTTAAGTTTCTGACTGTCCTAAGCATACTGATCTCTTCAGATTTTATTTAAAATTAATAAATCAATAAAAGTTGGCTCTCAGAAACTGCATTTATAAAGAATCTACATTAATATCCATTGGTAAAACACCAATGTAAAGTGATAGACTATACTTTTTTGAAATAAACATTAATATTTATTTTGATAACAACAACAAAAAACAATATAAAGTCACAGAAGTACTATGCTTTTTTTTAATGTAAAGAAGCCACATTTCTTAATGAATATAAATTATCTGATTAATCTGTTTTCAAAGTCTACTTTTATCATTCTTGGCTAAAACTCTTATTGTATACACTTCTAAAAGAATACCTTTGAAAAGAATATGTACAATATTTCCACAACTAGAGGAAAAAAAACAGGTTATGTGAACTAAATTGATACTTAGCTTCTGCAACAAAGACATCTCTCCTTTTAATATTTATTGTATATATTTGTATTTGAGAAAAAAATATTTTTTATACAATAAACTTTTCTTATAATAGCAGACTTCACTCTACAGTTCATAAAATAGATGAGGAAAACAATATATAGTTCCATTAAAAAAAAACATTAAACAGACTGTATATTATATCACATTTTGTTTTCATTTCTTTCAGAATTTTAATCTATAACCCAATTTGTCAATTAGTTTCACAATCAAATGACTTTTATACAACGAGTTCAATAAAAAAGATAATTACATTCTTGATTAGTCACATAACGTCATAACTTTCATTTGACGCCTAAAAGAACAGAATAAAATATCGTATTATTATAAATAGGGTTAAAAAAATCTTGGAAATATATTAAGAAAACACAGAGCACATTAATGAACACACACGTTACAATAATACATATTATTTAAAGTACTTTGGAAAATTTTTCCCTATATAGTTGTTATGTAGACAAAACCGTTTTGATAATTTCTAGTTAATGCCAATCATGTTAGAAGTAAATTTTAAAACCATGACTGCAGAAATGTTTACAAGCAAACTAAAATCTCCTATATAAATACAGTGCTGCATAATTATTTATTTTTCGTAGACACTTTTTTCCCCTGTATATATAAGAACTTAATTATTATTCAACTTATTTTTCGGTAGATTATTAAAATCTTTAATTTTTTTCCTTTTCCTTTTTTTGAAGAGCGTGGAAAAAAAAAAACTTTCATTACTCGTTATAAAAAAGATTAAAAACCTAAGGTAAAAAAAAAAAAGATTGGCACGTTATTCATGATTGTATGTAACCTATCAAAAATAAAAATGTCATATTAAGAAGAAAAAAAAATCACGTGATTTTGCAAGTTGCACAAAAATTAATACTTTTTGTCACATAGAAACTGATGCATATATATATTGCATTATCCTATGTTGCAGTAATATAAATAAAAATTAAATACTTCCTAACGTATACAAGTAATAATAAATAAAACAGAAAATCATATGATATTAACACTAGTAAAATAATAAATTTGTACTAAACATTCTCCCACTGTTATGATTTGTTTATTAAGCAAATAGACATTTTCATAAAAGTCAATTAAACACAACAAATTTATATATAAAAAACTAAATATTCCCATAGTTTGTTACATATAAATATACCACATTTGATTGATTTTCTATTGAAAAGGTCTATTTGTGCAATAAGGTAAACCAGAATCATGTTTAGTATAACTTTGTTATTTTACTAGTATTTTAATGTTCTATGATTATCTAGTTTACAAATTATTATTAAATAAATATCTGAATAGACTGCAATAGAAAATCTAAAAATAAGGTATTTTAATATTCACCATTCACCTAATATCACTTTTAAAATTTTAATATATAAAACACAGTATTTATTTTTTCTTCCTTTGTAAATTTATTTATTATTAAATAGTACTTGAGTACTAAACCTGGAATATAGGGGGCATATGGGAGATAAGATCTGTTCACACCCACAATCAATGTCTGATGTCATGATGATATCATATTAAAAAATAGTCCTACAACAGTAACGGCACAGTTGAGGTCGTATTGGACAATTTTTTCTACAGATCGATGTTTATTAGCAGTTTTGGCTTTTAATTTCTTTATATATAAAAATAAATCTACGTTTATTAGCAGTTTTTGCTTTAATTTTTTTTTATAAAAATAAAAAATCGACATTTATTACAGTTTTATTAAAATCCCAGCATGCTCTGCAATCAAGTGTTTTCATTTTTGGAGCAAAATTTTTTACTGAAGACCTTGATTTTGTTGATAATATACTTAATGTATTTTTATACAAATTACTAGGAGTTTTGCTTTACTTTCTTTATAAAAAAAAAAAGCCATTTAAAAGTCTAAATCATTTATTGTTCATTTGATGTATGTGTAATATTCTTTATATATAAAAAATGTTTATCATTTACTGTTTATTTGGTGTGTCTTTTATCTTAGTTTTTGCTTTAATTTCTTTATAAAAAAATAAAGATGTTAAAAGTCAAAATCATTTATTGTTCATTTGGTGTATTAATTAATATGTCATTTTTTTGTAGTTTTTGTTCTAATTTCTTTATTTAAAAAATCTATGTTTATTTAACAGTTTTTGCTTTAATTTATTTATATATAAAAATAAATTGATGTTTATTACCAGTTTTTGCTTTAATTTCTTTATAAAAAAATATCAATGTTTCTTAGCAGTTTTATGAAAATCCCAGCATCCCTTGCAATCAAGTGGTTTCATTTTTGAAGTGAAAATGTTTACTAAAGATCTCCATTTTTTTGGTAATATATTTTTATACAAATTACTAGGAGTTTTTGCTTTACTTTCTTTATTTAAAAAAAGCTGTTTAAAAGTCTAAATCATTTACTGTTCATTTGATGTATGTGTAACATTCTTTATAAAAATAAAAAAGTTTAAAAGTCAAAATCATATACTGTTTGTTTGGTGTGTCTTTTTTCATAGTTTTTGCTTTAATTTCTTTATTAAAAAAATAAAGATGTTTAAAAGTCAAAACCATTTATTGTTTGTTTTGTGTATTAATTAATATGCCATTTTTTGTAGTTTTTGCTCTAATTTCTTTATTTAAAAAATCTATGTTTATTTAGCAGTTTTTGCTTTAATTTCTTTATATATAACAATAAACTGATGTTTATTACCAGTTTTTGCTTTAATTTCTTTATTGCTGTTTATTACCATTTTTATGAAAATACCAGCATCCTTTGCGATTAAGTGGTTTCATTTTTGGTGTACATTAAAACTATTGAATTTTATAATGCATTTTTAAATCATGTTTGGTGTATTTTGAAATCATTTATTGTTTGTTTGATGTATATTCACTTATTTTTAGTCCTGCAACACAGAGCATGTATTATACCTACTGTGGCTGTTGACATTCATATCACACATTTTGTTTTTTTTGTGCAAGAAAGATCCGTGTACACATTTTGTTGTTTTGTGCAAGAAAGATCCATGTACACATTTTGATTTTTGGTGTAAGAAAGATCCATGTACATGTTTTGTTGTTTTGTGCAAGAAAGATCCGTGTACATGATTTGTTTTTTGGCACAAGAAAGATCCATGTACATGTTTTGTTGTTCTGCACAAGAAAGATCTATGTACACATTTTGTTTTTTGGTGCAAGAAAGATACATATACACACTATTTTTTTGTACAAAAAGATCTGTGTACATGTTATTTTGGTCAGATCAGAAGTGGCAGATTGATACAAATGTGAACAGGCACATAAAGGTCTATTACATGCTCCGTATTGCAGGTTTAAAATGCAAGTACCTATTAAAATAATTTAAAATAGATTATGTATTATATCCACATACTTTGAAAAAAGAAAAAATGGAATGTTACACTTTATATATATATATTAACATTTTTTTTTGAAGCTGAGCTAAATTGGGGGGGGGGGGAATAGAAGAAATTTTTTTTTTATAAATATTTTTACAGTTCTCAAAAAATCTAAAATACACACATATATAAATATAATGTTATGGGAAATTTACCAAGTTTATTTTAAACAATAATTAAAGTGCACACTAGCTGCCATTTTCAATAACTTTTTACAGTAAGAAAATGGAACTCTAAATAAAAAGATGTAGAATAGATAAGAAGTGACCATTTTCTTACTGTAAAAAGTTATTGAACAAGGCCATTAGAGGGCAGTTCAATTATTATTTAAAATAAACTTGGTAAATTTCATATGACATTATATTTATTCAATATTAAAATATTATTAATTATTATGATATATGACAATAATCTTTTGAAATTCAGCTATAAATTATTTCCTTCTTTTCTCAGTTAACTTAATGACTATTAATAAACACATATACAGCAAAGGTAGATTTAAAAAAAAATTCAGGTTTATTACTGCCTAGCATGCTTTCGATACATCATGTATATCATATTCACAACTTATAATAATCACTAAACCAATTAATTAACAATTTAATATATCCAGCACACAGTTCTTCTTTTCAAAATAGTTCATATATATCTAATATAGAAATAAAACAAACTAACTCCTTCTTTTTAAAACTTGATTTTTTATGACTATAATCATGAAAAAGAAATCCAACGTTTCGACTATTTTTTATAGTCTTTTTCAAGGCACACTAAAATAAAATATATATACAATAAATATCACATATTCCAAAAAAAAAATTAAATTAATTAAAAATTACAAAATATATCCATAACCAAAAATTTTTTTTTTTTTTTACCTTATCTCACTCCCCTTTCCTATTACAATCACAACTTAAACACAACTAATTCCTTTTTAAAAATCTATATATATCAAATAAAAACTTTTAATTAAAAACCTATTATTTTCTTTTATCTTTTTCTATTAACATCCTATTTAATTCTGGTTTTATTTCATTTATGTATACACCCTCTTTTATTATCCTTTCATTATATGACTTAATACATTCCAAAGGTTTTATTTCAAAATCCCCATGCTTAAATTTATTCTTATGAATGTAAATAGCAGAATTTTTATCACCTAAATGCTGTTTTAATCTAGTTTTTAATTTATTTTTACTAGTCCCAATATATGTCATTTCTACATTCTTTCTAAAACAATTCAAACATTTTATCAAATAAACTGAATTCATAATGTCTAATCTATTATAATCCCCATTATTATTAATTAAAAAATTTAAATTTGCTTTCTTTTTATAAACTGGACAAATTGAAACATTATATTTCTTATTAATCATTTTAACTAATTTCTTAACTTTAATAAATAAATCTTTAGATATATTAAAACCAACATAAATAATCTTTTCTCTATTCCTATTCCTATCTAATCCCATTCTATTCCTTATTTTATTTATATTTTTATTAGAAAACAAATGTTCAACTACACCCCTAGGATAATCATTCATAAAACATTCATTCCTAATAATATCAACCTCATTCTTAAACAAATTACTATTTGAACATAACTTAATTGCCCTAATAATTTTATTATTAACAATATTAATTTACTATGATTATCAATATCTGAAAACCAATTATTTGATACTCCAAAAAATGTTTTTTTTTCTAAATACAGATGTTTCTATAATAACACTACCATTCCTATCATTTTTTTTAAAAATTCTAACATCCATATATTCAATAACATTAATATATTTTTTTTCCATAGTAAATTTTATTTTTTCAACTCTACCATTAATATAAGTCAAAAAATTATCTGCATTTCTTTTATTACCATTGAAAACCATAAAATAGTCATCAACATATCTAACATAAAAAATTGGTTTATTCCTATTATAATTAAAAAATTGTTCTTCAAACTTATACATATATATTCCTGCCAAAAAACCATTCAGACTATTACCCATACTTAAACCCTCTTTTTGTTTATAAAATTCATCCCCATATTTAATATGCATGAAGAGAGAGGATAGAAAGTGAAAAATAAAAGTGGCTGTGGCAATAGGTAAGGAACTATTTCTCAATCAATCAATCAACAGAAAGGATACAAGCATCCCTCTATCAAAGAAGTGGGCTATTGGAATAAATGTTGACCATGATATGAAGAAATCTAGAGTCATATTACTATAAGCTATGAATATGACATACATGATATATCAAAAGCATGCTAAGCAGTAATAAAACTATTTTTTTAAAATCTAACTTTTCTGCATATACGTACATAAACAGTCATTTATGACAGTCTTCTGTAAAAAAAGATTTTGATTCAAGTTTTTTTTTTAAGGATCCTATATAACTGAATGGTTTATTGCTAAAAAGTTTGATCACCAGAAATGACAGTGGTAGTATGATCCATGTCCTTAAAATCTGACATTCCTTTACTAAGCCAAACTATACAAGACAATTAAGGCTTTGACAATTTCATATATAAGCATCATCTGTTTAAACATAAAAATTCTTCTTAATAACTGAAAAAGGATTTATCTCTATCACTGTTAAGTTGCATCAAGTTGAAAATGACTTTTGGTGACTTCCATCGTAAAGATATCTCTTTATGCTTTTTAATGTGAAAGTTTTGTGAGTGCACTACTATGGCTTATATTACTTCCTTTGTGCATTTTATATTTGTTTGTTCTTGTTTTCTTCATTTTTTCAAGATTGATAAGTCTTAACATTTTTTTAAATGAATAAACAAACTCTTGCAAACATCCAAAATTTTATTTCCTGTTGATAATAAAAAAAAAAATTTATCTTGAGTCCTTCAATTTAGCAATTTTTTCAAAATACTTATCATCCATCTATTGTGGTATAAAAATATTGACAGTTAATAGCTAATTTCTGTATCAATACCTATATAACTAACATACTGGCAGTTTTTCACTGCTTAAAAAAAGATAACTGACATTTCGTTGTAGAGAGCATCTGGCCAACTTTATAAAAAAAAATCTTGGGATCTCTCCGAGAAGAGTAAAACATATATGGTATGCCCAAATAAATGGTTATGGGTGCCTAATTCAAAATTCTCCTGCTTTTAGAATGAACTAATGTAAAACCTATGAACAAAAATAAGTTAAAAACAATTCAACAAATTTATTTATTTAGTATAGGTTATAGGACTTTATAGCAAAAAAAATGTACATTGTCAAAAAGGATAAATCATTTACCACTCACTACTAAGTACAAAAAAAAAATCCAAAAATATCTTGGTTAACTTCTCATTTTTGAATCTCTTCAGAGAATAAGTTATAGTTAAAAACTAGTCTATAATTTGATTACTATTATTACAAACTTTTTCATTATAAATAATATGTACAACAGGTATAAACAAGGCAAAACTCTCCATACAGTAGTTCCACCCTGTGCCAACCAGAGTAATCAATGGATGCCAGAAGGTTTGTGTATAAAATCCCTATCTAGTGCCTACTCATCCAATATCCCCAGACTAGTTTCTGGGGATATTGGATGAGTAGGCATTAGATAGGGATTTCATGCACAAGCCTTCTGGCAGCCATTGATTACTCTGATTGGCACAGAGTGGCACTTGTGTATGGAGAGTTTTGCCTTGTTTATAAAAATTATGTGCTAGCATAAGAGATGGTAATCATGTGATGCTTAATGGTTTTATGACAGGTATACTAAAAAAAGCTGCTTAAATACTTTAAAATAAAATGTTCAACATAGTATGCTGAACATTTTTTTAAAGCTTTTCTATTGAATTACATTTTTTTTTTTTTGAGAAAAGTTTAAAACTATTGGAATTATCACATCTTTTTCATAACTAGAGAATAATATTTCTGGAGATAACTTAAATATTTTACTCAGAATCAGCCTTCGAAATTTTGCCACCCTATATGATAATATATTTTAGCACCCTTTTCTTCTAAAAATTTTTTTAATGACATCATAAAAATGATGATGTTAATCTAGACTTCAACACATCTAATCATAAATTCTAAATGGTAACATGAGCTAGTGAAATGAAAAATCATAAAGTACACTTTTTACATAAAAAGAAAAGCAAAAGACAATAATGCATTATTATTGACTTGAATATAAATAATTAATTTGTAGACTTGCTTTATTTCTGAATATTATGATCATTTTCTGATTTTTATTTGAGATAGTTTGCATCTGATAGTGATTTTTTTTTCTCATCAAACATATTGCAATATTAAAATCATTTTAAAAGCTAAATTCTAATAACTGGATTAAAAAAAGCTACTATCTACAATTATTGCCCAATGGTATTCATGTAATTATGATTCTATTTCTTTAATCAATTGGTATATTCTTAATCAAGTATCTCATTACATTTGTTCCAATCTCTTGGGTATTTGAATCAAAAATATATATAAAAATAAGTTTTCATAAATATATTTATTAATCAATGTTTTCAGCAATAATATTAAAAAATGCTTGATATAAATTTATATAATGGACACTTAGGAAAAGACAGTGTCCACATTAAAGAAGACCAATTTTTAATCTCAGGTCAAAGTTAATACCCCCAACACCAGAATCAGAAATAAATGAAAATAGAAAATGCTATTTTATTGTCACATTATAAAACAATAATATTATCAGTGTGACATTAAATGCAATATAATATTACACTACTTTAAATGATTACGACTTTATAGAATCCATGAAGTTTTATTAATTAAACTTTTAATTAATGACATTCTGAAATCTATTTTCCACAGACATAAATAAGTAACTTTTTTACTTTCCATTATTTATATAGTTTAGGCCAATCTTATTTTCCTCTCAACTTTGTCATTCCATGCAAATGCATGGTTGAACAATAGATAAAGCTAGATTTTATCTTAATAAATATATTTTCTGTTTAATGATTTAATTAAACGAGATTTGAACAAAGTTTCAAGCTCCCTTCTGCTAGCCACTTCACCTTGTATAACTAGTACACATGACCATATACATATGAATGAGATAAATGATCTTCAATTTACGTATTTTGTTCTGAACCAGCATTCATTAGTTGGTCCAGATCATCATCTACCACACACATATATAATCAGTGCTCAGTTTATATTAAGAAAGCAAATCTTCAAACTTTAATGGACAGGCTTCAATCTTCTCCAACCTCCAACTCCTTAGTTATGATTTAAAATTTTTTTGTAAAAACAATTTGACAAAAATTTTCAATTTGTTTCTTTCAGTGAATGTTTTTTTTTTCCCTTTAGGGAAGGTATATATTTTTGATCAATAGATTAACATAAAGGATAATCTCTCTTTAATTCATAATCATTCCGAGCATAAAAAAAGCTAATGCGTTTTTGTTATCTGACAGACATATATTATGTTTTTATTTCAAAGCCATTGTGAACAGGAGTAAATAATAGTAATAGTTTATCCAAATCTGCGAGTAATCTTTGCTTAATGGCGTTCTTTAGAAAGAAGAAATACTCTCCACTATTACTACACAGAATCCATCTTTAGCGCATAACTATTTTACATTATGATGATCAAATAAAAATGTTAAAGTTAATTAAAATATTTTATAGATAGTATGCATTACTTTTGTTTAATTTAAAAATCATCTCTCCAAATGAGATGTTTGGAAAGCTTGGTGAATATTTGATACAAACAAAACTTTTATTACCGATGTATATATGTAATCATATGGAAACAAGCCAAACTTCAGACATGCGTTATTGGTAGTAAATTTACTTGCAAATAAATTTAATACCGCTAGCGCATATCTAAAGTTTGGTTTCTTTCCATATGAAACAAAACTTTTGTAACAACATATTTTAAAATATTTTAATAACTTAAGTTTAATTTAAAAAGTATTCTTTTCCATCAGTCATAATCCAATAAGCTTTAAAATTTTTATTTTCAATTTAATATCTAACATATAGGCTATATATATACCTGTACAAACAATGTAATATATAGAAGATTGGAGTAAATTATATTTGTTAACAGAAGCTTTAAACAATGATTATAAATAAACATAGAAAGGGATTTAGCATTAATCTGATGTTATAGTATAATAAGTATACATAATTTTATTGGATAAAAAAACAAAGTCAAGCTATAACAATAAAACTATATATTATTAAAAGAGGATATTTAATTTCAGTTATTGACAAGTGTAATTAATGTTTGAATGTTTAAATATTTTACTGTATGATATTATTATATAATGTTCTTTATATTGTTATTTGTTAAATTATTTATTAGTTTAAAAATAATCGTTAACTTTTTTTTTTGTAAATAATATGTTAATAAAGTTGATGTAAGTTAATCTAAATATTTAGAGTTGCATTTTTTTGGTCTGATCATCATCACCACACCATCTTCACAGAGTGCTAATTGTACTATACTTAGTAATTAAAGTGTAAAATTTAAATAAATTTAATAATAAGATAATGTATAATAATTATTTAAGAATAATATATTTTAAAAGATATATTAGTCTATTACAAAATACTATGATCACATAAGCCATTAATGAAGGATATACTTTAAATGTAGCAAAATATGTTTATTTATAGAAAAATTAGATTATTTTATTATTAAGATTATATATTATTATTTAGTTGAAATAAGTGGTTATTTATTATCAAAGTATTATAGATGATAAAAACATAAAACAATAAGATAGTTTTATTTATAATTATGATAATTAACAGTTTTCTTAATTATTTCTTTACCTATAGAATTAAGTAAAATTCCTGTTTATATCTTATAGGTTGGAGAAATAGCTAATTAAAAATCAATGATTATCCTGAGATCTCCTTATTATAATAATAATAATAACAACAATATTATTATTTATTATTATTATTATTATTATTATTATTAATATAATAATAATAATAATAATAATAATAATAATAATAATAATAATTATCGCTCTATAAAAATAATAATGATTGAAAACAATATACAGTAAAGTGATAGTATAAATTTATTAATTAATTCACATTAAAGTAAATTTATGTAGGTATTATTGTTAGTCATGGGAATATCTAGATACTTAATAAGAAGGAGTATTTTGGTATTCTTACACCATTGAGCAGATACTTTGGTATTTGTTTAATGTTAAAGGGTATGTGATCTTGTTTAATGGAATATTTGGGTCTCATAATTGCTGGTATAAATTAAAGTTAATTTTAAATAATAATAAAATTGTACGTAAGCAAAATAAAAATATAGTCTAATTTATAAACTTGTAAAATTACTAGAGGTTATCATCCTATTGGCAGGGTACAATATATATATATATATAAAATCATTAAAACCAGTCAACACTTAGACAATCCCAATATCAATAACAATTACCAATTTCAAATTGTTGTCAAAGCAACCTCCTTTTAACAATAAAGGTGGAATCCCACTTTTATTTGTAGCCCAATAAATTTATATAGACACTAAAGATCACAACTTGACCACAGAGATTAAAATAAGTGATAGAAAGAAGTTTAAATGATTCTCCTTAAACAGGTAAATATAACCTGTTCTGAATGCAGACTAATTAATTGTCAATTATAACATTACACATTGCAATTATAATTTTCAAATTGCACCCAAAGTATTACTCAAATAATAATTGTAATAATTCTCAAGGCTAAATGGGTTTATAAGTAATCATTATACATAATTAAAGAGGATTTGAACCCAGACTTTCAAGCTCTCTACAGTCATCCACTCTATTCAATATAACTGATACACATAACCACATACATGTGAAAAACACAAATGATCTCCAACATATGTATTTCATGATGATGAGTAGTGGTTCCACATGAAATATGTATATTAAAGATCATTTATCTTTTTTATATGTATATGTTCATGTGTATCAGTTATATTGCATAGAGAGGAGAGAGTGCTTGAAAATCTGGGTTCAAATTCCCTTTAATTACATCTAGGTTAGTATATATATTATATTTGTATTTCAATATTATATATATATATTAGTTTTTTCTCAAAGCATTTTAGTAGCTTACAAGAGAGATTACTTTTTTTTTATTCACATCATAATTTTTTTTATCTATTAGCAATCTACTAGGAATTTACTTTCAAATATCACTATGTTTTTGTCATATAATTTATGCTTTAATATGGTAGTGCTTAATAAATCCTTATTCAGTACAGTCCTAGCCAAATATTAACATCATTTTGTTTAATATATAACATCATTTTTATTTTGATATAGTATTTATTTTAATCATAGTGCATTGGGGCTGCCAAGCAAATTTACAATCACTTGTAATTAATATTTACTAAGGCTGTAAACCTCAGGAATATGCTTGTAAAAATGAGAAGGTAGGGACCTCTACAGGTCTTAACCACAAGCTTGCACCTTGAAGAATAAATAATTCATTTTATTTCTTAGTAATAAAATAATTCTGGAGCTGAACATTAAACTATATAATGTTTGAATACACATATAATGTATTTATTGAACTTTAGATGTAATTAATGGGGATTTTAGCACAGAAAGTCTGTGCTTAAATCATCTTTAATTACATCTAAAGTTCAGTAGGTACATTATACTCATATTCAAGCATTACAGATTAAATCTGAATTCTACCCATCTCTCTTCTATGTATTTAAATGGACATATTAAGGTCTTATATATGAGGAGTCAGAATGACTTAAAAGTCAACATGGGTATGATAACACTATCAGCATCAACAAGGACTTTGAGCATTCCATCATCAGATTATTAATAATATGAATGACTGAAGAGTTGGAGAGTGGAGAAGAATGAAGCCTGTCCATTATAGTTTGAAAATTTACTATCTTAATATAAACTGAGCATTGATTATATATATATATATATATGCATGGGAGATGATGACCTGGACCAACTGATGAGTGCTGGTTCAGCCCAAAATGTGGATATTGGAAATCATTTACCTTTTTCACATATATGTAGTCATGAGTATCGTTACATTAAGATAAAATGGACAACTGAAGGGAGCTTGAAAGACTGCGTTCAAATCCTCTTTAATGAAACTAACTGTACAATGATGTTTTTAGTTCAAATTTATTGAACAAATATACACTATCTTCTTGATTGGCTTGCTCTCTCTAGGAAAATACCCACTTACCTAATTGAAAAAAAAAGTTTTTGTTTGTTGGAAATTTCGAATTGATTAAATAAATCAGTAAATTGCTTTCTCGCACTCTGTTTCTCTCTCTTTCTTTCTTTTTTACAGTTTTTTCCCCTTGTGGGAGTATCCAAGTTTTTAAACGAAGATTTGGAAATTCCCACTTATTAACTAAATCAATTACGTTTTTAAACAAAGGGATTACAATTTTACTTCTTACGTCTAATTATATTTTTATCTTAGAAATAATTCGTTTTGAAAATAAGATTAAAAATGAAGTTTATATCTGAATTTTTTTAAATTTTTTTTTTGCATAAACGTTCCTTTATTCGTTTTTCAACTTTTGAATTAAAGCAACGGATTTCAGTAATTAAATTTTGGTAATCTGTTTGTTATATAGGTATTTTTCCTCCATCCGATTAAATTTTGAAGATAATCCTTTTAAAACTAAGAAAACATTTATAAATAATTAATATTGCTAAACTTAAAAAATAAAAAATGAAGTTTATTTAACTAATAAACTTTAAAGTATATTTTTACATTTTCAGTCTGTGACTATGTAATATTTCTAAATACATTAATTCACAAACACACATTTACTCACGTATATATTTAGTTATTTGTGCCTAATGGGTTTAATTTAAATTTCTTCCTGATTTTTAAAAAATCTTGACTGCTTAGTTCTATCGTAACGACATAATATATCGGTCTAGACTTTCTCTACAGCTATTATCATTATTAATATACAACAAAAAGCACTAATAGTGCCTAATATTTAGGTATGAAATTAACATTTTTTTTAAATATTACAAAATTGTCAATTGCTGAAACAAATAATTAAACACAAAGGCCTACTACTCATAATTAGGAAGATAGTATTAAGTAGTTCTTGATGAAGCCGCTCACATTTGCCAAACTATACCAGAACAAATTAATCAATAAGTTTTATTTTCTATATAAAACCGAAAACAAAGAAAAAAAATTACAACATTGAAAACATAAAAATAATATTATTTATTTAAAAAATAAACATGAAATTAATCTATTATATATATTTAAAATTAATCTATTATTATAACAGATAATGATTGAAAAACAAATATGTTTAAAAACATGAAAGTATTTTATTTTAAAAATGAGACCACAGGACTCCATGGAAAATTAACATGCTGTAATTGTAAATATATTTGAAAACATAAAAATAATATCATTTATTTAGAAAATAAATATGAAATCAATCTATTTTTACAAGAGACATTGAGTGAAAAACAATTCGATGTTTGAAAACATTAAAATAAAATAATGTTGAAAACTGTTCTGAATTAATTAGCATCACCCAATACTGCATTATGAATTTAATAATGATCAAAGCCTACCTACAGTTTTTTTAAATGCATGTGTTTACCTTTATATATATTAATTTTTCTCACTTTGTGGATTTAAAACTATTTTGCCTTTGCATTTAATGCTATCAATTACTGCAGACATCTTTTTGTATTAAATTTTTTTATAGAATTATTGCTATCAATTACTGTCAAATTTATTATGGATTTCATTTTTTTCCTTTTCACGGAATTAATTTTTTTTTCTATATTTGCACTTATAGCCATTAATTAATAAATTGAAACTGATATTCTTTTGAATTTTAATTTTTTATAAAATTATTGCCATTAATCAGTTTTTTATAAAATTTTGTTTGCTCTCATTGTTAATTTAATTTCTTCTCAAAGGTTTATATAATAAATAAATTTTATTTTCATGTTTACCAATATATTGTTTGTTTAACCATTATTGCCTATTCATGAAATATATTAATTTTAAGCCAATAAACATAACATGACGATCACCTCTTATGCTTGTGTATAACTGATGTTAAAACAGGCAACACTCACTATACGTATTGCCACACACAGCAAGCTAAAGTAATCAATGGATGAGTAGGCACTAGATGGGGATTTTATGCACAAACCTTCTGGAATACATTGATTACTCTAGCTTGCTGTGTGTGGCAATACGTATAGTGAGTTTTGCCTGTTTTAATATATTAATTTCAGGTTTATTTTCTAAAAGTTTTCCTTCTTTTCAAATATATCACTTTTTTAAAATATTGTTTTTGATTTTTTATCAAAAAAAAGACCTCAAGTAGTTTATTCTGGTATATGTGATGTGATGCAATGTGGCTTCTCCTTTATCAGAGTTCAGAATCTTTCAGCCACTATATTTTCCCCACATTCTTCTCTATCCTGCTCCATCCCATTTCCACAACATAATCTTTATCAACTCTGTAGCCTTTATATCTAAATCCCCTTTATCTTTCTTCAAACTCAGCATAAAAACAAAGAACCCACTTTCTGTATAATCACTTTGTTTATATTTATTCTTCTACAGTTTCATTATTTGCACCCTTTTTGCTTGTAGGCATTTACATTCAATTAACAGATGCCTAATATTTTCCATGCCTTCCTTACATAACTTGCAGACTCTTCTTGCTATTATCATAAATTAACTTGCACTCAATATTCTGTTTACTTTTATATATAATTTGATAAGTGCATAGTGACTCCACCAACGAGTAAAATATATATGCAAATGTACCAATGTTATTTAGTTTACCAGAGAATGCATATAAGATACACACATTTAGTAAAGGCACACATCTGACTATGAACAATACATAATTTTATAATATATATTGCAACGATCAACAATGCATTATGGATGTTCAATATATGATTATACCTTAAATGATTATACCTTAAATATAGCAATACCTATGTTGACAGTGTGAAGTAAGAACAACACTAAATAAATGATGTATGTACTCTATACTTCAGGGTTGAATTTATGATCTATCATGAAAATCAGGATGCCATATCTGATGAATACCAAGAGAAATTTTTCTATAATTATGCCTTCTATAATAATATGATTTTTCACAACTTTCTTCATAATATTTTAACCTTTATGTTAATCCTTTATATACTCCATGATTAATCTAACCAATATATAACTCTTGATTTATAATACCTAGCCAAATTTCTGGATTTAATAGACTATGGACATGGTATTTTGTCATGACAATTTTTATATGTAAACAAGTTGAAATCTCACAATATTTAAGTAGATGATAAGAAACAATAATTTATATCCATATATTAGTAATAACATAATTTTCAATTTATACAATTCTTATTTCCATTCTAAAAAAACAACATGATTTTTTAAAATTAATATTTAGAAAGCATAAAATGAGGCATTATATTTAATAAAAGCTACTCTAATCCTTTTAAATTCTATTATTGTAATTTAAATTGTATACCTATTTAAATAAATATAATTTGATCATCTTCAAACACTTTTTAGCAAAAATGTTTTATTGTATATAGACATCCAATCTGAATTTTCAACTGATTTGCAATCTTTCTTAGAACTATGATACAATGACAAATAAAATAAATAACTATATAAATAATACATTATGTCATAGCTTTGAGGAAGACTGCAGGGCAGTTGAATAATCGGATTGTGTGTGTATGTGTATACAATAAAAATGTTTGGCTAAAAAGTGTTTGAAGTAAGGTGGACAAATAGTATTTATATAAATTATTACAGTTTTTTTAAATAACTAATTCCTAATCTTACTATTCTTTTTAAATATTATTAATACACAATATTATTCTTGAATAGTCAGATTTCTAAATTATATTTTAATAGATGTTTCACTAATGTGTATAAAATGACAAATGCATAACAAACTATAACATTCATAAATCCTTGAAAAATACAAAGGTTATAACCAATGAAATGCTAAAAATATTAATTATATAAACTATAGCATATAATATAATGATATCATATAATCAAACACTGACTGTTGTAACAATATCTCATATTTTTAATACATCTATAAGACTTCACATAATAAAACAGGCAAAACTCACTATATATATTGCCACACAACAACAACAACAGTTATACACAAGCATAAGAGGAGGTGGTCATGTGATGTTACTTCACATAATAATGACTCCTAGATATATATACTTTATTTACTTAATCACATTTACATTACTGCCATCACATATACATATATACTTCTAGTGTAAATATTTGTAAACATATCACTTTGTTAAACTAATAATTATTCAAAGAGATAGTCAATTTTTAGATCCTATCTCTTACAAAAAACTATGCTTCTTAATCATTCCTATTTTTAAAGAATATACAATACTAACAATATAGAAAATAAACTAGCTATAAATAAAAATTCATAAATAACTACATACAAAAAAGTTTGTACATATAAATGCATGTATTATGAATGTTGATTAATGTAAGGAAATAAATCTTTATGCAACAAAATACCTGATTATAATTGCAAGAGTAAACAATTTATCCACTTCATTTGAAATTAAAATGATTATAGCATTGTTTTTTTTTTTTTTTTAATTCTTAGATAGTTCTCTATCTATCTATATTTTGGGTTATCTATTTGTATATGAATTTGAATGTCTATGCCATACATTGTATTAATTTATAGTACAATGCATCTATTGTTATGTGATTATTGTACTATCTAAATTTTAGAATTATATTATAAACTTTTATTTTACTTTCCTAATTGTTCATATTTAAAAGGAGACAACTGGTAAGGATAAATTTTTTGCTTCTCCCTTTTTTTTTGTAAATCTTTTATTTTTTAAAAAAGAAAAATTAATAAGGAGCATCAAATAATTTATCTTCTAATCTCTTTTAAATCAAGAATAAATATTATAATAAATTAAATTGCAGGGAAAATCAAATCATTACTTTTAACTTGGGTATAATTTTTTTACAATAATATGAAAAAAATATATGCACGATTAGCTATTAATATTAATAACACACATATATATATATATAAATGTAAATACATAAAACCAGTGAACATGTAAACAAAAACAATATCAATAACAATCGACAATCTTAATATATATATATATGAGCACTTATTGCATATATGTGTGGAGATGATAATCTGGACCAATTGATGATTGTTTGTTTAGCATGAAATACGAATATTGGTGATTATTTATCTTCTCGACATATATGTGTTCAAGTGTATCAGTGATATGAGATAAAGTGGTGAGTAGTGGGTGGTGTGAAAGTCTGTGCTCATATACCCTATATATTACATATATTGATACAGGTATATAATAAGCCTGTATTTCAGTTATTGGGATTAGAGTAAATGTGCTAAAAAATTTATAAAATAATAACTATAAATAATATTTTTTTTTTTGCAAATAATTCAAATAACTTATGTCATACTATATTTTCTTTGCAGAAATTCTTGCAGTAGCTTCTTGTGAGGTTGCTATAGTTTATGCTTTAGGATTTCCCTCATAGGTATGTGCATGTACATGTCGGAAACAAAACTAGAATATCCACTTATACATTATCTAGAGAAAGTTGGACTTTCTTTTTTTCTAGCTTTCAATTTTGCATATTACATTTTTTTTATAAGCATTTACTTGTCATCATAATATTCCTAATTGCATTAAGAATTGAAACTTCTTTTAGCAAAATGTATTCAAATTATAATTACAGGTTCCAAGCTAATTTCATGCAATTAGTGGTGCCACTTAGCTTTTAACTATTGAAGATCATGGTCGCTTCTACGATGTCCATCTTCAAAGAGAATCCATCCAAAGAAACATACACATTTGTATATATTCTGTGATTTCATCTGGTTTTTCTGAGTCTTAGATAACCCATAATTACATTTAAGCTTTATTTTTCTGTAATTACCTTCTCAACTAATTTTTTTTATAACATAAACCACTGATTCTACTTTTACCTATTCATTTAAAACATTGTACAGGTTTAAACCTGCATTTATATCTGTAATATATGCGGGATTCGAACCCAGACTTTCACATGATCCATTACTCTCAGTGCCATCTGTTATTGCTGACCCACCTGATCACGCACATGTTGAAAAGATAAACAATCAACAATAAATGTATTTCATGCTAAACCAGCAATCATCAGTTGAGTTGGAATAGTTTGAAGCCTGTCCATTAAAGTATGAAGATTGGCTATCTTAATATAAAGCGGAGCACTGATTATATATATGTGTGAGAATAGTAATCTAGAACAACTGATGATTGCTGGTTTAGCATGAAATACGGAAATTGGTGATTGTTTATCTTTTCAACATGTGTGTGATCAGGTGGGTCAGCAATATAAGATGGCACTGAGAGTAGTGGGTTGTGTGAAAGTCTCAGTTCTATTCATTTAAAGAAATATATTACTATTTTTCATCAAAAGCTCAACTATATAAAAATATATAATATACAATTTAATATTTTTTCCTATTTTTTTAAAACTAAAACATAGATGCTTTAATTATCTAATCTATTTTTTAACATATATTTTCTAATTAATCTATTTCATTTAGTTATGTTTTTGTTAAAAAAAATAGTCTGTCCTAATTTTGTTATGTTATAATTGAAATAATGTGACATTAAATGAGTTAATCCAACATACATTCTTTCAATTATACTTTAAGTACATTTTTTTAAAATTCTAAATCTTTCAATTACTGATTATAGAATTACCTTGTTACATTACTTTTTTGTATATTATATATTAGAGACAAAGCATCCATATTGAATGGAATGAGTGCTTCCATAGAAAAATTCACTAAAACTTTCAAAAGCCTTAATTAAAATTCAATTTTAAAAATTCACTTTAAATTTTTTTTACCAACAGTTGAATTGTTTTTATATACACAAAAAAAAAAAAGAATTTGACTACTGCATTCTCAGTTGATTATAAGAAATTCAAACAATGCTAAGATCTAATTTATAGTTAAAACTTTTAAGAATGTTAAAATATTTGGAAAATAAAAAATATAGTGGTAATGTATTATCTATATTTAAACTAATCACAATCTGATTAGAATGAGCAATTTAAATTCATTATTTTTGTATGGAATTACTGTTGACTTTCAATTTTTTTACCAACAGTTGAAATGTTTTTATATATGCAAAGAATAAATTTGACTAACACATTCTCGGTTGATTATAAGAAGTTCAAACAATGCTAAGATCTAATTTATGGTTAAAACTTTTAAGAATGTTAAAAGGATTTGGAAAATAAAAATATATTGATAATTTATTCTCTGAATTACAGATAAGAGTTTTCAGATTTTTTTAGATGTGTGTAATATATGTATATTAGGTGCTATGACATAAAAATTGTGGCAAGTGAAATAAAAACATTATAAAAAAGAGAAGTGTGCTTCCATTTCTAAATAAGTCATCCTTTGTCACTGTTATATATGTATATATTGTCTATATTAAACTTAATGTAATTATAAGGGACTTGAACTTGAACTTTTAAGATCTCTTCATCTATCCAATCTATCTTATACAACAGATGCATGTGTAAAAGATAAATTATCTCCAATAGAAGTATTTTGTGATGAACCAGCACTCATCATAAGTGTGGGAGATAGTGACATGGACCAATTGATGAGCACCGGTTCAGCATGAAATACTTATATTGGAGATCATTTACCTTTTACACATGTATGTGGTCATGTGTATCATTTTGTATAAGATAGATTGGATAGATGTAGGGAGCTTGAAAGTTTGAGTTCAAGTCCTTTATAATTGTATATATATTCAAATTTTAAATTCTTCAGATATTAATAATAAACACTAACCTATTACAGTATTATTTTAAATATAAATTATATTATTTTTTTGTTTAATATCCTTTAAAGTATTTCAAAGTTATTGTTATTATTCTGCCTCTCATCTATTTCTAATCAACTTTGATGTGGCCATGGAATAGATATGACATATTATTACTAGAATCATTTGTATTTACATATTTCATTATTTTATCTAATATTGACAAGCAGTAAATTGAAAAAAAAATTAAATGTCAATAGTTAAAATATAGTTTAAAAGAAGAAATATGATCAATTTAAGATCTTCGCACTCTTATTTCAAAGTGCTTTAGATTGGTCAATAGTCCATTTTTATCTTTTCAAAGACTCTACTTTGTGCTTTGGATTGAGAGTATTTCACATGTTCAATAAATCGGTATTGAGTTGTTAATCTAACTAATATATATATATATATATAATTATATAATTGAATATATATAAATACTGTATTCAGATATATTTAAAAAAATTCATCCACTTAGGAGCTCTTGCGACTTTTATCGTAGTCTTTGTCAACTAACACATTGAAAGGCTAACCTTCCCACAATTCTGTGACCTTAACATTTTCTTCCTGCCTGTTAATTAAGTCATGTTTGTATTTGTATATTAGCATAACTTTTTTTATTTTTATTTTTGTTATTTTTTTCAATTTGCAATATTTTAACGTTGTTGTAATTGAAATTAAAACCACAAATACAAGAATTATTATGGTATTTATAAATCATCATTTATAAAATTGTATCATTTATAAATGGATATGTAGGTGTGATAGTGGATATAGATGAATTGAGATGTACATTGGAAAAAATAATTAAAGAGCAAAGAGTTCAGAAATTGAATCAAAATTGCAAAGTAGATAATAATTTTTCAGAATCCGTTTTTCATGACCATAATAATTCATATATTTATGGTTTTAATTTCAATTACAACAATGTTAAAATATTGCAAATTGAAAAAAATAACAACAAAAGAAGCTATGCTAATATACAAATACAAACATGACTTAATTAATAGGCAGGCAGTAAATGTTAAGATCACGGAGGTTAGTCTTTCAAAGTGTTGGTTGACAAAGACTATGAGGATAGTCAAAATCATTCCTAAGTGGATAAAATTTTTAAAATATATCTGATTACTGTATTTATAAATATTCAATTATATAATTACATATATTGCTTTGAAGAAATACAGACATCAAATTATAATATTATTATATTTAAATATATGTATATTGGTACTAAACTTAATATAATTAGAAGGGAATTAAACTCTGATTTTCAAGCTTCCTACAGATATCCGTTCCATCTTATACAACCAATACACATAACCACATACATGTAAAAAAGATAAATGATCTCCAATATATGTATTTTATGATTAACTAGCACTCATCAGTTGATCCAGATTATCATCTCTTACACATACATACAATCAGGGCTCAGTTTATATAATTGAGCAGAAAGTATCTGAATCATCCAATGAATTATATAATTCAAGTAAACTTTTCAAAAGAAGATAATACCACTTGCCTCATAGCATTTGTTCTTATATATGCTTAGTTTATTTATATAATTTTAAATAATGAAGTGAATTCAATCTATTGATTATATATATTTATAGAATGAATGATAAGAATCACCATTTAAATATTTAGAAGACTAAAGCCAAGATTTAGTTTACCCAACCTCAAAAAAATGTTTAAAAAAATTACCATGTGTTAATTAATGTTAAAAATAAATAATAATTTTAGCCACATGTTATCTGTTCACTTCATGTTAAGTGTTCACTACTTGTTAACATTTGGACTTTATGTTGTGAATGGAATTTATTAAAAATGTTTCAAATTTTTAAAATTAACATTCAGTTTAGAATATTTGTTAATATTTTTAAAGTTAATGAAGTAGCTATACGTGTTTGAGAAAATAATTTTGAGGGAAAAAAATGTAATCAGATACTTCAACCCTAAAAACTGTTTACATTTTTTTTCTTGAACATGTATAGCTTAAAATTTTAAAAAATATTAACAAATGTATTCTAAAATAAATGTTAATTAAAAAAAAGTTGAATATATTTTTTAATAAATTCTATTCACAACATAATGTCCTAATGTTAACACATGATAAATACCGAATAGGAGGTAAACAGATAACACATGGCTAAAATTATTATTTTTTTAACATTCATTAACACATGGTAATTTTTTTAACATTTCCTTTTTGCCTTATCATTTTTCAAAATATAATTAAAATTTGGAATCTTTCATCAGCAGAACAAGATGCAACGGAATATTTTCAAGATTACAAAATAGTTCCTGTTCGAAAAATGTGTGATAATGGGTGCAATATGATACTTTATGTGAAATGGAGATGCAATGGCAGTATCAGGGGCAAACATGTTCTAAGTACCTATATGTTTGGAAAGGAACATGGTTAGAAAACTCCAAAATATCATTTGTGAGTGCACTGAGATTAATTCACAGCTAGTATAGTGAATTTACATTTAAAAAAAAGTTTAACTATAATTTTTTGGACTTTTGTGTTTCATTTATTCTATCATTTTAATAAATAAAAAAAAGTAAATATTGAATACAATAACTTAGACTTAGCCATATTGTTTTTATCATGGGTTGGAATCTCTTGAAAATGTATTATTTAAAATAAAACAGCTGGCAAGCTTCTGACAGGCATACTACATAAGTACCAAAGTTATGTCTAATGCTAATATCTTTAAATGTAATATAAAGAAGGACTGATATAAAAATTTACAACGGTCTATTCAGAGAGACACTGATATATTGAATGTATGTAGTCATCAGCAGAGTGATGGAATTTATAAGATATATCTGTGTGTGTAAGATTCCATAGTTAATGATAACACACAGTTATTTTGACTATATTAAATTACTATGCATATGATTAATAAGTTAATTCATGCAATTGCGAATTAAAATAGACTTTAGAGATTACAATTGGCAAACGAATAAATATTGTTAATTAAAATATCTGGCAGGTATTGAAAGAATAACTCTGGGATATAGTACTAGCAATTTATCAATTCCCCATTTTTAAGTGTAAAAATGGTTGTCTCTAATTCCAATAAAATAATCAATTATAAAATGGCTTTATTGCTCAGAGCGCTGGAAAATTCCAGTAATGGAATCGATTCAAGGATTTTATGGTTCAGAGTTCAATACTTTACAGCTTGCACTACATAGAGCTCTAAAACCAATTAATATATAAATACATCAATTCAGCAATCAGAGTTTGAAAATAAAATTGCATAATCTTCAAGTTAAGATAGTAGTACTATTTGCTGCTTTATGTAATTACTATTGCAATAAAATTTCGCAACTATTCAAAAACTGATTATCGATTCTCTGCTGTCCTTCTTTAATGAAGACAGAGAAAAGTTTGTTCTCCTTATACAAATCACGTGTAAATATTCCGTCTTTTTGATACATCATATTCCTTATAAAGAGAAACTAAAATATTATTTATTAAACGCGTACACTAATTTTTGATTTTTTTTTTAAATTACTAGTTATTTACCAAGGATGAAAGCATACTTTTATCTCAAAAACATGAGTTCAATTCCCAAAATGGACATTTACAATCATAAACGTTACACATAACCGATCGAGCACGACTATAAAACTTTGATAACTTATTATACTATTAAACAAATAAGAAAAAAAAATCCCTCAAACTTCAAAATGATTAAACACGAAGTAATTTTTATGACTGAAAATGTTACATAAATATGAAACCAAAATGAAATTATCAAATTTATGAAATAACTTTTCTGGCTGAAAATTACGTTGGCTTGAATAATTATATACTTGTTTTAACAATTAAATGTGTTTAGGCCTAAAATCGATATATGACGGTTATATGAGTAATAGAACTTCACATTCGTACTTTAATCTTCCTTTTCTTTATACCTAATCATTTTAACGTAATTGCTTTTTTCCCATTTAATGGTTGAAGGCGCCGCTGTTTAATATTACAAATGATAGAATTCTCATCGACTTGATCTAAGTCTCAAATCAATCATTTGATTTAGTCATGAACTTATCTTTTAAAAACTCATAAATTTGCAGAAAACTACCGAGAAATAGCTCAACTAATATATTAAAATCGTAGCAATTATGTAATCAGCGTGAATATGTATAGCTGTGTACTTATATATATATATATAGTGATACGATAGCAGCTCTATAGGCTATTATAAGCTAAAAATAAATGAATGGGCTGAAAGACCAGTTAAGAAATGGCATGAAAATTGGAGATGTAAAATCATATAAAGAAACAGGTTTTAAATAATGATTAAGCACCATTATATATGTAGAACGTCTTGTATATTATAGGTGATAAAGAAGATTTTAGAAATTACACCTTTTTTAAATCAATTCTATATAAAAAATTTTATCAAGATAATTACAACTTATCTACAGGAAACTTTGGACTTTAACCATCAAAAAAACAAACAAACTGGATTTAACCACAGTTTTAGCAGAGTGGATCATATTTAAGATATTGAAGAGAATTTATAGAAAGGACTAATGAATATGAGTTGTCATAATGCTTTGGATTTATAAATTATGAAAAGGCATTTGATTTCATAAGTATTTTTTGGTGATCAAAGTATTGAATTAGCCCAAGCTATAGATCAATGATATTGCATATTTTTTAAATATTTAACCAAGTGCAATAATACTGTTTAGATTACATACAGATACTAAGAAGATTCATCTTGAGAAAGGTATACAACTAGGTGATTCCATATCTCCAAAACTTTTAAAGGCAATTTTACAAGAAGTATTTAGTGGATGAAAATGGGAAGTTAAGGAATTAGAAGTAAATGGAGATTATTTAAGTCATGTAGATATTACATATGATTTGGTTGTTTTTGTAAATAATGCTTGAGGGCTTCAGGAAATGTTGCAAGAGTAATCAGATGAAAGTAAGAAAGTAGAATTATTTATATATTGGACTATTTCCATCATCTAATATGAGTAAGAATCTAAGTGTCCAAATTCAATTCCCATGCTAATACTATCACTGGTCAGGCCAGAAACACCTGAAGAAGAGGGTAGAATAATACCTCTTGAAATTTTGTGCATGTATTAACCTGTTTGATGTACTATTATTAAGAGTTGAATGTATTTGAAATATTTAAAATAAAGTTAAATTTTTCCAAAAACATTCAATACTCATATTACATAATGGAAATAATCCAATATATAAATACAGCTAAAACACTATCATCACAAATCTTCAGTAAAACACTAAAATTAAAGGTAAATGTTAAAAAGACTAAAATAATGTTCAATGGATTTTCTCAAAAAAGAAACAAATAAAGATTTATAATGATGTATTAAAAGATGTTAACAACTACAAATATCTTGGAAGATTATTAATCATTATCATCAGCCATTATCAATCCACTGCAAAATGAAGGTCTCTCCAAGTTCAATCCATCTTCTCTGATCTTTAGCTTCTCTTCTCCACATCATCCCTGCACACTTTTTTATTTCACCCATCCATCTCACATGTGCTCTCTTTCTGGGTCTTTTACAATCTCTTGAAAGCCAGTTTAAGATTTCAATTGTCCATCTATTATCATCTCTTCTAGCAATATGTCCAGCTCAATTCCACTTCAGTCTTTTAATTTTTTCAATGAGGTCAATAACACCTTCTCTTACCCATATATTGCATTTTCGATCTCTTCTTGTTACTCCCAACATGCATCTCTCCACACTTCTTTGAGTGGTCTGAAGTCTCTGTATTGCTCTTCTATTAAGTGTCCAAGTTTCAGATCCATAAATAAAAAGTGGTAAAACACATTTATTAAAAACCTTCCTTTTCAAACACATAGGCATATTTCCTTTTAGTATCAAGTTACTTCTACCAAAAACACTCAAGTTTAATTCTATGATTAATTTCATCCATTATGCTTCCATCTGTATTAATAATCTGACTAAGGTATTTGTAACTGTTGACTTCTTCTAATTCTTCATAATCAATCTTTATTTTCATATTTTGAGAAAATCCATTAAACATTACTTTAGTCTTTTTAATATTTATCTTTAGTTCTACTTTCATCTGATAACTCCTGCAACATTTCCTGCAGCTCTAAAGTATTATTTGCAAAAACAACTACATCATTTTTAAAATGTAAATGATGTAAATAATCCCCATTTACGTTCACTCCTTTAGTTTCCCATTTTAATCCACAAAATACTTCATGCAGCACTGCTATAAAAAGTTTTGAAGATATTGAATCACCTTGTCTTAAATGTTGACTTTTTCAGTATCATTATGTAATCTAATTGTTGCTGTTGCATTTTTATAAATATTCTTTAAAATATGACAATATTGTAGATTTATACCTTGGTGATACAATGCTTTAATCACTGAAGAAATGTTTATAGAATCAAATACCTTTTCATAATCCACAAATCCAAAGCATAATCACAACACATATTCATTTGTTCTTTCTATAACTTCTCTCGATACCTGGATATGACCTATTGTACTAAAACCATTTTTAAATCCAGCTTGTTCTTTTAGTTGGTGGAAATATAATGTTCTCTGTAGACGAGTTGTAATTATCTTGGTAAAATTTTTGTATAAAACTGATAAAAGGTGATAGGTCTGTAATTTCTAATATCTTTTTTATTACCTTTTTAAAATATTAATATTAATACTGCATTCTTCCAATCATCTGGTACATCTTTATCATTTAGACATTTGGTATATAACTTTGCTAAAAAAATTATATTTCTTCACCTGCTTCTTTTAATATATCAATTATAATTCCATCATTACCTGGAGCCTTTTCTTTCTTCATACATTTAATTGCATGTCTCACTTCTTCATTTAAAATTCTGGGCAATTTGGAAAATGAAATAAATATAGGAGGTACTTGTTTTTTATTACTATATAATTCTTGATAAAAGTCTTCTACCCATTTCATGATGTCATCTTTCTTTTTAGTAATAATTCCATCTTTTTTTCTTATTGCAGATATAAATTTCCTACCAATACCAAAATGTCATTTTACACTCTTTTCTTGCTAGTTCACAGTTATACTTTCTTATATCATTTTCAACTCTTTCCCGCACCATTTTACAAAATTCGAGATATTCATTCCTTTTTAATGCATCATTTTTGTATATTTTCATATTTTTTCTTTTCTTCATAAATTCTATAGTCTCAGTAGAAATTTTATTAGTAAATTGCTGCTTTTTTCTACCAGATATCTTAATACAGCTGATAATATAATGGATGAAATTAATCATAAAATTAACCTTAAATGGAATGCTTTTGGCAGAAATAATTTATTGTTAAAAGGAAGTATGCCTATATGTTTAAAAGGAAAGGTTTTTAATCAATATATTTTTCCAGTTCTTTCTTATGGATATGAGACTGAAATTTAGCAGGAAATCAATAAAGAGACATCAGATCACTCTGTAATGTGTGAAAAGATGTATATTAGGAATAACAATAAGGATTGGAAATGAAATGCATGGTAAGAGATCAAACAGGTATTATTGTGATCATTAAAATATGAGACTGAAGTGAAGCTGGATTAGTTATAGATGGAAAGTTCAAATCTTAAATGGAGTCCAAGAGATTGTAAAAGATCTAGAAATAGACCATTTATAAGATGGATGGTTGAAATAAAATATGTGTGATGTGATGTGGATAAGAGAGACTAGAGATTGAGACACTGATCATCCTGCAGTAGATTGATAATTATTGAAATTGGTGAAGATAAAAAGACTTAAATAATCTTCATGTGTTTTTTTATTCTTTAGCTCCTCATTTTAATCCACAATATACTTTTTATAAAATTGAATACAATATTTTTACAACATTAAGTGCAATTTATGGGTTTTGGCCAATCATCTACGTGCTGTTAAGTATTCCAGGACTTCCTATATTTCTCAGCCAATGCAAAATAATCATTTGCAATATTTGTCATAGCTGTATATAAGGATTAGCAAATTTAGTTCATTTTCAAGTGAGAGTGAAGACCATAACATCCTTATATGCAAACACACACCATTTATATACAACATAGTCTAATTTTCATGGGAGAATCCATGTCCTACTCATTTTAATATCTATGCACATGAAGAAAGTGTTATATTTAATTATAATACAAATACTTGCCTTAAAATTCTTTTGTTGCATGGGCATTAAAATGAGTAAAAAATGGACTTGACATGCAATGAGTATTATATTCATTTCGAAACTTACCAGATTCACTAGTCCTTATTATACATTGGAAAAGGTAATGTGGTGCTTGTCTTGTCGATAAAGATGCTGTTCAATGGCACCGTTGTCACGCTAAAACTATAAAATATGAACATTCATGGGCCGTTGATTTTAATCATTTTGTTGTGTTTTTTTTGTAATGCAAAAATAAAAACAAAACAAAATCGTCTTTTTACAAATTAAATGCTAATAATAATTGTAAAATAAAATAAAGAAATTACAATTTGATTCGTGTTTTTTATTTTGCTTTATTAGAAAAATCAATTTTCTATTGTTTATTTTTTACTGGGGTTACTTTACTGCTATTTTTACTTCATATAGAATGACAACAAAAAGTAAAAATTGTTACAGTTAGGTTTAGGGTTAGGGTTAGTTTTAGGGTTAGATTTAGGGTTAGTTTTAGGTTTAGGTTTAGTGTTCTGTTGTTTGTAATGCTAAAATAAAAACTATCAAAATCGTATTTTTGTAAATATTTTCTTTAGTAACATCTATAAAATAAATGATAACAATAAACGTAAACTATATTCAACAAAGTATAACTGTAGTCGGAGTAAAGAAAGAAAGTAAAACTTTTTTAAACAACAACAAAAATGTCTTTTTTACTTATTAATCATGTTTATAATATATGCTTTTTATGAAATTTACAAAAAAGCCATACAGAATTGTACTTTTCTTACTGGATATTTTTGTGTTACCACTCTTTTTTACTTCAAAAATATACACACGGTAGAATCTTGTTTGTTTCATGGAATGTTATGAACAGTACGTTACTTGATGCATTACCTAATTCTAACTCACTTTACACATATATCTTGTCAACATTTTCACAATTAAAACTTCAATACAGTACGGTGTAAAAAGTCTAATAATTATTACTTTACAAAATCTGAACATTTCAATACTTTAAAATAAAAAAAATACAATGAAAACAACATTTCCATCCAATTAAAAAAACACACCCTCTCACCAAGCCGTAACCATTTTATAAACTGTGTGAATTCGGAAAATGTATTTGCTGCGTTGTGACATACATGCTGTACTGCGACGCAACATAGCGGCCTGCAATCTGTAGCACAACAAAAAAGTTGTATTATAGAAAATGCAGGTTACAAACATGTCGGCTGCAGAAACGGCATTTTTATGTGTTTTAGCGCAAAAATGGCACCATAGAGCTATAAGACTAGTACCGGTAATGCAAATGGTTATTTTGCATTGGTGTAGCAATCTAGTAAGTAAAAGGGTGCTATTAAGTTTTTTTTTTCATATGTCAAAGCGTTGACCGGGAAGCGAACTCGGGCCAATTGCTCGGAAGTCAGCTATGCTAACCACTAGGCCACCAACGCTTGACTAGGTCATCTTAAGTTTATTAACAGTTTTGATTGATTGATCAAAAACCGGAAATTATATATAAATTAGATATTATAATTGGGTCAATTAATTATAGTACTTTACTCATTCCATTTCTCTCAGGTAATTATTGACCTAGGATTAGACAGCTTGCTAGTTTAACTATCTAACAAAAAATTCTAAGCTTTCTGGATATTTTCATCTACGAAAAATAGTTTCGAAATTTCACCTGGATTGAAGTCTCAGACAGTAGTCAAGCGTTGGTGGCCTTGTGGTTAGCATAGCTGCCTTCCAAGCAGCTGGCCCGGTTTCACCTCCCGGTCAACGCTTTGATACGTGAAAAAAAAAAAAAGTCTCAGACAGTGAGGTTGGAAAAGAATGCATTAATTGCTAGTCAAAAGTCATTTTGACATCGTAGTTTATATATTGCGTAATTTAATAATAAAGTGTGTGTGCATGATTTGTAGGAAATTAAAAATAAATGGCTAAACAGAAAATGACATACGTAAATAGTATAGATATGCAAATCACGTTTATTTAATTAAAATATTAAATCAGAAATCTTATATTTACAATTTAATATCTTTTAGCTAATTATTAACGACTACATTTTGTATTCGTTCACCAGTTTCAGCTTTATTCTCTGGCAAAAGTTTCAAAATACGCGAGATATTTATTTTTACAAGGATTATTTTATTTTAGATTGAATAGTTTCATTTAAATTAATGAGTCTGATTTCACCTGGAGTATATAATCACGATAATTCAAATAATATAAGTTACAAATTACTTTCAATATACGGCTTATAAATTGATACTCTTAATTTTTTTTCATACATTAATATCTTGATATAAATGGCACGCATCTCTAACTTTTTTCTCTTTTCTTAGAGACATAAAAACTATCTTTAAAAAGCATTGACAATAAAAATTTAAGATCTGTAAATTTCAATTAATAATTGTATCGAATTCTCGATCCTAGAGATTTCAATATCTTCAGATCTCTTTAGATGTACTTGAGTAATCTACCCAAAAGACCAAATTCGTGACAGAATTAAGAAATTTAATATGTACGACTTTAATCAAGATTGAAAATTCTTCCAATTCAGCTTTGAATTACATACATTCAATTGCGTGAAAAAGAAACCCGTAATCTAACTTTTATAATCCTACATTATCAAAAATATATATATAAAATAAAAAGAAAGAATAAATAAATAAATATATAAACTTAAAAACAATAATTTGCAAATGAGATACCAAATTATTTTTTATAACTACAGTAAGTAAATTAAGCATTTTTTCAAGTTTCATTCTTAATAAACACACGCGCACACACACCTATATAAAACAACTGTAAACTATATACTATTCTAAATAAAAAACAAAAAGCAAAATCAAAAATAAAAGAGAAAAAGATTAAACCAAATTTTGCGCAATTATATCAAACCAATCTCTGATATACAAATACAACCACAAAAAGAAAAATCATATATTGCCAATAAAAACAATCAATACTGCATATAAACCATGCTCAAGTATTCCATAAAAATAATTTAAAAACAGCTTTTATTTAAAATAGAATGTGAATTTATAATTATAAATTAGTATCCTGACATCCACAAGAATATACCGATTAGCTTGAGGATCATAAGATATTTTCAAACTATAACAAAAAATCGACAAATGAAATTTTTCCTGTAAATTTTTCTTACACCAAGTTGAATTCCATGTCTCACGTTAATACATTAAATTTAGTGGAATAGGAGTTCTCTATTCAACTAATTTACTTGAAATTGTTACATAATTACACAAATTATCTTTTAAGTTCTCTAGAAATCAGTATCATTTTGGTGTCTATATTGTATTTCAGTATTTCTTTATACCTTTCTACATAAAAAGATATAAACACCTTTACACTGAGCTACATTTTTAACGATACCCATCACAGGCAAAATGAATAAAGAATTTTTCTTCTATTATGTGTTGTAAAGCATATGCTCAAATTTTCCAGGTTGCATTCAAGACATTAAGAATATTTTCAGGTCATTTCTTGAATAAGAAAGGATAAAATCATCAGCATGCTACAAATCTATTGGTAAAATGTTGATATTTTTTAAATTTGCTTTTATCCAAATCAATTGGAAACCCAATCATCATATTTATAGTGCAAATTTACACTTTTTTCAAATGTTTGTGAAGACATTTTTTTAGTTAGTCTAGGCTTGGCTATAAGTAGGCCACTCAATGAAATGTCAAAGATATTTGTAATAATTGCTAATTATTTTTTGATAAAGCAATTTGTTATTAAATACCAATACAAGATTATATTTTAAACTAAAATTTATTACTAAAATGTGAAAGCAATGGATGTTGAATTTAAGTAACTTTATGATCATGTAATTAACGTTTTTGTAACTTTAAGATTGTCTAATTAAACGTTTGCTTATTATAAAAAATGTTCATCTTCTAGACATGTAATTTTTAGATTAATTTTTATAAGTATTGTGTTTTTATCTAGTATAGTCAGAATAATATTTTGGTCATTTAATAATAATCCATAACTTGTTAACTTTTAAATGTTAACATTTTTATTAAAAGTATTTAAAATAGCAAAATTTACACAAAATTTATAATACAGAAGTTTGCCTCAGTTATAGTTAATAAATTGTGAAGGAGAAATTATTAGCAACTAGCATTTGGGAAAGAATGCTGAGATTTCTCTTTGAACCCTGACACTTTCAGTCTGCAGATGGTTTTGCCTCATGTGTTATGATGATATTGGTAGCTTCCTACTACAGATTTGAGTAGGACTCATTGCAGCTATCCAATTGTGTATAATGTGATTACTTTTATCTAATGTCTGACAATTGTCTAGTGTTTTCTGCATTCTCCTTTCAAATGGATTTCAATATACATTACAAGATCCCTATCTTTATTGGAAATCCATTTGACCTGTTTATGCAATTGGCTATTTATTTACTTTTACTGTTATTTTATGGATCAAATTTATCGTTCATTCAATCAATACTTGATACCTTTGTAGTTTGGATCAGTCTATTATTTGAGGGTAAGCTTTCAATGAGTTAGGATGAATTCACAAAAGGAAGCATCTTCCATTTCCTTGTAAATAATCTTTTTTTTTTCATTTTGAGTAAAATAAAATTTTCCATAATTATAAATTTTTTTGAATAAAATAATCATCTTGTGATCTTAATCATTTTGTGTAAGTCTGAGTAATGAACTGCAAAATGAAATAATAGATCACATGACTCCTTCATTATTTGTACATGGGAGTGATAATTTATTCTAAAAGCATTTACGATTAAAGAGAAAAAATTGTCTATAGGCAACATAAAACTGGTCATTAAAGCATATAACTATGACAACCCAATTAGCTTGGGTGTTTAAATACTAATTTATTACATTGGGTGGTAGAAAAAAAATGGCAGCTAAAGGTGTAAGTACAAATCATGTTTAATTAATTAAACAAAATAATCAAATAGTTTTATTGCTTAGGAGTTCATAAATTTGAGTGCAAGAAGAGCAGAAACTGGAATGGATCTTTGGACTTTAGTTCTGGAGTCTGATAGTCTATCACTGCACTAAACTATATTCTACAATAAAGATGACTAATATCTATAAACTATTCAGAAGGTACCGTACAATTTCACCCTCCAATATCCATTAATTACTTTTATGTAGATGGATTTAACATAGAATAAAAAGAATGATTTACTGATCATAACCAAAACTTTCAAACACTACTAACATTTTAAAACAATTTGTACGTTTTATTTCAAATTAAATGAAGTATTTGTGAGTAGAAATATAATTTTTTTAAGTATCTTTCTTAACAGCATTTACCCATCTAATTTTGCTTCAACATATACCTTGTTTACTTACTGAATATTGAAATATACATATTTTTCATGGTGAAAATAAATCCAGTTCTGCTTTATAATATATATATATATATATATATATATTGTACCGGATTGATCTGCTGAAAATTAACTTACTTACACGTATATAAGTTTTGGCTGGTTTCAAACTTCTCTATAACACATTTATAATCTTATGTAATTATAAATGTTATGTGAATGAACCGGCACGTTCGAACAAAGTGAGAAATATTATTGATAGCTTTAACTATCAACAATGGCCCACCTCGACTGCTAGATTCAAACCCCTACTATCCAAACACTATTTGTTTCAGAGTAAAGTCTGTGCACCAGTTAGTCTCAGACTAACATATTTGGTCAGTAGGCCCATAATCCAGCACTCGAAATGATCCCAAAACTAGCCCAGTCTAATTTTAATCAATAATAAAATATAGAAAAAAGAATTGGTCAAAAGAGATGGATAAAAAGAAATTGATAAAAAGAATTGACCAACAAATAACATATAAGTTTAAAGACCATTTATTTTAATTAACATTAACTAAGTTTAAATATTTCTTAAATCTAATATAACACACGCACATTTTAATTTAACACATTATAATATATTTTATGAAAAAGCATAAATAATCTTTGACATTTAAATTATCTAACATTCACAAACATGCACATCAATAGTTCATTTTATGCATGCTTATAAAGTTCAAATTACTTGTCTCTGTAGGATTTATGAATTACAGTGGTGGCTACTATATATAAATGAGAATAATAAAATGTTTTACCTAGGATTTTTTGGAATGTAGATATTGCTTGTTGTTAGCTGCTTCTGACAGAATATATCTAACCAGTTAGATCTGATGTTTTTTGAAGAGATTTGATGCTAATCCATTGGTTTTATTCCTGGAGATAGTTGAACATTGACAGAGGATTTCTGAGCTGTTATGCAGACATTATTTCACGGTCAGGTTTTGATGATCTTGTTGGACTAAAGGGCTGAAGTAAGAGCATATATTCCCAAAAGCTGCTCAACACCGCATTTCTGTTTCTGGATACATAATATAAACTGCACTGTTATCTGAACTGAAACAAGACTGTAACTGGAAACTAGGCTGAAAACTCACGTCCGATAAAAATCTGCTATTTATATATGCAAAGTGTTTTTGTTTTAATATCCTCTGGCAATGTGTGTTGTCAAAATTTCATTGATAACTAATCCTTTGACATGTTTTTGAAGCTTGTTTAATTAGTAGTAGCTTTCATAAACATGTTGTTTTTGTATCTTTAATTAGTAGCCCACCGCTGGTGTGGTTTTTTAAAATCTTTATTTAACTTAATAGCCATCGCTGTGTTTTCCAAATATAATTTCTTTTTAACTTTCATTTATATTTTTTTAATATTATTCTAACACGCATACATTTATTTACACTCGCACCTACATATATAATTTATTATAATAAGCTCGAATGAAAAGAGATTTATATTTTTTAAACTTTAAATTATTTATTTTTACAAATACTAATTAAGGAAAACTTTACTTCCTTTTATAAAACTTTTAGTTTAACTTTCTAAAAAAAAACCCCTTCCCACTTTTAATCAATTATTTTTCAACTTTTATTTCAAACTCTTTTACTAAAGATTTTAATAATTTTTTTTTTAGACAAAATTATTTTATATACACATGCCAATTTGGCCTTGGTACAATATATATATATATATATTGTAATATTTTTACCTGCCTGACTAGGTCTCTGTATGCAATAAACTGCATGAGTTGATCAAGTTATGAAAAAGAAAAATGTTTCACTCTTATTTCTAAAAAACATAATTATATTTCCTGATCAACTCTATCTAGGAATTGTTAAAATTACAATTGCCAACTGAATCAGTTTTTAATTTATAAATGAGGGCACCAGAATTGTTAGATTCACTGATTCTGCATCAAACATATAGTAACTTAACAGAAAATGAAGTAAAGATTGGGATTTTGATTACCTGGGGCTTAATTGATAAGTATTGACAAAGGTAAATTATCTGTTCTAATAAACTAACCCTACTAAATTTAATAATAAACATTAATAATGTACAATGAAAAAGTTGATGAAAGCAAAATATTTTATTCTAACAAACTTAAAATATTTTTAAGATAAATAATTAAATAAAATTGGAGAGTACATACATTAATCCAGATATTAAATCAACTAATTAGATAAAATAATTAAAACCACTAAACAAAATGACAGTCTCTTTAATACGAAAATTAAAAGTCTATATCCAGATTGTATTATAAGCTTATAGGGAGAATTGTTTGCAAACTTTAAGTCACAATTAGGGTATGAAGAATCTTTGCTTGCTGATAAGTTTACATAGGTTATGGGTTACCATGCATGTTTTTTTCTGTGGTAGAAGGAGCTTGTGGCCATTGGTTATAAGAAATCTTGGTCTGTCCTAACCACTAGTCACAAAAGCTTTTCTGGTGTCCATCTTCAGGAACAATGTCAGCAAAAGCCTCACTCCACTCCAACATGCAGAATTATTTCAGTATAGAGTGGTCCTAGATATATTTTGTTATCCAGGACCAACCAAAAGAAAAAAATAGACAAGACCCTGATCAAACTGGTTTCCCCTTTTTATACTTGAGGTCCAGTTTTTAGACGTCTGTGCATACTTTTTACTCTTGTTAAAAATACACATTGATAATCTTGTGCATCCTTTTGTATTTTTCAGTTACTAAGTTCTCCTTTTCATAAAGTCTTTCTGCCATCTTTAATTAACCAAAAAGATTTTTCTTTTAGCTTATATGGATTAGTAATTTGTGTGTTTTTGTTCTTTCCATTTTTTACTTTTATTTTTAATTAGATATAAAAAATATGAATGAAAAATGTAACTTTCATTATACGTTTTAAAAAAAAATTATACAAACAATATTTTATTCAATGTCATAATGTAACCATTACATAGCACCATTTGTAGAACATAAATTACTCCAGATGAATGATGGTAGAGCAAGCAATCTTACATAAACTAAGCAACAAATCATGCAGTAATAATTTATTTACAAGAGTCCTTAATAATTGATGTACAATTTATTTTCTTTAATAAAATTAACAATTCTTATAACAATATGCTTAAAAGAAAAGATTAAATTTTATTTGACAATTTAACAAATAATTTTCTAGCATTGTTTTGGTCCATGGGGGTATCATAACCATAGTGCTTCAACTTATCAGCCAAACTGTGTTAATATTGAAGATCTAAATAAGTAATTTACATATTCCACTTCCAGGAAAAAGTTATACAAGAGTCTTTTTCATTTATCACATGAGTGTTATTAGTGATAAACGATGCCTCTTTAAATTTTCTTTTGTTAAGCTCAGCACAAACTATTTTAATATTCTGTGGATCAAAATCTTGGTCAGAATTGAGTTGATGCTCAAGAAACAACAACTTTACATTGGATTTTTTTTGTGTGTGAGAATACATATATTAAAATGTGCCAGCTAGTGGTGCTATTAGCTTGTGATTCAACCATAATAGACTGTTTTGCAACTATTTTCATTGCAACTAATTTTATAAACAACCTGGAGGGCCTGGTCTAGAGTCAACATATCCTTCATATTGTTTAAATGCCTAGGCAGATCCAGATAGGTTTTAAAGCTGACATTAAATGTGTCAGCACATATATTTATTAGCAGTTGTGGTAAACCAGACATGAAGAGGAGACTTATCTATCTAATAGCATTGTCATGTTCTGAAGGGTAGGTATTTAATGTAGAATAAAATTTTCTAAGCACTCTAAATTAAATGTTATGCTTATATTCTGTATTGACCAAATCTTCAATGTACATTTCAAAGTTATTCTTTTATCTACTTCATACTTGAATAACACTTGAGTTCTAGAGAGCAAACATTTATATTGAGCTGACTTGTGCAAAATAGGAGTGCATGACTGAGGATGTATAGCTCCACAAACGATGAATGGTTTGATCATCATTTTATAATTTATTTTACTTTCAGATCTTTGAACTAAAGTTCCAAAAATTTTATACCCATGAACTTATCTTCTTGGCCTATAGTCCAAACTAAAGATGAGCTCTGCATTAAATCATTTCTTATTTTGTTAATATGATCCTCTGATACACATATTAACATATTGTCTACACAGTGCATAAAGAAAGAATTATTTGCTGTAGAAATATATTTGGGGATAATTGTTTCTTTGTATTTATTTAACATTAGGATAGCAATCCCATAGGTCAGCCATGTTCCATCCTGTAAAGTTTGTTGTTAAATATCAATCCATCTCAGTGCATCAACAACAAACTCTGTATTACTTTGATTAAAGCCTGAATTTCTTAATACTTTGTGGATTATATCTATAAAACTTTGACATGAGATCAATCTGTATAACTCAATTATGTCAAGAGAAGCACGTTTAGATTGGGAGCTTAGTGTATGTGCATTTAACATCCACACCCAATCAAATGATGACTTAATTGTTAAGCCACCAAATCCTACATAGTCAGTGAGCCATTTAGCTATTTAATTAGTTAAAGAAAAAAGTAAAATTTTATAGAGTTACAAATCGCATAACAATAATTTATTTATAAAGTATAATCATTAACTAATATGCAATTTATTTCTTTAACAAAATCCTTTAATCTTTATACATTAGAGCATCAATATATTCATAGATAATGTCACATTCACCATACCTTTAACCTGTCTTCAATAAACTTAAAAATATAATTCTATACATGTACGAATTCATAAATATAACATTTCTTCAATTTGCATGTCTTCTAGTACTTACACATACATATGTTCTATGTGGGATAGACATAAATGCTATTTTTATTATAATAATCATAAGGAAAGATCTTTTTTTAGATCCTATTCCTAAACATAACCACTTACATAATAATAACTGTAAAGGGATGGCCATTTTGCTCCTAAACCTAACTGAATACACCTTCTATATAGTAATTATAAGGAGTGGTGTTTTATCCTAAACCTAATTTAATACAATTACAATTTATACAGGGATGACTCATTCTAAGATCGATCCTTAACTCATTAAACTGATAGAATGTACTTTCCTATATGGATGCAATCATATGTAAACTATTAAACATTGAACAAACGACTGTTCATATATAAATCCACTTACATAAAATCCAAATTTCAATAATCAAATATAAGTTTAACTATGAATGAATGAGATTAATAAAAATAATTAATTATAACATACACCAAATCTTTTAAAAACTTGTTTTTTATTTTTTTGCCACCAAAATGAAATATATATTAAAATAGATTTCCAACGTTTCGACTATTTCTTTATTTTTTTCTATAGTCTTTTTCAAGGAACTAAAAATATATAAAAAGGAGAAAAAAAAAATTCATAAAAATTTTTAAAACAAACAAAAATAAAAATCCTGTCACATATACATACTATTTTGGAAAATATATTCTTTACTTACTATGATTTCTTTTCCCAACAGCTTCCAACTTTACATTTTGCCTAAATGAACATTTTATTGTTACAAAATATAGTTTTTTATTATCTTATCTTCAATTAACACATTTTTACATTCCTTTCTTGTTAAAAACAAAAACATTCTATTAAATTTCACAAATTTTTTTTTTCCCTTTTCCTTTACATTATAATATTCTATTCAGAACAGGATTTAACATCTTTATGTATAAACTTTCCTTTTCAAATCTTTCTTTTTGTTTAATTATACATTCTAAAAGGGTTAATCTTAAAATTGACATGACCAAATTTTTCTTTATGTAAATATATTGCTGAATTTCTATCTGACAAATGTGTTAATTGAAGATAAGATAATAAAAAACTATATTTTGTAACAATAAAATGTTCATTTAGGCAAAATGTAAAGTTGGAAGCTGTTGGGAAAAGAAATCATAGTAAGTAAAGAATATATTTTCCAAAATAGTATGTATATGTGACAGGATTTTTATTTTTGTTTGTTTTAAAAATTTTTATGAATTTTTTTTTCTTTCTCCTTTTTATATATTTTTAGTTCCTTGAAAAAGACTATAGAAAAAAATAAAGAAATAGTCGAAACGTTGGAAATCTATTTTAATATATATTTCATTTTGGTGGCAAAAAAATAAAAAACAAGTTTTTAAAAGATTTGGTGTATGTTATAATTATTTTTTAAAAGTATTTTGACCACTTTTAATAAAGAATCTAAGGTGGAAGAGTTTATTTTTATTTATTTTAAAAATAATTACATTGTTAATTATGGTTATTAGAGACTTAAGCATTTACAGAATTATCATTATTTCTTTACCCTTTTCTCTTATTAATAACTTATATAAAATTCATAAACTTAGCATACATATGTGATATATCATAATTATTTTTTCTTTTAAAAATAATTGTAAAGATAGGGGGTTTGAACTCAAACTTTCAAGCAATAATATTGACATCAGCATGGGATTTGAGTTTTCATCATCAGATTTTCAATGATATGGTTGGATGAAAAGTTGGAGGTTAGAGTAGATTGAAGCCTGTCCATTAAAGTGTGAAGATTTGCTATCTTAATATAAACTGAGCACTGATTATATATGTGTGGGAAATGATAATCTGGACCAACTGACGAGTTCTGGTTTAGCATGAAATACATATATTGGTGATTATTTGTTTTTTCTACATGTGTGTGGTCATGGGTATCAGTTGTGTGAGATATGTGTGTGGTTATGGGTATAAGTTGTGGGATATAGTGTGTATAGTTGAAGGGTTCTTGAAAGTCTGAGTTCAAATCCCCTATATTTACAATTAAACTCCAGGTTTGTGGAGAGTGCCTGGTTTTCAAATATTTAAAAAATAATTTTAACAAGTAAAAAAAAGTTATTGCAAATTCATTAATTGACAATTTCTTTGAAATAATATCGTGATAATAAGCCTTATTTACAAATTCAGATTAGTTAAAATAAAGTACAACTCAGACTTTAAATATAAGACTCACCAGAACAAAATAATTGCTATTTACTTCTTTTTGACAAATATTAAAGTTCATTTTGGGTCATAATAGTCTTGTAATTTTTAGCCTTCATTTAAATGAGCACTAATTCTTCATTTCCACAGCGTTATTGAAAGTATCATTCAAAGTGTTCAAGATTAGATCTAGCTAACTGTTAATAGCGTCCTTCATTTTTATCCACAAAGCGTGAAATCCTGGTATTTTAATAAAGTAATATTCCCTTCTGATTAAAAAAAAAACAACTGATTGTTTAATATCCAAAACTTAGTTTTTTTCTTGAATCTGGTTTTAGTTTTTTTTTTTTTTCATATGTCAAAGCATTGACTGGAAAGCGAACACAGGCCAGCTGCTTGGAAGGTGGCTATGCTAACCAACAAAAACTCTTGACGTTTTAGTTCTTTTTTTTTTCATTTTTTAAAATAAATTTGCATATCATTTTGAAAAAAAATAATCTTTTTTTAATTTTATTTATTAAAATGAATAATAGATTGTTCATTTCAAATTCTTGAGCTTAAAAACAAAAAACAAAAGATTGTATTTATTAAAAGTTTTTTTTTGGATGTCCATTGGACACTTTATAAACCGTTTATCCAACCATTAGTCAATAAGTAAGATTGTTCGGATGTAATTTGATAATAAACTCTTTCTGAGGGCTTTATCTTTTGTGGTAATTATAGAGAAGAAGCAATTGATGTGAGAAAAAAATATGTTTTATTTCTTCCCAGTTGTAAGTAAAGTTGACAATCAGTAAACTTCTTGTTGTGCATAACTCTGTAGAAATACAATACATCCATGATTGCTTAATACTGTTGCATTTCATTATCCAATAGATTAATCAGTATGGGAGGCAAGTCTTCATTTAGTTTTTGTGTTAACAGTGATTCCATTTTATTTTGGGGATAAAGTAAACTTTGTTCTATTTTTATTTGCATTTGTTAATTTGGTTGTGAGATTATGGTAGCATTGGATATAGTCATCACATTCTTTTGATCCATATGACTTTAGTTTTGAGCTTTCAGGATTATTTTTATGTATTTGGATGTTTAGTTTTAGTAGTTCCTGTTGCTTTCAATTTTATTCAGTAGTTGTAGTTTATTATTACCTATTTGTGTTAGTTCAAGATGTTCACTTTCTGCTATTTGTTCTTTTATATGACCATGTTTGTGTTCATTTTGTGAATTTTCCTCTAATACTTTTGGTTCAGATTCCTATAAAAATCCATGATGTATTTTTGGTTCATTTTCTGACTTTAAAAGCAAATGAGTTTAAGTATTGTTCATGATTTGATCCATTGTTTCTTCTTCAGTTTGTACTTGTTTCTTTTTTAACTCATCATCTATTTGCTTTGAATTATCTAATTTTTGCTCTAGTTTAAATGGTCTGAAAAAATTATCCATCTGTTTTTGATTAGCTTTATGATTATCTTTCAATATTTGGTTTATTTGCTCCAGTTGATTTTGATTATTTTGATGAATATTTTGCATAGTTTGATTTATTTGTTCCATTTGCTTTTGATTGTGCTCCATTAATTCAATTCCATTTGTCTAAATAATGTCTTAATCATCTGTATCATGTCTAATTATTGATGGTGCAGTATTTTTATGCAGTTTTACTTCTTTATTAATGCCTTTATATTTTATTTGTTTGTATGAATCACTAACTGCATAGACATTGTCTATATCTAAAGTTTCTAAGCTGTCTTATTCACCACTAGTTTCAGAAGTATTTGCTTCCACTATTTCCTGCTGCTCACCATTCTTTTTTATTTTCATTCTCCATTGTAATAATCTTCAAAATTTTTAAATGCAATAAACTGATTAGGTGCTATACATTTGTAAATGGACACATCACCAATAATGCCAAATCATCTTCTGGAATATCACATATACTTGTATGTTTTCTTCACAGTACATCTTGCTTTGTTTTTTTTTGTTGTTGCTTTTTTGTTTTGTTTTACAATATAGGAAAAAATTATTGTCTAGTCACCCATATCATTCATCAAACTCAGGCAAATAGGTCTTTATAATAATTGAAAATGGAATCCCTCATCCTGGGTGAACCAAAAATTTACAAATAAATGATATATTATGTAATAGTCAGACTAGCATATTTCACAATTTTACATTTTCTCTATTTATTTATTTACATTACATAAGTTACTTGGGCGCCACCTACCTTTAAGTATCAGGAAAAAAGTAATACAAGTATATTTAAAACACTATTTTATTCAATATAATAATGTAACCATTCTATAACACAATTTGTATTGCCAGGTGAAATCAGAGAGAACATAAATTACTCCTAATGAATGATGGTAGACCAAGCAATCTTGCATAAAGTAACAAATCATGCAATAATAATTTATTTACAAGCATACTTATTAATTGATGTTCAATTTATTTTTTTAAATAAAATTAACAAATCATATAACAATAAATTAAAATTTATTTCTTTAACAAAATCCTTTAATCTTTATACATTGTAATATCAATATAATCATAATGTCACATTTGCAATACTCTTTAACCCTGTCTTCAATAAACTTAAAATATAATTCTATGGCTGAATGAATTCATAAATATAACATTTCTTCAATTTACATGTCTCCTAGTACTTACATATACATATGTTCTATATAGGATAGACATCAATGCTATCTTTATTATAATAATCATAAAGAATGGTCTTTTTTTAGATATTATTCCTAAACATAACCACTTATATAATAATATTATAAAGGGATGGACATTTTGGTCCTAATCCCAACTGAATAAACATTCTATACAATAATTATAAGGAGTAGCCTTTTGTCCTAAATCTAATTTAATACAACTACAATTTATACAGGGATGATTCATTCTGAGATTGATCCCTAACTCATTAAACTGATAGGAATGTATTCTCCTGTATGGATGCAATCATATATAAACTATTAAATAGTGAACAAACAACTGTGCATATATAAATCCATCTCCATAAAATACAAATTTCAATAATTAAATATAAGTTTAACTGTGAATGAATGACTCTGATGGAAATAATTACATCATTAATTACAGTTATTTGAGACTTAGGCAATTTATATGTGTGCATTGCATTTACAGAATTATCATTATTTCTTTACTCTTTTCTCTTATTAATAACTTATATAAAATTCATAAACTTAGCATACGTATGTGATATATAATTTAACAAGTAAAGAAAAGTTATTACAAATTTATTTCATTTTATCTAATTGACAGTTTCTTTGAAATAATATCCTGATAATAAGCTTATTTACAAATTCAGATTAGTTAAAATAAAGTACAAATCGGACTTTAAATATAAGACTCACCAAAACAAAATAATTGCCATTTACTTTTTTCTGACAAATATTAAGTCCATTTAGGGTCATAATAGTCTTGTAATTTTTAGTCTTCATTTAAATGAGCACAAATTTTTCATTTCCACTGGAGTTATTCGAAGTGTTCCAGATTAGATCTAGCTATCTGCTAGTAGTGTCCCTCCATTTTATTCACAAGGCATGGTGAAATCCTGGGATTTTAATGATTCCCTTCTGATTACAAAAAAAAAAAAAAAAACTGATTTTTTTTATATCCCCCAAACTTAGTTTCTTTCTTGAATCTTTTTTTTTTACTTTTATTTTTTTTTTTTTTTTAAATAAATTTGTATATCATTTTACTTAGAAGGAAAAAAAATATTTTTATTTATTTATTGAAATGAATAATAGATTGTTTATTTCAATATATATGTAGTAATAATTGATATCAAGAATTTAAAGATACAAAATATTGTAAAGAGCAACTACTCTTCACACGTGCACCATGGGTCACCCATGCTCTTAAAATATTTATTGATGTAAGAATGCATGTCTATTTTATAGCACGTAATTTATTTCTGCAACATTTCATATTTTTAAATGACTATATTATCAGTTATAAACCTAAATGCTAAGTAATAGGCTCAGTATCAAAAATAGTTAAAAATGAGCAACTTTTTCTTCCCTGTGATATATAATCGGAACTTGTACAAGTGATTTGTCAATTTTAAACCAGGCTTGCAATATTATCAAGATTTAATTCAAACACAGACATTAAATAATTAAATAAATATGCTATATAGTATCATAGTTTAGCTATTTACCACAAAAATTCAAAGGTGCTAGAAAGTTTGGATCATAAGTTTACCAAATGAAATGTAACAATGTTTCCAACTGTTGTAGATCATATTCAGTGCTTTCCTGACATCAAAAAATTTAGAAACCAAAAAAAAAACAAGTTGGATACTCGTGATTTTACTGCCGTAAATAGTTCAAAACATTTGAAATGATTCAGTAGTAGTTTTCCCCAATTTGTAGCAAAATGTAATATTAGCATGGTTGTTCCATTGAGGTTTTTAAGAACAAAATATGCACATGTAATGTCACACCTCATGATCCAGATATGCTAACACCTTCAAATTTATGTAATAAATAGCTAAACTATGTCACTATGTAACACATGCATTGATTCAGAGATGATGCTGCAAGCCGCTTGGAAAAGGAAGTAGTCACGTATTCATTGAGAGATACTATATGCGTGTGTTTATATACATAATATTAAAACACACATCTACCCACACTATATATATAATTCTAATATTGGACATTACTGAATAATATACTTTATAAAACATCTCTTGCTGAAAATACATTAAGGAATATTAATTAAATCACAGTGAATAAAACAATATATAAAAGAGAAAATTAAATAATTTCATTTAATTTATATTATACAAATATATATTGAAATAAGCAAATAGTTTATACTTTGTGGCTAATTATGAATCAAAATATATAAAATGCGCTAACACGCACAAGCACACAAAGCTAAAAACAAATAAAGAAAAATATATATTATTTTAATATCTATTTATTAAATGGCTAAGCGCTTTCAAGGTTCAAAGTCCTCATAATCATAGGACTTTGAACCTTGAGAGCGCTTAGTCATTTAATAAATAGATATTAAAATAATATATATTTTCTTTATTTGTTTTTAGCTTTGTGTGCTTGTGCGGGTTAGCGCATTTTATATATTTTGATTATATATATATAATTGTACTTTTATTTCCTGTTTCTGTTTCTTTTCTAATGCTGTGGTAATCAATTTAAGAAGATAATTATGAGCAACTTTCGTGTGTTTGAATAAAGTATTGAACAAAGAATTAAACACGCCCCTCCCCCATCTCATTTATTGAGCGAAGATTTTTCTGTAAATGAATTAAAATATATTCATTTTTTAATGATTATTTATCACTCATAAGAGAAAACTTTAAAATGGAAAAGCAAGGAAGATGCCCTTATATGATTACCATGAAGTAATTGAAATAATTTGATGGACGCATTTATTTAATTAGAAGTTATTACAAATAAAATCGTCCTCTTTTTCTATTTTAAAAAACCAATAGTGATTAATGAAAATTCAATTGTTCATCACTAATTGGGGATAAAAATAATATTTTGGGAATATCCTAAAGAAAAAACTTTTCTCAAAGAGATCATGAATTATAACGCTAAATCCAATTGGTGTTCTTAATTTAAATTTATTGATCAATTATATATTTATCTGAGACATTTTTTTTATTTGCATTGAAATTGTCAGTGTATTCTTGCTTTTGCTCCAAAATAAATAATAATGTCAACTAGCTACTGCAGGATAACATTGACTATGCCAAAGTTCTTTAAGGTAAATTAAAAATATCGATTCATTATCATCATCAAATAAATTACAAATCATGATAGAAATTTTAAATATTCACCCGTTCAATCACCTAAGAATAAAACGTTATTAAGCTGGAAATTGTATCAGAGTATTTAAAATAATAATAAGGATCAAAACTGATGAAGTATGATACTAACTTAATCCTTAAACAAATTTTTAAATATGGATTGGTATCAAATAAAAAACTGCTCAACATTCCTGTCAATCTAAATTAGAAAAATAAATCAATAAAAGTGAACCCTTTGAATCACAATTACTGATATACTAATCCATTGTCTGGATATTCATAAAATAATTTTTGAACTTAATCAGATCTCAAACAATTTCGTTATTAATCTAATCTTGGATATACTTGTTATTCGTCTATATTGCTATTTGTTTTTATGTAAATAATTTGGTATATTTTATTTATAAGATAATTAAAATCTATATAATAAAAGCAATATTAATGCAGTATATGTGGAAAAAACTTAGAAAATTCTAAATTTAAAGAAAATTCACCAATGCAAAGCATGTACATTTTAAAAAAACAAACAAAAACAATAATTACATCAATACAATTACAAATTGATATACAAAATTGTCCCTTTAAAAACACATATTCTAAATTGCACATAAACTATCTATTAAAATTTCTGTACATCACAAAGTTTCCATTGTTAATGTAGGAGACCTCTTTAATTTTACAGGAATGTAAAATTAAAGTAGCTTGGAATACAAAAATAAAAAGATCTGACTCATCAACAAGAATAACTCTATGGTGAACAAAAATGTAATAATGTTAATTTAAGTGCAGTTTCTAACATGCACCTTAAAGGAGAAGAAGAGAAGAAGAAAGAGAAAAAAAAGAAGAGAAAGAAGAAGAAGAAGAAAAAAGAAGAAAGAGAAGGAGGAGGAGAAGAAGAAAAAGAAGAAGAAGAAAAGAATGAAAAGAAGGACAAAAAGAAAGAGAAGAAAAAGAAGGGGAATGAGAAAAAGGAGAAGAAAAAGATTAAAGAGTCATTTCTACATGAGTATGGCCATTCTAATTTAAAAAAGGAAAAAAAAAACTAATTTAGAAATTAGTTTTCAATTATTATGCAAACTAATTCATGAATCACAAATATAACTACATGTAGAATATGCTGCTTTATTATGATGCTATCTTCTAATATTATTAGCAAAAAAACTAAAAAAAAAAACAACTTTAACATTATATTTAGTTATAGTTTTTCATTATATTCTATTGTTTGCCATATATTGCAAATGGAAACAATTGACATTGCACTTCTTTAGAATGCTTTTGAATAATACTTAGAACATAGATAGGGTCTACCTCTCTAATAAAAAGCATGTTAAAATTACCATAAAATACCCTTTTATGAAGCATTGGGATTGTTCATTCATTTTAGATATCCAATCAAAGAAAGGTCTGATTTTGCAATAGTGGACTCTATAGTACAACATCCAAAAAGTTGAATATATCGATTGGTTTTCTGAACTTGCCATTTAAAGTATATCAGAAAATAAGCCAAGAATAGATTATTGGTATTTTTCAGAAACATTATATTTGCATGGCTCGCATATAAATTTTCAGTAGATAGAGAGATAACCACATACTTATATCAATATCATAAGTATGTGTGAGAAATAAATTCACACTTTATAAAACAAAGATGACTAGAAATAGACATGATGTTATTAGTATTATATTTTTATCATTTAATTATAAATATTCGTGCACATCTACCATTATACTTTGTAACGGTCAGGTTTGTACATTTGCTCAACAGACTGAGAGTCCAAGCCAGAGAACCAAAAGCTGACCAAGTCGGGATAGTAATATCCTACGTCTGATCATACCTCAACTCTCTCACTCGTGCTTCCAAGTCAACCCATTGCGAATGACATGCCTGAGGTTACACTCGATATCTCTTTGATCACGTTCCAGCAATAGCAAAGCAGTAAAACATGAGACATTCCCCCCTTATTACATATTCTATTATATACCTTAACTAACTCAACTAGTGATTCATAAGATAATGAGCAAGTAATGAGACTGAGACAAATTTATATTTCATAAATTTAATATAACAATAAATACTCAAGCAGAGTAGGTTGTGTACAGCTAGCTCACACGCAGGTGAGTGGATTCTCAGGGTTATAAATAATAATACAAAGCAATGAATGCATGCTCAGAGTTATAAAACAATATTATTACAAAGCATTCCGTGTGTTCTCAGGGTATAAAATAATAGTATAAAGCATTGAGTGGATTCTCAAAGTTATAAAATAATATTACAAAGCATTAAGTATGTTTTCTCATGGTATAAAATGATATTACAAAGCAATAGACTCTTAGTAAGCTTATGTCACCTTTCATGTTGTAATTCATGCCATGTTTTATATGTTTGAAATCGGTTATAGTTAGCTAGAGTAATCGAGTTGATGGATAAATGCTAGATATTACTAATACGTTGAAGATTATGTCATTGTTGCCAAGTTTAAAATATTATAATGACTAAGTTTAAGATTATATTATAAATATATTCAAAATCATATTATAGATATTTGCGTGATATAATATTGTTATACAGATAAACGCATTAACTCAGATTCTAGGTCGGATCAAAGCCGAAGTCACTTTCTAGGGAAACTGAACTGAGATGTGGTGGCAGGGGAACGTCAGATTCTAGTGCGTTAGAAACTATACTATCAGATAAATGCGGCTCGAATGCATTCTTAATGGGGTTTATTACCTAGTAAACGGTTCCCTAACCGATCTGCTTGCTACAATGGAAGAGGCCTTTTTATTAAGAACAGAAGATTGGCTTATGAGCCCTTTGGAAACGCTTTGGTTTCGTTATACAAGAATAAATGTCACATTTGCCTAAACTTTCGAGGCGTGACTTGACGAAATACGAATAACTGTCGCAGTGGCCTAAACTTTCGAGGCGTGCCTGGACGTGGAACAATCTTGAGATAGGCCATTATAGACATAGCAAGTAGATATGCATTTTTATGCAAATTAGCAATACATTCGCAACGCTAAATTAATATTTAATAAATTTAATTACGCCAAAATCTTAGCTTCTTCAGTGCTACTACCACCGGTCAGTTCATAAATGAGATTATTAATTGATAAAATGATGGCGATAATGAGAGTCTGATTTAAGGGTTTTCTGCATAGCTACTTATATAACTGGGGACATTAGTTATATAGTATAACTAGATCTAATATCAAACGGATTGTTAAATAATAAAATGTGAGTTATAAAATAGCTCACGCAAATTATTGAAGTTTAAGTAAATTACACATCTTAAATAATTCGTCAAAATAGATCTTATTAATAATGAAAAATGAGTTTTAACTAACGAATGCAAATCTATATTTTAAATAGCTTGCGTGAAATATACTTTTTCAGATAACTGGCAAAATACATATTTTAAGTCATTTACGCAAATATAATTCTTAAATAACTTGGGCAAAATCTGCGTTTTAAATAGCATACGCAATATATACGTTTTAACTAACTTTAGCAACATTTTCATTTTATATAACTTTAGAAAAGATGCGTTTTAAATAATAGACGCTAAATATACCTTTTAAATAACTTTAGCAAAACATTTTCATTTTCAATTAACTGGAGAAAAAGATGCGTTTTAAATAATATACGCAAATATACCTTTTAAAATAACTTTAGTAAAAGATTTTAAATAACTGGTTCGATTCACTCTAGCACAAATGTAATTCAGAAAAGAGTCTTAGCTATATTCTTTATATCGCAATATTGATATAATAAAAGTAATTGCTCACTCCCCTCCCCCCAATAATTTATTAACACACCAGACTCCGTTCTGATAAAAACACAGCATAAATCAATAAACATGAAATTAAAATATAAGAATTGCATAAAATGATCGATAAGATAATAATTTAGACATAAAAATTTATAGTATGGTTTTATAGAAACTAGATGTGTGTGATTATTTAAATTATTAATGATCAACGGCTACTTAAAGTTATTAATGATCAAGCAAGAATTGAGGGTGTTCTAAGATTTAAACCATTTTACGATAAACATTTTAGTGGAACATTTAGAAATATTATAAATTATGTGATTTATTTAGCTAGCTTTCATTTAGTATACGTTTTAGTTAGGAAATGTAATATTTTGTAGAAAGGATTTACCGGAAAGTCTTTAAGGTCTTGTTCATTGCGCTTCTCTTTATATTCAGTCAGGCTGGGCTTCTCTTAGGTTTTGGAGGTAACTTCGTGAATTTATCTCGGTGGCAGCTTTCTCCATTTCTCTGATCAGGAACTATCTGGTTTCTCAGATACAGGTTCTTTCTCTTGTGATGGGCATGGTGGAGGTCTTCTTTCATCGGTAGCCGCTCGTGGAAGAGCAAACGGCTGTCTCTGTGTCTTCTAGCCAACGGTCATTTTATAGCAGCTTGGATGATGGTTTTTTTTAGATTTAGCAGTCTAAACGGCAGGAACAGTTTTCTTAGTTAACTCGGGTCTTCGGAAATAAAATTTGGCAGCAAGCACAAACTTCTCAGCAACAGAAAAAAATTTACACGGATGATGATAGATGATGGAAGAGGTTAGGTTAGAGAGCTTGGTGGCTATTTTGGGCCCCTTTTTATGCTGTATTTTTGACAGGTAACCTCCTACTTCTGAGTCTGCCACATCACGAGATGACCAGTTCGAATTAGCCCTTAACCAAATATCCAGTTTAGTAAAATATTAAATATAGCTAAATCTGGACTTGGAAAGACTCTATTGTTTTAATTGACTTCGATTTTAAAAGATATATTTCCAAGATAAATGGTCACAAGCAATTTGTATAGATTTATGCCTGACTGAATATTATAATTGGTTATACTTTTTAAATAGGTCAAATTTTGGCCAGAAAGGTTTATTTTTGGAACGAAATGTTAAAACTGATAAAACTTTCTGCTTGTAATTTTAAGCAAACAAAAGAATTGAAAATTATCTAACTTGGAAAATATTCAAAATGTAATACTGGCTTAAATAATTATTTAGAAAGCATTTTGAAAAATAAGTAATATTATAAATTTAAACTTATTATGCTATGATATAGATAAATTTTAATTATAGTTATGTTTATTCAGTTTTAACAAATCGAACAGACTATGCTCGTATATAAATATTTGAGATTGTAATTTTATATTAATGGGACGATTATATACGCACATACTCGCAATATTATAAGCAAAGTTTTTAAAATTTAAGAAATACACGCCATCTGAGTACAACAAATATATACTATTATCTAAGATAATAGGTGAAACAGGTGTAACCGTTTCAACTTAATCATTAAAATAAACACAAACAAGTTATATTCTAGAATGATAGACTTAAGTATATAATGCATCATTTTTATATATAATTATTTATATGCATACAATGAACTTTTACTTATAGTTATGGCATCTCTGGTATAGTCTGGATTTAGATCATAAATAGCAAATGAAAATCAATCTGCCAGAATTTTTGAAGTACTCATATATATATATATATGTGTATGTGTGTGTGTGTGTGTGTGATAAAGAAATTAATGAATTAATGGAGCATGTAGTAATCATATAGTTTAATGAAAGATATTTTGAAGGGAATGGTGAGTGGAAGTAAGAAGAAAGGATGGAAGGGATTGACAATGTTAGGTGATATAAGAGATGGGAAGAGTGATATGGAATTGAAGAACTAGGCAATGAAGAGAATGAAATGGAAAAATGGATGAATTGATGATGTGACTACTCTATGGACCAGTCCTTTTGACAGAATACTATTGATGATGATATAAACATTGTAACTAAAAGAATTATTGTCAACATTTTCTTTCTTTATGTGTATAATTATGTATTTATTGTTAAAACATCATTTCAATAACGTTGCTGAATTAAGAGCCAATAATAACTATCACTTATAATGAAAAAGGTCATAGCGATAATGAGAAGATTGTTTCAATAAAACAATTGAAATCCAATAACTGGTTGTCTTGTTGATATAAAAACACTATTTTAAATGATTATGTTTAAAAAACATGAAACGTAGATGTCTATCAAACATTTGTGTTAAAGAAGTGACATTATATCTCACGTTTTAAAAATGTTTATATCAAACTGTAGTATACAGTGGTGGTTATCAACACACATATAACATACAAAGAAAACAAAGGCGCAAATAAAGTCTAGGTTCTGGTTAATTATTTATATGTCTATTTCGATGTAAGAAGTTCCCCAAGAGTGAAAATGTGCTGTCAACATGTAATATAAAACCACGTCTTAAGATCGTCAAACCCTTTTTTAAACAAATATTTCTTTGTATATGCATAAACATACATACATATAGCAAATATAAAATTTTGTATTATCTTTTCATTACTCTATCAAGGATGAACAGTTGTTGACATTTAATTAGAAGAAAATATTTTTTAATGATATTAATATTGTTTGTAACTTTATAATTTCATTTGTTAAGGCAGGGGAAACAAACTGTGGCCCGTGGATCGCATGCGGTTCTTGACGTATATTTTTGTGATCAGCAACGATTCATAGTATAAAAATATTTTGGCGATGTTTTTTTATGTAAAAAAATGTGATCACATTAATAATGTGTATAAACATTTTGACACAATTTTTGGGGGATACGGTCAATCTTTTCCTATAGATGCAGTTGTTATGTTCACGCATTCAATACTAATGCGCTGGTTAATTTTTATTGTTCGGTATAAAAAATATTTTGGCAAAAAATGTAAGGAATTAAAATTTAATCACTAAACATTATTTAAATTTATAGACAATATTATTTTATCCAGAAAATGTAGCTTTTGAAGGCAACAGTTAAGCGTTGATGGTCGAGAGGTCAGCGCAGCCGTCTTACAAACAGTTGTCCCGGGTTAGCGGGTTCGCTTTCCGATCGATGCTATGACACATGAAAAAAAAACCAAAAAACAAACAGATAAAAGATTAATAAAGGGGGGGGGGAGATTTCGTGAAAGATGAGAATTGAATTACTTTTGCATTTCTTCCTTTTGATTATTTATTAGGTATATATTTTTCTTTGATTAAATTATACTTTTTCGATAGTGATTTTGTTTTAATTTGATGTTTCTTTAAATAAATATTTAAAAAAAAACTGGAAAATTTTCGTATGACGTAGGATGAATTTTGCGTTTACAAAAATAGCCAATGGCTGAAATGAATTTGTCACCCCTATTTAAGACAAGTTTGTTGTTTTATAATAATTTATTTATTTAAAAAAACTTTTTTTTTCTTTGCTTTTCCTTTGTTGCAGTACTAAAAAACTTAGACTTGTCTAATGTATGGTATTCAAATATTTTTTTTTCTAAGAATAATAAATTAATGTATGTATATATAAAGCGATAAATCATTTACAATCAATATATCATACAGCATATGAACCTGCATATATTAACACCATCTAGCATTTGTCACCGTCCATATTTATGGATATGTTTTTTTCATAATTGAGATCAATCAGTGTTGCACAAGGATATATATATAAGTACATATAATATATCTTATACAACTGATGCACATGACCACACATGTACAAAAGATAAATGATCTCCAATATAAGTATTACATGCTTCATCAGCACTCTATATGTAATCAGTGCTCAGTTTATATTGGGATAGAAAAATCTTTAAACTTTAATGGATAAGCTTCAATCTTCTCCACTCTCCAACTCTTCAGCTATCCATTTTATTGAAAATCCGAGGATGGAAGGCTCAAAGACCTTGTTGATGCCAATATTATCGTCATGCCGAAGTTGGTGGTAATCTGGACCAACTGATGAAATGCATCTATTAGAGATTATTTATTTTTTACGCATGTACGTGGTCATGTACATCAGTTGTATAAGATAGATTGGATAGATGTAGGGAGCTTAAAAATTCGAGTTCAAGTCTCTTATAATTAAATTAAGTTTAATATAGATAATATACATATATTTAAATATTTTATATGTACATCTACACATATACACACATGATCATTACAATATATATATATAACCAGATCTATGAAAATGCAAAGTTAAAATAAATCACACATGCTCATCATCATCAACCATTATCAATCCATTGCAGGATGAAGGTCTCTCCAAATTCAGTTCATCTCCAATTTTTAGCTTCTCTTTTCCACAACACCCCTGCACACTTTTTTATTTCATCCATCCATCTCACATGTGGTCTCTTTCTGGGTCTTCTACAATCTCTTGGAATCCAGTTTAAGATTTCAATTGTCCATTTATTATCATCTCTTCTAGCAATATGTCCAGCCCAACTCCATTTCAATCTTTTATTTTTTTCAATGAGGTCAGTAACACCTGTTTGTTCTCTTATCCATATATTACGTTTTCAATTTCTTCTTGTAACTCCCAACATGCATCTCTCCATATTTCTTTGAGTGGTCTGAAGTCTCTGTATTGCTCTTCTATTAAGTGTCCAAGTATCAGATCCATAAGTAAGAACCAGTAAAACACATCTATTAAAAACCTTCCTTTAAAAACAAAACAAAAACATAGGCATATTTCCTTTTAGTATCAAGTTATTTCTACCAAAAGCACTCCAATCAAGTTTAATTCTATGATTAATTTTATCCATTATGTTTCCATCTGTATTAATAATCTGACTAAGGTATTTGTAACTGTTAACTTCTTCTAACTCATCATAATCAATCTTTATTTTCATATTTTGAAAAAATCCATTAAACATTACTTTAGTCTTTTTAACATTTATCTTTAGTCCTCCTTTCCTCTGATAACTCCTGCAACACATTTTCTGCAGCTCTAAAGCATTATTTGCAAAAACAACTACATCATCTGCAAAATCTAAATGACTTAAATAATTTCCATTTACTTTCACTCCTTTAGCTTCCCATTTTAATCCACAAATTCTTTGTTACATACACAGTATATTTTTTTGCTGTTCATATTAAACTTTTCCAATACATTGATTGCATATATATGTATGTGAGGATCCAAAACTTCGAGTTCGATTGAAAAGTTAAACTGATTAGATAACATTCAAAATATAATATATAAAACGGAAATAAATTTATTAAGTAATAATTAATTCATGAAAATTAAATAATTAAAAAAATAATATACTAAAACAGAAATTAGCTATTATCAAACATTAATTTACATTTATTAATTTGCATTAATTAAAGTATTTAGTAAATTTTTTTCAATATTACTAATATTAAAAAGTTATTTCAATAAGCTGTAAATTTCATAAATAACTAAAAAAACACACTAATGAATTAACAGTTTTTATTAATTTCAACAATCTAAAATATACATTACTATACTATAATTGTATGACAAAATAAATTAGTACAAAATGTAAAAAAACGGGCTGAGTTGAGTAATAACAGCATCATTGAAGTGGGATGAGATCTGCCATCTTATTGAATCCACTAATATGAGAATTAACTGCAATTAGACAAGACGTATTTAATATAGATTATATATGGTCAGATATTAGCTCATCAGAGGCTAGGTATTGTTTCTGATTCAAACAAGTGTTTCTCTAATTTTTCTCTGGCTTTTATCTCACCCTGCCCCTTCCATACTTTTTGTTGGTTTTGTTGACTTTGAATAATCATGTTAGAAATTTATTTGTGCAATGGCATTTATTTTCATGTTATTGTGCTATTATATTAGATTCAGAAAAAACGTTTTTAATCATTGAGAGATAATGTTACTGCATCAATACTACTAAAAGACTGGGAGGCTTGCAGACCCTAATGGATATGTTGGTAGAAATAGTAAATGATGACCCTGAATTGTTGAGACTAACAATATTGGTTCTGTAATCTTTAAGAATCTGCTATTATTTAATATCTTCATGTAAGAAAGACTGTTTTTTAGAAAGACTTTGTTTAGACATAAAAAATGTTACATAAAAATTTGACACTTTCACACTGAAAATAATGAGATCTTATGTTATAGTCAGGATCATAATGTATAATGTTTCTTAATGGTTTTCATCTATGTTTGTCAAGCAATTTCTATTTGTGTAATTCAGCAGTAAAGCAATAATCCAACCTATTCTTGCTTTTTTTATATAAAAATCTATTTAAAAACAACAATGAAAGTTCAATAGGATTAAAAAATTAACTTTTTTGAAAATATTAACCTACATTAGAATTAAAACAGAATTTTGGCTTAATAAAACACTGAAAATATAACCAATGTACTAAAATTTGGGTTTACTTTTCTTTAATATACCTTATTTAAAGTCTAGTAAGATAAATATTATACTTCAATTTTCATCCACTTTCCAATTCCCAATCTAGTTGAAATCTTGCACACATATACATTCCGGATGATAATATATTTTTTTAAGAGTCTGAAAACAATTTTAGCCAAAGTGCAATTAAAGTTTACATTTTTAAACTTTATATATAACAGCAATATTATTGATGTCTAATGACACTCCTTATAACTTAAGACTGAATGATTATTTGAAATCTGTTTTTGATAATTCAGTAATCCAAAAAAACTAAAAAAAGTAGAATATATATATATATATATATATAATATAAAGAGTATAATATATATATATATATATATATAATGTAAAGAAATGTTTTTATTCACATAAATGCACTAATATCTATTATATATACAAGGGGGCACCCAAAAATAACTAGATGTATTCTCTGATTTGTGCGCCTGTTGTAGTATATACTTCAGCTGTTATATACTTTTTTTCAGGGACTCTTCTGCACCATTCTTCCAAATGTGATCATAGTGTGAAATTATGGGCCACATGATTTTTTTTGTAAAGTGCATTCCACTTATTTGTCAATTGTTTTATAATGGTTGAAATGTTCAAACAATGTGAAATTCTGTTTTTGTTTGCAGAAAACAGCAAGGGAAAAAAGTTGTAATGCTTGTTAGAAATTATAAGCAAATTGATTTCACAAAAACACAACTTTATGAGTGGTTTAAATAAAATGTTAAATTTATCACTTTCCTAAAAAGCATCGCAAGTTAAGTCCAAAGTCAAAACAACACTGATTTTTCTCTTAAATTTAGTTCATAATGGTCAGGCATTTTATCTTAAAGTTCTGAAACATTTATGTGATGCAGTAAAATGTAAACATCCTGATTTGTGGCAAAGAAAAGAGTAAAACTTTGCCCCAACAAAAAGCTTTGAGTGTGAAACACTTTTAAATTAAATTATGGAAAATTTTGCATTTTTTTTGCTGACATAGAACTGGGGGGAGGAAAATGATGGACACCTTAAAATGCATCACTTTGCAAGTGTTTTTGGATCACTTCAAAGAAACAGGTTTAGATTAGTGTATTGCATTAAATAGACTATACTTTTTAAAGTGACTCAATTTGCAACACCTAAAAATAAATATGCAATTTTTTATTACAAAATTTGAGTTATTTTAGGTCATCCCTTATATATTGAAACAGATACGCTGTTTCACATATATATTTAAAAGACCCCCCTCCCAAATTAAAATGACATAGGTTAAATTTAAATCAGACTAGCAATATTTCAAAAATAAAAAGAAAGACTGATTATACTAAATATTTTAAAGAAGAGGAAGAAATAATGAAATTTGACCGCATTTGAAAATGTTTTGATCAAATTAAAAGAAAAATCGAGCTTTTTAAAATGGGAGAAAAAAAAGAAAAGCCAATACATTTATATTTGCAATTAAAGAAAGTATAGGTGTTTCTTCATTAAGATTAATAAATTCAAAGTTAAAAATCATTTAAATAAAAATCTTTTTACTGCTTTCAGTTCATTATTTCAGAAGAATAATTTGTAAAGCAGAATAACTGTAGATGTCAAGATATTGCTGCAGGCAAGAGAAAATTAATTAAAAAATTGAAAACACCTAGCCAGATAAGTAAAAACAGTCTGTTTCCATTAAAGAGCTGTACAATGAACTGGGACTAATGGCAGAACATAGATGAAAACATACTAAAAACCAATTGGATTCAGCAGGCACATCAGTGAATCCATTCTGATAGAGAGAAAAGTATAAATGAATTCAGATTAAAAAAAAAAAGAAAAACAATATTATTTTTTGAGAGAGATGATTGTTAGATTATTATTCTATACTTGAAAATCAGGAAAGACAACAATTTTTTATTAAGAATTTTGAGATTACTAGAAAAGTGAATTGAACCATCAAGCAGCTCTATGAAGAATCAGTGTAATTTGGGAGGTTAGCCCATTTTCTCTCTATCCACTACCATGAAATAAACACCTCCAGTGCCTGCCCAAGCCTTTAGTGCCATTCAAATTCAAGACCATCACCCCATTATTTTGGAAACAGCAATAAATGAAGACCTTAGTTAAAAGGTAAGCATTAGAAAATAATTCAATTATTAATTCTATAATAGTAATAATGTTTCACCTATCAATTATTAATTCTATAATAAGTTAACAATAGAAAATTAATAAAATAATATGAAAACATTAATTGCATTATATGTTCAACATTATAAATGTTCTGCAAATATAGAATGGCTGATAACAAACTTATGTGTAAAAATATACATCCATGTTTGACTGAATAATAATTATCTACAAATATGAAATTTTTATATATTAGAATAATTAAATGATGATGATTTGTAAATGTATAAATGCTTACCTGAATAATACACATCTGGATAAATTGATAAGACCTATGTCTATGTTTGACTGAATAATGAATAACCTGGAAGTGCTATATATCAGAATAATTAAACGATGATGATTTATAAATGTTTAAATGCTTACATGAATAGTCCATATCTATATAAATTGATAAGACCTATGTTTAAGTTTGACTAAATAATAATTATCTACAAACATGAAATTGTTATATATTAGAATAATTAAATGATAATGAATTATAAAGCCCTATCTGGATATCTAAATAAACCAAATCTGAATAAACTGATAAAACCTATGTATACGTATACTTAATAAAAAAGCCTTTTAACTTCTTCACACAAAATAAACTGAAATGAGCTTTCATTTGATACAAATGATGAACTCTATTGGAAGAACTTATCAATAATTATTCTTAATAAGATTGTTGTTATTAAAAATTAATTTTAGTTGTTCAGTTCCATTTTGCACCACTATTCATTTATTACATCCTGTTCACAAGCATCTCATGCCTTCTGAGCTATGTCCAGCATAACCAGACAATGGTAAATAAGGTTGTAGTGAGATGGAACTCTACTGGCACCATTTGGCAAACCAAACCCATTAATTTCTAGATGCTTCCAGTCTCTATGGCACTACATCCTCTGATGAGCAGGAAATATTCTTGTAGGTGGGATGATGTCTGCATTGGGGAATGCCAATCGATAATTCCTTCCTGCATTAAGCTCATCAGGAAATAAAACCAACCAAGAGTGGGGTTGGGTGTTTTCCAGATACAATATATATATATATATATATGCCAAGGCCAAATTGGCACATGTATATAAAATAATTTGGTCTAAAAAAATTAGTTATTATTAAAATCTTTCGTAAAAGAGTTTGAAATAAAAGATTAAAAGTGGGAAGGGGGTTTTCTTAAAGTCAAACTAAAAGTGTTATAAAAGAAAGTAAAGTTTTTCTAAATTAGTATTCGTAAAATAAGTAATTCAAAATTTAAAAAAATATAAATCTCTTTTCATTCAAGCTTATTATAATAAATTATATATGTGTGTGCGAGTGTAAATAAATGTATGCATGTTAGAAAAATATATGTAAATGAAAGTTAAAAAAAGAAATTATATTTGGAAAACCCAGTGATGGCTATTAAGTTGAATAAAGATTTATTAAAAAACACAGCTGTGGACTACTAATTAAAGATATGAAAACAACACATTTTAAAATAGCTACTACTAATTTAACAATCAAACAAAAACACGTCATAGGATTAATTACTAATGGAATTTTGACAACACCTATTGCACCTTTTGTTAGAGGATATTAAAATGAAAACAATTTGGATACATAAATAGCCAGATTTTTTTATCGGAGTTCAGTTTTTTCAGTCTAGTTGGCAGTGACAGTCTGGTTTCAGTTGAGATAACAGTGCATTTCTATTATGTATCCAGAAACAAAAATGCATTGTTGAGCAGCTTTTGGAAATATATGATCATGCTTCAGCCTTTTTAGTCCAACAAGATCATCAAAACCTGCCTGTGAAATAATGTCTGCATAACAACTCAGAAATCCTCCATCAAACGTTCAACTGTCTTCAAGAATAAAGCCAATGGATTCACATAAAATCTCTTCAAGAATCATCCAAATCTAACCGGTTATATATAATTCATCAGAAGCAGCAGAAGCATCCAACAACAAGCAATATCCCCATTCCAAAAATCCTAGGTAAACATTTATTTATTATCATTTATACACAGTAGCCACCGCTGTAATTCATAAATATTCAAGATTCAAATTATATGAACTCTATCATACATAAAATGAACTATTGATATGTGTGTTTAAGTTTCAAATGCTATTAATGCTTTATTATTATATTTGTGAATGCTATATGAGTTAATATGTGCATGATCATTATATCAGTGTTATTAGTTAAATTAGATAAATACCAGTGTTCTACTATTAAAATCTACAAGAATATTTAAACTAGTTTAGAAATGTTAATTTAGAATGTGTGTGTATTATATTAGATTTATAAAGATGTTTAAATTTAGTCAATAAATGTTGGGTAATAAATTATCTTTAAACTTAATTAATGTTAATTAAAATAAAATGTCTTCAAACTTAAACTTTATTTGTCGGTCAATTCTTTTTACCAACCTTTTTATTAATTTTTTCCACCACTAATTTTGTATAATTTTGTTATTGAATTAAAATTAGACAGAGCTGGTTTTAGGGAATGTTTCAAGTGCTGGATTATGAGCCTACTGCCTGAATACGTTAGTCCTCAGACTAGCTGGCGCCCCGGGGTTTACCCCGAAACAAATAAAGTATTTGGATAGTAGGGGTTTGTTGATAGTTAAAGCTATCAATAAGATCTTCCATTTTGCTCGAATGTGCCGGTTCATCCCCGTAACATTTATAAGATTATAAATGTATTAGGAAGGAATTTGAAACCAGCCAAAACTTATATATATATATATATATATACGTATAAGTAAGTGGTTTCAGTGGTTTGACCCAGTACAATATATATATATATATATTAAGCAATTAAATCATCCCACATGATTAAGAAATCCAGTACTGCCCTCTGTGAACTAATATATAAATACATTAGAGTTCGTATTTTGAAATACGAACTTTAATGTATTTATATATTAGTTCACAGAGGGCAGTATTGGATTTCTTAATCATGTGGGATAATTTAATTGCTTAATATTTGTATATTTATTTCAGTATAGCATTATTCACTGGGATTATTTTATATATATATATTTACAAATATAATATGGAATGAAAAATAATTATTTCAATAAACTTGCAAATAATGCCCATTTTCTTGTATCAATGATACTCTAATCAGCAAATGGAAAACAATGAATAGACTGGTAGTTACAAGAAAGTGAGCATTACTTACAAGTTTGTTTAAATGATTCTTCATTCCATATTTTATTTGTAAAAATTAAAAACAATATTTTTTAGCTTTGAGTGCATTTATTTGAGTAAAAACATTTCTTTATATATTTTTTGTTTTCTACTTTTTCACTTTTTATAATATTGAATTATTGAAAACAGTTTTCAAAGAATCATTCAATTTTAAATTACAAACGATATCATTAACTGTCATTAGACACTACTAGCATCAATGGTACATATAAAATTCAAATTTAAAATTTTTCATTAATCTTTGGCAAAATTATTTGCAAAATATTAAAAAAAGTGTGTTGACATTGGAAATACAAATGTGTCCAAAATTTCAACTAGACCAGAAATTGGTAAATGAGTCAAAATTGAATTACAATATTTATTTTACTAGACCAAAAACAGTAAGTCTAATAAAAGTGCATTAAAAAGAGTTTCAAATGATGTTTTATCTAGACTTCAATTAAGAAGAAATCATTGCCCTTATTGGATAATATTAAAGCTGTACAACCTATTAGTCTGATATGTTGACACTCCACAATGATAGCACTGAATAGATTAGCACAATGGTAGCATGATGAATTCAGGAGCTAAAGATTTGTACTCTGAAGTTTAATCAGCCATTTTTGGAGATTTAATGTTATATAATTCTTCAAATAATAAACCATTTGATTAATTTTTTAATTTTGATAATATATTCTTAATGCCAAGTCCATGTTAGTTTAATAATGCAAAATAAATAACATTATAAGACCCTTATTTTACTTCAACAATAAACCCCAACAAAACTTGTTTAGTCTTAAGGAGATTGTTAATTGGTATTAATTGATAGTTTTCTGGCAACATCAAACGCAAAAAATTATCTCTGTTTACATGAATATAATCTTATTTCTGTTCTTTATTATAATAACAATTCACAATATAAGATGAAAATCACAACAAATAACTGAGTTAAAGATTTATCAAAAGCCATATAATAAATGACATCCAATAATTATTCAAAAAACACCTCAGACTCACTACTTGAAATTATGAGGCTGAAATGATATTTGCTTTAAACAACATGCACTTATATATATATATATATATATATATAAACAACATGCACTTATATATATATATATATATATATATACTCTAATAGTTTTACTTTTACATATGATTTTAAGTTATGAGTAAAGACATTAAAAAAATTATGCCCAAGATGCATTTGACATTGAAACAATACTTTTCAATTCACCCAGATCATACTTCTTTATATGTTGTTATCATTACTTATCCATAGCAGAGATTACTACAATTTCATTTACAATTGATATTTCTTGCATTTTTGTTTTAGATAAATAAATTAATGATTACTGTTAATCATTTATTAGGCTAAAGATTATTATATCATTTTAAGCTCCACAAATCTAATAAATATTAATATATCTATTCATAAATACAAGTATATCTGCTATTCATTTTAACTGCATTTTCTTTGTCCTACACATTTATGCTATTTCAATTTTTCTATTTTCTACAGAGACAATATATTCTGAATACAGATAAATATATTTTTTATCTAAAAGATACAAAAAAATTGTTGATTTTGTAACTACTTTTACAAACTGATTTAAAGATAAACTAGCAAAATGTAGACAAATGAATAGACTATTATTAAAAAAATGACAATATTAACATTAAGTGTAATTGTAAAGAAGTCAATTGTCACAATAGAGAGGAGAGTGTATAACAAGACATGGATCAGTATATTTGTAATATCATCCTATGGAGATTTCTTATTTAAAAAAACACTTTATTTCAAATATATTTTAAAAGAATTTTTTTTCTTTACACAAAACATCACAAGATATCAAGCACGTAACAGACTTTGTGTTTCTTCCCCTTTACTGCAAAATGTAGAAATTTTTAAATCAATGTTAGAAAATTTTGATTTATGTAAAATGTATCAAGTAAATTAAGTTAATCCACATTTTTTAAACATTATTAATACTTGCTCTTAAGTAATTTGAGTTGTTTAGCTTAGTTTGCCAAATACAAACACTAATCTCTGAGCTCAAATTTTGTTTGATCAAATCTGCCATTTGGTAATATTGTCAAGTTACTTTGCTCCTTAGTTTTTTTTTTCACAACAGCCCAGCCAACTTCCTTTTTATCCAATCATCTCATAAGAGGTCACTTTCTAGGTCTTTTAAAATCTCTTGGATCAAACTTTTACTGTTCTTTTATTACCAATTCTTCTAGTGATATGTCTAGCTCATTTCTATTTCAGGCACTTAAGGCTTTCACTGATGGCAGGGATATTGTTTGTCTATCATCTATGTAGGTAGTTTGCAATTTCTTCTTGCTATTCTTAACATACGTGTCTCCTTACCGCATTAAGTTGTCTGTTGTCTTTGCATTGCTCTTCTGTTAAGTATTCAAGTCTCAAATTTATAAGTAAGAATTGATAAAACACATTTATTAAAAACTTTCCTCCTTATTATGCAATCCAGCTAATTTAAAGGTTCAGGTTATAAGGGGTATAGGAAAAAAGAGAACTATGCATGCTAGTTGAGATATGACATTTATATTAAAACATGTTAAATTGAAAAATTAACATGTTTAAAATACTTAGGGAAATAGTTTTATAATAATTCTGTCTGTAAAAATAAACCCAAACCTCTAGCTGTCATACCTTAAAATAGCACGCATATCGCAAAAAAGATACTTAATAAATATTAAACAACTGAGATTTTACATTCGGTTCTTTTATCTAACTTAAAATAAATTTTAAATTTAAAGTAAAAATAAATATTAATATTTGCATTTAACTTTTATCTATTTTTACTTCTTTTTTACTGGGTAAAATAATTTTAATTTAAAAATTTAAATATTAACATTTTTTTTTAATAACATAAAGAAGTTTTTTTCTGAAAAAAATTCAAAGTAATGTTTTTTTAACTTTTTAATATTTATTGAGGTTAAGAAATATTCTGCGATAAATATATGCGTACTTACATGCACCGTACACATGGATATATATATATAATATTGTTAAATACAAAATTTTCCAACATTAAATTGTAATTTCTGGTTATAAAACCAATCGAATACCGTCAAATCGCTGTCACGCCCTCTATCCTTACTTGACTGCAAAGCAATTGCAAAATATTTGCCATATCAGCTATTTTGATATATATCGAGTCCAACTGGATAAGGATCATGAATGTGATTTGCTTGTGTTCAGTTAATTGTACATAAATAAACGAATGGCTTTATTTCTGAGAAATTAACCAAAAGTTTGAGTACCGGAAATGATAGAACGTTGTGATTCATGGATCTTAACCTCTTGAAAACTCATATTTTTTTCTCTAACCCTTCTGCAATGCTATGTCTGAAATAATATATTATGTAGTGCCATAACTTACCTATTTACCACAAAAATTTTAAGATGTTACTATGTTCAGATCACAAATTATGGCATGAAATGTGACAATGTCTTTCACACCTTAACTCACAACAGAAAAATATGCTAAGATTATGGGTCATTTTCAGAAAAACTGTTACTGAAATGATTCAACCTGCGATGACAGTAATGCCATGAATCTCAAAAAGGTTTTCAATTGTTTTCCAAAATTTTGTGATGACAAAAAAGACCACTGAAGTTACAAAACATATTTCATGTTGTAACTTGATGAACATTAGACTCATAAAATTTTTGTTGTGAATAGCTAAAATGTCTCAATTAGTACACAAACTGTTTCACAGACATCACTGCAGGCAGGTTAGAAAGAGAGAGAACCAATCACTGAGATATATAGAGTATATGAAATAAATAAGTAATGATAATATCATTTAACATTTAAAAGAATAAATAATAAATAAATTGCAGTTTTTGATTATTCAAATTTCTAATTTTGAAGAATGGTGGATCACATTAAAACGAATCCAATCATTGACATATATAACATTCTGAAATCTTAATACAGTAGCAAACTCTTCATTCAGTAATGCCACCCAGTGCAAGACTTAGTTATCAATGGTTGCAAGAAGGTTACAAAAACTTGCATTGGGTGGCACTACTGTATGGAGAGTTTACTACTGATTTAATGACTTTTGTAAGCATAGGAAAAGGTGATCATGTGATGTTTAAGTGGTTTTATATGGAAATCTTGTGGTTTAATAAAATTTGCTACAAATATGGACAAAATTATTTTATTCTTTTATTATCTACTTTTGTAATATTATCTATAAATCACTTTGTATTTTTTAGTAATATAAAGTCAAGAGCAACTAATACATTTTATAGCAAACAAGATAATTCAAACAATCTATTATTAAAATAAAATTGCCAATAAAATAATATTAATATTGTCTATGTTCTTTATTACTTTTTATAATAAGTAGAAGTTCTGAAGAAGATTGCTGGACAATCGAAACTGTCAATCATGGATTGCAAAAAAGCATTGTAAAATGTAATAAAGAACATAGATGATATTAATATTATATGGATTTGGCAATGTGATAAGAAAGATAAAATTAAAATACAAATAAATAAAATAATAATTTCAGTGTAGGTTAATTGAGTAAATCTACCATAAGATGTTGTTGTTTAGATAAATTATTACATATTTGGTATTTTATAAGGTTCTTTTTAGCTTCCAGGAAAATACAGTGATGTTCCCTATTTAATTGAACTTAATTTTCTTCAATTAGGCTTCCTCACTTGAAAACCATGAAGTTAATTTTCAGGAAATCCCAATACCAGAATTACTAACTCTATATTTCATTTGTCAGCAAAACTCTGTATATATTTACCTATAGATTATTACCAATAATTAGTTCATGCTGTTCTCTTTTGTATTTATATAACAATCTTTTCAATTCCACCCTTCAATTTCAAATTGCTTAATTTTTTAAATATTTGTAATTTCTTGCTGTTCCACCAAGAATCACTATAATTTATCTATTATCTTCTCATTTTAACTATCCTCAACCCATATCCATTTTATTTTAATTTTATACATCATTGAAATTACTTTCCAAGAGCAGTTATCCACATTTTACTCTTGAGATATCTAGTGTAAATTTGAGTAATATGTGGTGTATGTGCTGTAAAATCTCCATTTCCAGATTGATTATTAACTTTTGTCTTTATAGAAATGATTATAATTCAAAGCTAAAATTAATGCACTTACACAAATAGTACACAAGTAAGCATATGATAGGTCATGTGATTTGATAATGTCATGCTGGTACTTCTTGGATTTTTTCTTTTTTATATTCTTTTTCATTTCTAAAACAAAATTTCCATATTAGATCAGTATTAATATTCTGTGATTAACTTGTAAGAACTAAATGTGGTTTTATAACACAAATGCTACAACCGGTATCTGAGACCAGTAGTGAAAAAAGTGTTATTTTATTATATAATTAAGGTTACAATTTAATTTGTTTCAAGTATTATTTACAATAAATTATATTTATATAAAAAAGTAAAAAAATATAATCATAAAATGACAAAAAAATGGAGAAACAAGTATTTAGAATACAATCAATATCACTTGCAACTTTGGAAGCTTTCCTTTAGAAAAATCAGGATCAGTTATTATAATGAAATAAATGTGATTTTTTTTATTATAGGCATTACTTACATAAAATATATTTGTAATAATAAATAAATAATCATAATTTCTAAATATCCGAAATTGCAAAGCAGAAGTAACTACTTCTGACTGAGTTATCTTGCATCAAAAACCAATGGAAGGATATAGTGATATCATTCTATCTTTGGGCTTTGTTGTTATATAAGCTTAGTTTTTGACTTAGTTTTTAAATTATATGGTGAATTTTGTCTATTGTTATAATTTATGTACAGACTAAATATTTTGTAATCACCTTTAATATATTAAAAGGATGAAGAATGAGTCTTACTTGATGCTACATAACTCCATAAGAGGTAGTTACTTCCATTTTGCAATTACAGATATTTAATTGTTATGATTATTTATTTATTATTATGATTATTAAAACTAATATTTCACTTAATGTTCAAAGATTATTAGAAGTAAGACTCATTCTTCATTCTTTGAATACATTAATGGTGTTTGTAGAAAATTTAGTCTGCACATAAATTAAAACAATAGAAAAATTCACCATATGATTTTAAAACCAAGTCAAAAACTAAGCTTATATAACAACAGAGCTCAAAGATAGAATGGTATCATTCTATTGTGTTTTAATGCTGCATAATTTTATGAGAGGGAGTTACTTTTGCTTTGAAATTACAAAATGTATACATTTATAAAAAAAAAATAAAAATATAATTACAAAATTGGAAAAAATGGAAGGACAAAATTACTTATGTTTAGATTGCTATCACTCCTAATGCAATACAAGAAGTCTAAAAACTTACACTATATAAGGAAAATTTATACTAATTACTTTTTTGAAAAATATAAAGACTTTTATAAGGGTACTGACATAGATACCTGTTCAGTTATTAAATTCTAGGAAATCAAGATTTATGAAAATTTTATGAGGTATAATATTGAGTCATTGAGTGTTTCAAAGCACAATTATTTTTCATGAATAATTTTTTACATTTTTTTATTAGCAAATTAAATAATTTCACAGCTTTGTCTAAAGATGGGTACTAATTTAAGAAGTGTGGTGGAAAATCACTAAAAAACTCATTTTTTAATATAATTACAATGCATTAATATAAGGGTATTGTGGCTGTTGGTCTAGATTTGTGAAATAAATATTATTTATACATTAACCATTTGATTAACTTATGCCTCAAACTATCAATAATACTAAGTCAATTTTATTTATGTAAATAGAGGGATTTGATCTCAGGATTTTTCAGTCTATTCATTCTCCACTCCATCTTAAGCTACCAATACACATGACTACCCACATGTGAAAAAGATACATGATCTCTAATATACATATTTCATGCAGAACCAGCACTCATCAGTTGGGCTAGATCATAATCTCCCACACATATATACAATCAATGCTTGATTTATATTAAGATAGCAATTCCTCAAACTTTAATGGACAGGATTTAATCTTCTCACTCTTCCAACTACTCAACCATTCATTTCATTGAAAAACCAACAATGAAATGCTCAAAGTCCTTGCTGAATTTGATATTATAGTCATACCCATGTAGACATTATGTTAACATATCCCCTCATATTATAGGACATTACATATTCATATATATTAATAGACAAAAAAGGAATAGGCTGGATTTATAATATGATGTATATGATGTAATCTATTTCCCAAGCAATAGTAATCCTAAGCCAGTATGTAATTTGATTATACTTGTTTTTTATATAAATAAATGGATGGATTTGAACTCATGATTTTTCAGTCTATTCATCCTCCACTCTATTGTTTTTTTTTGTTGAGACCATTTTTTTTATAAAGATAGATATTAGTTTCAGTTCTCCACTAGAATTTTTTTAATAATTACATAAGACATTACTTTCTTCAAATTTGAATCATTCATCTAACTTGAATTATCAATTGTATTTCTTGTGTTTTCATGTGTCATGTTTCCAATGTTGTGTTTCATGTTATGTAACTTAAATTTATTTTCTAGAATATAACGTGTTATCAATAAAATTTATTTTATTAAAAAATAAATTAATTAATTCCTCTATCATTCCATTTTAACATAAAGAAAATTATTCTTATATATATATATATATATTGTAATGGTATATAAATATGCCGTTATATTAATTTAAAATAAAATCTTAAAGTTCGCAAATAAAAATAAAATCTATTAAAAAACTAAAAGCTAAAATGTTTGTTAAACATATATATATATATTTGCACAGATGCAAAACTTTAAAAATATTTTTTTTTTATAAATAAAAAAAAGGTATTTGAACGTACTTTTTTATAAAAAAATACAAGATTTAAATATAAAAATATTTTAATAAAGAAATAACGTAAGTAAAAATAAAAACAGGTATTAATTAATTCCTGTAATCTGTAAATGGAAATGATTGTTTATTAATTGAAAAGCAAGCTAGCCTTGGGGCTCTTGTGTAATTAAAAAGTCAGATGAAAATTAGATAAGAGAATAAAGAGAATTTAGCTTGACCAATGGAAGCACCAAGCCTCTCGGACCTTAACAAAAATTTGGATTAGTGACATCTTTGTTCGTTCAATCTGGAGATTTACTATAAAAAGAAAAATATTGAGTTCCAGTCAGTTTCCAGCTTGCTTTTGTGAGAAGGGCGATAGAAGGCACATATCGCTCTCTCTCTCACTTATCTCAAATGAAATGACTGTAATACCAGGATTGTTCCAGCTAAGGCTGCCTTCAGATAGACTGGGTTTCAAATAAAGACTCCGTGAAAATTAACACCAGGAACCGGGAGCTCTTCTACCGTAAGCTATATGAACTGAACAATTGTTAAAATCATAAAATTAATTAAGAACTTTCATCAAGAGTTGACAAGTTTAATAAACAAGCTAACCTAAATTTTGAATGGACTTTTATCTGACTTTTGTAAGTTTTCAGGTCAATTAATAATGTTTAATTTTATATGTTTGGCATTTGATAAAAATCATTTCCATTTTTTTTCTTATTGTATAAATTATTTAAATGCATGAAATTTAAGTTGGGTATAGATGTTGCATAGATTCGTTAGCAGTTAATTATGTTGTTGTTTCATATTTGATTGGAATATATAAGTCATTGATGTCAGTGCGGCATCTTATGATGAATGCTATTGGGTTTCTTGTATTCCCTCTGCATTTGACGTTATCAATGACTTTGTATTTTGATCGTTTAGGTTTATTTTGAAATGTTTTTAACCATGGAATCTGTGCAGCCGATCTGTGCTCAACATTATAAAACAAATTTTTATAAAATTCATCTGTGCAAACTTATATAAATATTAAATTTAAGTTGGCATGAATGGCTATATAGATTTGTAAAATTATATTAATTAATTAGGGGAGGGTAATCTTGGGTTATTTGTTTCGTAGTTAAATTAGGTCAATGGATTGGATATATTGGTGTAATTAGTAGATGTAGTATGAGATTTGCTACGGGCAGAATCGCTGTATATGCCACACACTTCCGTTTTGCCTATGGATGGGATCGTAAGTCGGCAAAAAGGACCGCCATCCCTTCCTATGGAGTTTTCTTTTTTATTGTTCTTCTTGCCCGACAGACGTCACATTCCTGTTCTGGGCGAGAAACAATTTCTTCTCTTAACCCTGCTGTTCAGAGGTACATTCCTGACAGTATGATTTTTGTGTTGCCATATTCATGTTACATTGAATACATCAATATATCAGATGGATTGATGCCAGTTTGACTGCGAACTTTTGGCCTAAGGTTAAATCAGGGATAGAATATTTTCTTTTCAAATACAATCTATGTAGTCTGTTCATACTCGACACACTAAATTAAAAATTAATATTAAAATCTCAATAATAAATGTTATTCCTCAAATTTAGAATGATTTTATATGTGCGTAAATAAATATTTTTATGTGTTAATTTCTGGCAGTGGCTTTTATTTTTTTATATATACAAACTAAACAAGTTATTTCTTATCTCTGTGTCTCCATGAGCTAGTGACAATGGGCTAACGGTCTGAATATTTAAATAAAGTGGAATCTTAACAGCGCGTATCTGCCTACTTTATAAATTTTTCTAGGCTCAAATGCCTAGATGGCGCCTTTGTAGTGCAGATTGTGGTTAGATTCGATCTTCACTTTCTTTTGGATCGTTATAATATATATATCCGTTTAAAGATGTTTATTTAAAGTTCTTTATATCAATAATTTCAATCTCTTTGGTCAAAGTTGCAATCTTTAGTGTCTATATAAGTATATTGGACCATTAATAAAGGTGGGATTCTATCTTTATTATTAAAAGGAATTGCCTTGACAACAGTTTGAAATTGTTGATTGTTATTGATATTGGGATTGTCTAAGTGTTGATTCATTTTAATGATATACTTTAAAATACACTCTACAAAATTCAATATGCTTATATAAAATAAATAACTGAATATTAGCTATGGCCAGCTGATGAAAGTTTATCCTATCTTAAGTAGAATTGCTACTCAAGATGGGATAAACTGCTATAAGCCGGCTATAACTAATATTCAGCTATTTTTTATAGAGGCATATTGAATTTTGTAGAGTTTATTCTAGAGTATTTTGATTATTATATATGTTTTGAACGTTTATATATAATTACTTAAAACTGAAAATATTTTTTTTATAGCTTGTGTTTAACTTACGTGTCTAGAGTTTAATTTTGTAATATTTTTTTCCGTTTTAGTTTAGAATTGTATTATATTAAATATAAGCAATCTTAGTTATTATTAGTTAATTATTTCGATGCAATCTTTTATTATCTTATTTGGAATTCTCTTGACAACAATTAGTTTCAGATAATTTGAAAATTTTTATTACGAGTTTTTTTTTAATCACTTCAACTATGAATGGAATTGTCAAGCGTTGTTAGCCAAGAGGTCATCGCAGCAGCCTTGCAAGCAAGTAGTTGGTTGCATACGGTTGTGGGTTCGCCTCCCGGCCGATGCTATGGCATATGAAAAAAAACTATGAATGGAATATAAAAGAGAGTTACTTCGTTGAGTACAATATTCAATTGGAAGTCAAAATATTCTACATCTTTAAAAAAATAAAAAAATAAAAAAAACAGAAAAACTAATATTTATTAGACTTGTGAAATTGGTAAATAAGACAGTAAAACAGAAAGATAATTTAAACTTTCACCTAAAAATATGAGCTCAAAGGAGTATATATTGTTAAGACTATACTTTTTAAGAGGAAAAAATAATGGAGTAAAATAAAATTGTCTAGTGATATATTACTGTATTTATGACACACTATTAACTTGGTCGCTGTGTGTGGTTAACTTCTCTAATCTTATCAATAAGGTATATATAGTTAAAGGTAAAACAACTATTTCAGATGAAAGCCTTTCTGGCACTCCCTGCACAAGACTTGTCCATTCGAAAGTTTGAGTGTTTTTCATTTTTATTTAACTTCTAGTTAATTGACACCAATATATTCATTTATCAAACAATAGATCTGTGGTGGCTATAGACCACATATTTGAATATATATATATATATATATAAGGCTTATTAACATTTGAAAATTTTTTAAGTTTACCTGTTCTTACTTCAAATCTTGGCCATAGGAATAGCAATGAAATTCAATACATCATTTGTTTTATATTATTTTTGACCTTTTAATAATCAATTGGATTAAGAACTAAAAAATGTAATCCAGTCTATTATTTTATATTTTTTCAATAGATGTTTTTTGTTCCACCTTATGTGTTTAAACTGTTTTATTATATATATGAAAGCAGTCAAAACTTAAAACATACAAATATCAATAACAATCTCAATCGGTTGTCATGGCAATCTCCTTTAAACAATAAAAGTAGAAATCCATCTTTATATATGATCTAATATATTTATATAGATAGTAAAGATTGCAATTTGACTACAAAGAGAGAAATTATTAATTCAAAGAAGTTTAAATAAACCTCATTAAACAGGTAAATTTAACCTGTTCTAAATGAAGACTAACAAATAGTCAATTATAGATTCAAACTGCCATTACAACTTTCAAACTGTACTCTCAACGACGTATTATAATATCCAAGGCTAGATAGGTAAATAATATAAATACATGAAAGCCACAAACACTTACAACATACCAATATCAATAACAATTAATCTTAATTTGCTTTAATGTGAAGCAGTTTTACCAGCAATAGTCATATCTGTAATTTAATGTTAAATTTGGATAAAATTTGATTCAAGTTCCAATCAGGCTTAGGTTTTTTTTAGCACATACTTTGGCAAAAGTGTTATCACCATAACATTCAATATTGATTGGAAAAGGTGTATCTATATATTCTTATCCAAATTGCCAAACACACTTGAACAGATATTTCCCTGAAGTAGGCTAACATTTATTTATTTATAAAATATATTAGTAGAAGGTTGAAAAGCATTTATGGTCAGTTCGAGTTATCAATACCTTAAATTTAATTTCTTTCTTATTTTTATGAGTATAAACAGTATTCTACAGAAATTATATAATAGTGAAATTTTAGTTAAGATTTAACTAAAACATTAATTGAATTAAATATAGTTAATCTGAAGGGGGGTGGGAATCTACTAAAACAAAAATTATTAACATATAAATTTATAAGAAGTATGACATTATGACTTGACTTGATTATAGTCATAAGCTTTTAAAAACCTGATTTAGTAAACAAGTTCACATCGTTAAAGCAGTCAAATTTATTTACAGAATGATGGCTTTTTCCTCAGAATATACTATATATAAATCGTTGGGTTTTTCAAAACCTGAACCAATTAAACACAGCTGACATTATTTTTATGAATCTAATAACAGACCCATTTAAGAAATCATGTTATATAATATCTTATTAAAATGTTCAAAAATTGAGGTGGGATTATAAAAACAAGTTTATTCAGCCTAATAAAATAAAACACATCTATATTGCCCCCCCCCCCCAACAAAATAGATTGAAACTCGGTTTATATATTTAAATATTTTAATTTTCTATTAGCATTTTAAGAATCAGAATCATATCTCTTAAGGTAAAATCAAAATGTTAATAAGTGATAACACATTAATTAAAATACTTGCTTCATCCGACGTATTTATATATGTAATAAAACTTTGATTTATAAGTATCAAACTTTCTGTATTTACAACTTTGACACTATATACTTCAGATAAATCTATTGATGATTATTATTTATTATTTATGATACTAGAGATTCTTATGTTTCAAAAATGTGCGATGGAGTGGAAACTTTAAATATATATATATATATATATTTGAATTTTTTAGAATATGTGGAAATATCTGTTTAAATTTTCATATGAGAAATATATAAATATTTATTATTTTTATTGTTAAACACACACGCGCGCACACACATATATATACTCACATATGCATCCATCTGCTTCTACAATTCTAAAGAAGAGTATATTTGACTAAGACTGCTTATTTATTATAAGAAGTTTTACTATTTAATATTAAAATTACTACTAAAATCAAGCTGAATTTTTGCAGAGAAAGTCAAATCATTTGATTATTTATAAACAGCAATGAAAGATTTTAAATATTTATGACAAAATGAACAAAGTTTTTTAAAAAATATATTAAAATAGTTTATTTATCAAAATATTTGACTGCATTTTACATATACATATTATTGAGTTCTGAACTGAGATTATCAATTTTTTCTGCTTTTTCATTGTGCTTTTTTATACTCTTTATTCTTTCTTTTTTTAATCTTTAATATCTTTATTGTGGTTATTTTGCCTGTTTTAAATTACTGATAGATTATGTGTTCATTCAATCACTGATAATCATTTTTTACAATGACAATAGGATTATGTGTTCATGTAATTATTGATAATCATTTTTCAATGACAAATGGAATTATGTATTTATTTAATCACTTGTAATCATTTTGTACAATAATAATGGGATTATGTGTTAACGTAATTACTAATAATCATTTTGTACAATGACAATGGAATTATGTGTTTATTTAATCATTTGTAATCATTTTGTACAATGACACTGGAATTATGCATTTGTGTAATCACTGATAATCATCTTGTACAATGACAATGACATTATGTGTTTGTATAATCACTGATAATTATTTTGTACAATGACAATTGGATTATGTGTTTGTGTAATCATTGATAATCATTTTGTACAATGACAAAGGGATTATGTGTTTGTGTAATTACTGGTAATCATTTTGTACAATGCAAGATGATTATGTGTTTATGTAATCACTGATAATCATTTTGTACAATGACAATGGGATTGTGTTAACGTAATTACTGATAATCATTTTGTATAATGGCAATGGAATTATGTGTTTATGTGTTTGTGTAATTACTGATAATCATTTTGTACAATGACAATGGAATTATGTGTTTATTTAATCACAGATAATCATTTTGTACAATGACAATGGGATTATGTGTTAATGTAATTACTGATAATCATTTTGTATAAAGACAATGGAATTATGTTAATGTAATTACTGATAATCATTTTGTATAATGGCAATGGAATTATGTGTTTATGTGTTTGTGTAATTACTGATAATCATTTTGTACAATGACAATGGAATTATGTGTTTATTTAATCACAGATAATCATTTTGTACAATGATACTGTGATTATGTGTTTGTGTAGTCACTGATAATCATTTTATACAAAGACACTGGGATTATGTGTTTGTGTAATCATTGGCAATCATTTTGTACAATGACAATGTGATTATGAGTTTGTGTAATCACTGATAATCATTTTGTACAATGACAATGAAATTATGTGTTTATGTAATCACTGATAATCATTTTGTACAATGACACTAGGATTATGTGTTTGTCTAATCATTGGCAATCATTTTGTACAATGACAATGGGATTATGTGTTTGTGTAATCACTGATAATCATTTTGTACAATGACAATGGGATTATGTGTTTGTGTAATCACTGATAATCACTTTGTACAATGGTATTATGTGTTTCTGTAATCACTGATAATCATTTTGTACAATGAGAATGGAATTATGTGTTTATTTAATCACTGGTAATCATTTTATACAGGACACTGGGATTATGTATTTGTGTAATTATTGGCAATCATTTTGCAGTTTGTATAATCACTTATAATCATTTTGTACAATGACAATGGGATTATGTGTTTGTGTAATCACTGACAATCATTTTGTATAATGACACTAGCATTATGTGTTTGTGTAATCACTGATTATCATTTTGTACAATGATAATGAGATTATGTGTTTGTGTAATCACCAATAATCATTTTGTACAATGACAATGGGATTATGTGTTTGTGTAATCACTGATAATCTTCTGTACAATAACAAGAGGATTATGTGTTTGTGTAATCACTGATAATCATTTTGTATAATGACACTAGCATTATGTGTTTGTGTAATCACTGATTATCATTTTGTACAATGACAATAAGATTATGTGTTTGTGTAATCACCAATAATCATTTTGTACAATGACAATGGGATTATGTGTTTGTGTAATCACTGATAATCATTTTGTAAAATAACAAGAGGATTATGTGTTTGTGTAATCACTGATAATCATTTTGTATAATGACACTAGCATTATGTGTTTGTGTAATCACTGATTATCATTTTGTACAATGACAATGGGATTATGTATTTGTGTAATAACCAATAATCATTTTGTACAATGACAATGGGATTGTGTTTTTGTATAATCACTGATAATCATTTTGCACAATGACAATGGAATTTTGTGTTTGTGTAATTACTGGTAATCATTTTGTACAATGACAAGGGGATTATGTGTTATGTAATAACTGATAATCATTTTGTACAATTGCAATAGGATTATGTGTTCATGTAATCACGATAATCATTTTGTACAATGACAATGGGATTATATATTTGTGTAATCACTCATAATCATTTTGTACAATGACAATGGGATTACATGTTCATGTAAATATTGATAATCATTTTATACAATGACAATTGGATTATGTGTTTATGTAATTACTGATAATCATTTTGTACAATGGCAATGGGATTATGTGTTTGTGTAATCACTGATAATCATTTTGTACAATGCCAATGGGATTATATGTTTATGTAATCACATTTCCATTATTTAATTACACCATAAAAATTTTGATTTCACTCTTTTTTTGTATGCCAGTCTGTGATCAAAAACTTTAAAGCTAGATTTAAAAAAGAGAAGTTTTCCTCAACATACTTAGGTATCCATATTAAATTGGAATGTCATAGTGATGACAATAAATGAGTTTCAAGTTTTTTTTGTAAATAGTTGCATGGGATAAGTAAATTTCCTTGTAAGATGGCTCTGAGAGCTGCCTAAAGAACATTGTTCATAGTGAATAAATTTAAATAATTATAACTGATATAACCACTAACTAGTAAAAGTAATGGGAAATACTAAAAATATTAAAGTAATGTTCAATAAATTTTCTCAAAAGAAGAAAATAAAGATTGATAATGATGAATTAGAAATTAAAAAAACTATAAATACATTGGCCATAATATTAATACAGATGAAAACATAATGGATAAAATTAATAACTGAATTAAACTTGGATGAAGTGATTTTAATAGAAATAAGTTAGTATTAAAAAGAAAAAAATCTATGTGTTTGAAAAAGAAAGTTTTTAATAAGTGTATTTTATCAATTCTTAGTTATGCATCTCAGACTTAAACACCTAACAGAAGAGCAATACAGAGACTTTAGACCACTCACTAAAGTATGGAGAAATATATGTTAGGAATAACAAGAAGGGATTGAAAATGAAATATATTGGTGAGAGAACAAACAGATGTTGCCATTATCCTTGAAAGAATTAAGAGACTAAAACAGAGCTAGGCTGAACATATTGCTTAAAAATGGATAATATATGTACAGTTGAAATATTAAATGGGATTCCAAAAAGATTGTAAAAGACCTAGAATGAGATTGTATATGAGATGGATGGATGAAATAAGGAAGTTTTCCAGGGTGAAATTAAGAGGAGAGACTAGAAATCAGAGATTAAATTTGGAAAGATTATCCAGTAGTGGATCAATAATGATTAAAAATGATAATGATGAGTGACACTAAGCATGAAGGGAAATAAAATTAGTAGATAATTATAAAATCTTTTGAAAGTATAATTTATCAGGCATTAAGAGATTGCATGATACTGAATTTTTTCATTACTGTAATTCCTAGATATAAAAAAATCATGGTATTAAACATTTATGAAATCATTGTTTATTAGTGCTTATAATCCAAGGGATAGAACTTCAGATATAGAAAGCTTTTATTTTGAAGGGAGGAGGGATAGTGTTATTGTATAAATTCAATAAAAGGCCAAATATTTATTTTCAGACATTTTAATGCACACATAGACAAAAAAAATAATCGATCAGCCAAAGTTATTGAATATCATGACATGAATTTAATTATTATTGACATTTTGCATAGCATGAATAAAAAAAGCTTACATGCATCAGTGCTTAAATATGACATTTTATGTGTTGTAATGTAAAAGAAATCAATAGTGCAAAAAGTAGGACAAATTGAATATTAGTTAGCTCCAATGATAGGAACAATAAATAAATAATTGAATGGCTTATAAGAAGTTCAAAAAATGAAATAAATAAATTGGATGTGATTCCTGGACATTAACCTCCTGAGTTCTGCCATTCTACAATTGAACCAAGCCATGCAGAATAAAGTGATATTAAATCAATAGTGGTTAATCTAACTCTCCATACAGTAGTGCCATCCTGTGCCAAACAGAGTAATCAATGGATGCCAGAAGGCTTGTGCATAAAATCCCTATCTAGTGCCTACTCATCCAATATCCCCAGACTAGTTCCTGGCTTGTGGCCATCATCAGGGAGGAGCCTTGGATCTGAGAGCACTGCACCTAGATCTTAGGAAACTAGTCTGGGGATATTGGATGAGTAGGCATTAGATAGGGATTTTATGCACAAGCCTTCTGGCATCCATTGATTACTCTGGTTGGCACAGGGGGCACTACTGTATGGAGAGTTTTGCCTTGTTTAAAAACTAGTTATCCATGAAATGTTTATGTCATACAGTTACTATCTGATGGCATGGAAAAGTATTATTACTATAATTATATTAAAAAGTTTGAAACATTTGTGGTAATACGTTAAACTGAGGATTATGCTACTTTAAACTTGATGTTTGTTTGAAAATTTATGGTGAAGGCATTTTGTTTATAATTAAATATTGGATTATTCCATCATTATACAACTAATTGCTAAATGTCTTTATAAAAATTCAAACTTTATTTAAACTTTTCAAATACATTTAGCTGTTAGTAATACCCACACAGGATAATACATAACACAACTTTTGAGTTGGTATCATTCTTCTCTCTTCTTCAGGTGTTATTGCCCTAATTATTAAGAGTACTATCATGGGATAAAACTTGGGACTGTTAGGTTTGTGAATACTGAATTTAAGTTTTTACTATAAAATTTATTATTCCTGAATCTAACAAACCTAGTTTTGATTCCCATGGTAATACTGTCACTGGGAAAGTTAGCAATACCTGAAGAAGAGAGAGAAAAAATATTACTCAGAAGTTGTGTTATGTACTCTCCTGCATGCTATTATTAGCAGCTGAATGTATTTGAAAAGTTTTAAAAAAGTTTGATTTTTTATAGAGATATTTACTAATTGTAGATGGTGGAAATACTTCAGCATATAATTGTCTAAACTTTGTTTTCAAATTTTATAGTGTAACTTTTGTAACCATTATGGAAAGCTTCGGAGAATAGCCATCAAGATTCAATACAGTTTCTGATAGTTGATTTTATAATTTGAATAAAGCGAACACAAGGACCACATCATTTCGGTTTCTAGATTTACATAATGCTAATGATTACATTATTTTTTCCAGTTGAATTGATATGCAGAATGATCTAAATGTTTTAAAAGAGACATATACAAAAATTAGTTTAAAACTAAAAATTATTAGCTTGCATTTGAACAATTTGTATTGAATTAATAAGTGGCAAATGTTGCTTTGACATAACAGTGCCAACTTTACACCTGGATTCCTATGGTTATGAACCAAAACCAATAACCTGGAAAAAGCCCTTCTTCAAGCATAACATTTTTTATGGAAATATAACAAAAAGAAATGTTTATAAAACAATAAATGATTTTTTCATAGACATTGTTAATCCCAAGTAAGCTCGGACCTAGAAAGGTAAGTGCTTAAAGAAAATCAAATTAACATTGAATTGTCTATAAAAGTATATAAATAAATAATTTAGAGTAAATAATACTTTTATATATATATATACAGAGAGAGAGAGAGAACGAGAGAGATGATAAGGATTGAAAGTGAGATGTCTAGTTCAAATACTGGTATACATGTGCATTTATAATAATAATAACCTGGCCATGATTTTGATCGAGGAATATTAAAATAGTATGTGTTGAGCACAATAACAACAAAAGAAAATTTAAAGAAGCGTTTATCGCTAATAATATCTATGTGATAAACAAACCAGTGAATATTAATATCATGTTTTCTCCAATTAGTAATATCTGTTTAACTGATAAATTGAGATGCTATGATTATGATTCTCCAGGCCGAAAGCACTGTCCAGCAAATTATTTGTCAAATAAAATTTAATCTTTTCTTGGAAAGTGAATTAACGATACTTATAAAATTACATAGCTAAAGAAAAAAAGCAAAATTCGATAAAGTTACAAATAATAATCTTTATGAAACACAATAGTATGAGTAATACAAGGCATAAAAAAGGAAACTAATAGAGAGAGAGAGAGAGAGAGAGGAGACTAATAGAGAGAGCGAGAGAGAGAGGGAGATGAATAAACTGTTATAATTGGTTAATATAAAATGTAAATACAGAACACCTTAGTTATCAAACAGTCAGAATTATATCATAATTTTATAAGTATAGTAGTTTCGTCAACTTGCAGTAATGTAAAATATTATTTATATAATAATTATTCAATTAGCAATTTTACAACTATTATATAAAAAGTATATACAACAGAAATGTATATGAGTGCGTATGTTGTGCGCACATATGTCGAAATACAAATTTAACATTCAAATAAATTTTCCTTAATGCACTAAATAATTTTTTTATATTTAATAATTCATATTTTAATTAAAATTAAAAAGATATTTTTTAGTACGTGCATCTTGGAATGGAAACTATGAATTATAGATATCTGGGTTATGTCAGGTGAAGATAATTATATCAACTTAATTAAATTCTGATTAATTAAAACATAAAATTAAAATTTTATCTAAGTATCTATATATCTTTTACTGACACATAAAAAGTCAAAAATCTGATTTTATTTGATTTTTTAAAAAATTGTTTAATGTTTTTAATATATAAAGTAAATCAGCAACTGAATACAAATGGATTGCTAGAGTACTAACATTTCTTTTTTTGCTGGTACTACCTACATATTTTCCAGAAACCTTCTGACAGAAAAAATCTATTTAAGAACATAAAATATCAGTAATTTATTTAATATTGCATTTTAAAGGAAACCTATATATATATATATATTGTAACGTTTATTTATATACGTTGCAAATATATTGGCATTTGGTAAAAGCTAAAAAAGTAAATTTAGATTTTTTTTTGATTAGTATAATTTTTGTTAAAACGTGCAATGAAAGTTAAAATTGTCATTCTTATTTTTTTTTTATCTAATTGGAAATAAAAATTGGAAAGAATAAATGACATGCAGATTACTAATCCAGATAAATTAAAAGAATTCCAAAAGTATAAGCTAAAAGAAAAATATTTTAGCTAATTAAAGATGGAAGAATAATGCTAAAAAAAATTAAGACTTTGTAATTTAAATTTAAGAGAGAGTGTACAAGATTATTATCTTATATGCTGATAAAAAGACAAAAGAGTGCGCAGAAGTTTCATAAACTGGATCGCGATATAAAAAGGAGAGGACAACTTCAATCTAGGTCTTCTCTTTAACTTCTAGTTACATCTCTGAAAGTTGGAGGTTTCCACGAGCATAACCTGTGGCAAGAAATATACTTCTACACAGGTATGCCCCTTGCTGTACCAAGCTGTCACGCAAGCATGGAAACGGGACTTGTGAAGACCGCTTTTTGCAATAAAAGGGTCACTACAACCGTGCCTTTTCTCCAGCTATAGAACGGAACAATAATGGAAGATGCTGGCAGGAGAGACCAATGGAAATTCTCATGATCTGGGATCCCATAAACCTACATGAACTTACCGGTAAGTTAAGAATAAATTTTCCTGATAGTGACTTAAAAGTTTGCAAACAATTATTTATCTAAGCTTAGACTACCATCCTGATATAGACTTTTCTTTTCGTATTCAAGGGACTTTCTAATAAAGAATTTTATACAAGATCTTGGGACATTATTAAATTGCTTAATCTAACTGTTTTTGTTAATCAATTCATTATCTGGATTAGTGTGTGTGTACTTTCCTGTTTAGTTAATTCATAATTTAACTTATAAATATTTTTAGTTTGTTAGAATAAAAGAGATTTTACTTTTATCAACCTTTTCATTGTGCGTTATTAATAATAGTTATTATTTTTTTAGTATTAAATTTATTATTAGTTTAATAAGATTTAAAACGAAATTTACCTTGCCAATATGTTTAAACAAGCCCAGGAATAATAATCAAAAAGGAGAAAATAATTCTCGTTACGGTATGATGCAATACCGATTAGTTTAAAAACATTTTTTTCTTTTTAATTTGCGAGATGTTATGTGGCGGTTTCAGTGAGTTCTTGTAGAACTCTGGCGCCTATCAAATAAATTCAAAGCTGATCTCGTCGATAGCATAATTCTCAACAATTAATAGGCCGAGTTGATCAGGAAATATAGCTATGTTTTAGAATAGAAATACAACTTTCTTCCTTTTTGACATAGCTTGATCAACTCGCGCACAGTTTATATTAGCGTGTAGAGGCCTAACAAAATGGAAAATGTTATAATATATATAATTTGAATATATGCCATCGTAAGAATTTTGTCCATCTGAAAATGAAAAACGTTTTCCCCATATCTTAAATAAAACCTTGAACAGTAGTTATAATATAAATGTCATTTTCATACTAAATATTAAAAAAACCCATATATGGCTTTACTGCTTAGGAGTTCATAAGAAGTTTGAATGTCAGATTGTGAACGCTGGAATAGATTCCGAGACATACCAATCCCAAATTGGACACTCTACCAACTGTAACAAACTGCACAGGTAAAAATACATATGGCTTTATTGCTCAGGAGGTCTTAAAAAGTTAGAGTGCTGGGTATGTGAGCACAAGAATTGATCCTATGACCTCCCAATCACAAGCCATACACTCTACCAACTGCAACAAACCACAAAGGGCAAAAAGACATAGGGATTTATTGCCTTGGTGTTCTTAAGAAGCTCAAGCACCAGATATGAGAGCGCTAAATAAATCCTAGTAATTCCTGATCCCAAATCGGATACTCTATCAACTGCACCAAACCGCACATTAAAATCTAAGAAAAAATGAATTTAAATTTTCAAATATCTATTTGCTAAAATACTTTTAACATTGTTACACCTGCAAAGAGAAATTTGTCTTTCTACAAAGGTGAATAAAATTTGAAAAGTAAATTAGAATTTTGAAGAATCTCCATTTCCAAACTAAGCTCAGTAATTGTTGCTTCTAAATAAATAAAATATGGTAAATATTTGTTATTTTTAAATAAAATTTTATGTTCAGCTAAATGTAGAGGAAATAAAGTAAAGATATTTGCTTAAAAAGAAAAAAATGTTATAAAGTTATATATATGACACTTAATTAAGATATTGTTGTTTGTTAAAAGGCATATTCAAGCATGTAAGAATGTAATTTAATCTATTCTAAATTTTTTATAAAGTTTTACAAGTGAATATACTTTAATTTTGAATTTAATTTCAAAAATACATTTACTTTATGATGCTGGATTATTATTACAATTAATTGTCATTAATATTATAACATTTAAAAAATATTATTCAAAATCTGTTCACATTCATTAATGGTACAAGCGTGCAATGCATTAATGTACGCTGCTTTAAATTTCGTTTTCAGTAAATATGTTCAAAAATTAAATATAAATAAATTTAAAAAGATATGAAGATAGATTTAAACTTAAGCCAACATGTTTATTATATATATGACTTTACGTGAATTCATGTGGTAGCACCATTGACGTCACTAAAAACAACTGTAGCACATGCCAGAAAGGCGGTATGTCATTGTGGCATGAGAGAAACAATAATATTTTCTTAAGCTGGACATGAAAATTATTTTAAAAATTTTGAAAATGATTTGGATTCTCATTTAAATACAGTACAAACATATTTGTGTAATGAATTATTTGTTTAGTTATGATGTAAAAATGTGCATACCTTGAAATAATAATACCTCTAAATATTAAATAATTATAGCTTATAAATGATAATTTCTTAAATCTCAATAAATTTTAAACATAAAGGTTACAGAGGAACATTTGTTGAGAATCACCATTAAGCTATTCCTCAAGAAGAAAGTTATAGGTACAGATAAATACAACACATAGACTCATAATTATGAAGTTTTTGTTTTCAGTCAAATGTGTTGCATATCTTTCATGAATTGTTTAATTCAAGATTATGTTAGACTTTTGTTTTATTTATAAAATTCCACCTCCGCTAATTGTTTTCTCCATTTCATTTTTTAAATACATTATTTCAAGTCTGTGTGATAATAAATACTATTTCCAGAATAAACAGTTGTCTTACATACAGTAGAGAAGCTCAAACATAAAGAGACTATACATTTAATGAATAATATTTCTGTAGTAGTGTTAAAAGTGGATAGAAACCAGTCACTACCTAGTGTGAGAATGGTATATTGAAAATTACACTACAGAAATATTATTCGTTAAGACAATAATCTCTAGTCTAATGAAAGACTATTAAAAATTATTACTAGATTATATATACCACATAAATGAATAATGAGCATCTATTGATAACAGACAATTTATAACCTGTGTCTTTATTTAAAAGAAATAAAAAGTGAAATTCCTATTCTCAGAGAGCAGTTTAATATTCGTTACTGTTTGAAATATATCTTTGAGTAATAGTAAAATAAATTCTTTAATTAAGATAATTACGATAATGTGAGTTAAGTGATCAAATATATATAACGAGTGAGAGAAAAGAGTAAAAAAGATAAGAGTGAGAAGAAGAAAAAAAAGAAGGTATGTGATTGCAAGTATTATTGTAGCTTATTGTTTATTTATTAATTTAATATTATAAATAAAATTATTTGCCATGAAAATTAAGATTATCTTAATATTCTTTTCATAAATAAATAATAAACAGGTTAATTCAATATTAGAGTACCAACACCAAAGAATCTTTGCTTTGAAGTTGACTAAGAACGAAATATCTATCTTGTATCAGGGAGACATTCCACAATGAGAAAATAGAGTTTGCATCAGAGAAATGGTTGCACACAAAAATATTCATCATGAAAACTAATTACAGGAGGTTTTAATTTTATTTATCACATATTTAACTAAACATTTGTTATAGTTAATATCTAAATGGAAGCCATACTTTCACAAAAAGGTAGCAGTAATAGTAATGGTTAATTATTAGATCGACAATATTCCGCATTTGGTATTCTATTGGCTTGCTTATTAAAATCCCAAAATCCCTTGATAATTCCATTTTTTATCAAGAAAAAAATGACTGGTAAATAAATATTGCCACCATCATCATCATTATCAGCCATTACTTATCAACATCATATCAAAAAATATCCTTATTTTATTCATCTATCTCACATGTAGTCTTCTTCTAGGTCTTTTATAATGTCTTTGGATTCAGGTTAAAACTTCAACTGTCATTGTCTTTCCTAACAATGTGGCCAGCCCAACTCCATTTCAGATTGTAATTCTTTTCTTTCAATGATGTCAGTGATATGTATTCATTCTTTCATCCATGTGATTGACTTTTGACCTTTTCTTCCTACTTTTAACATATTTTTTATACCTCCTTGAAATTGTATTGTTTAAATGTTACATGTCCAAATCTCAAACCCACAAGTAAGAACTAGTAAAGAACATCCTCATTTTCAGATATAAAGACATCTTTTAATATTTATTTCTGTGAAAAGCATTCCATCTAAATTTAATTCTATGATTAATTTCATCCATCATGTTTTTATATACACAGATGCAAAACTTTCCATACTGTAGTGCCACTCAGTGCAGGCCAGAGTAATCAATGGATGCAGAAAAGTTTGTGCATAAAATCCTTATCTAATGCCTTGTCATCCAATATCCACAGACTAGTTTCTAACTTGTGGATTTCATCAGTGAGAAGCCTTGGGTCTGAGAGCAACATCTGGGGATATTGTATGAGTAGGCACTAGATAGATATTTTATTCTCAAATCTTTTTTTTTAAGTGTCATAGCATCGGCCGGGATGCGAACCCACAACCCGGGCAACTGCCTGCAAGTGCAAGGCAGTCACTCTGACCTCTCGACCATCAATGCAAGACTAATCTTCCTGCATCCATTGATTACTCTGGATTGCACTGAGTGGCACTACTATATAGAGAGTTTTGCCTCTGTGTAAACAGCTTATGTAAGCATAAAAATGGTGATTATGTGATGTTTTTTATATAAATTACTAATCTGACCAAGGTATTTGTAGTTGAATTTTTTAAATTCATGATTATCAATATTTATTTTTTTCTTTTATAAAATCAATTCAATATTATTTTAGCCTCTTTACCATTTATCTTTAGATATACTTTTTTTACTTTCATCAGATAATTCTTGCAATATTTTCTGAAGCTTAGAAGCATTATTTGCATAAAGAACCACATCATCTGCATAATATAAATTATTCAAATAAGATAAATGTATTTTAATCACTTAGCTTCTCATTTTATCTTTCAAAATACTTTTTACTTTATTAAATAGTCTATTTATATAGTGCTGACTATGTATGTAATATAAAAAAGGTAACAAATCTCCGGTCATGCACTTTTTACTAATTTACACACACTCATGCTTGAGTATCAGTTTAAAAAGCATAAGTGGAATACTTATGCTTAGAGCTTATTGATATATAAGCCAATCTATGCTCACCATTCAGGGATCAGGACTTTAATGTATTCTGTGCCTGAATTATGACTTAATACATGAATTGTACAAGTGTATGCTTTTTAAACTGATGCTCATCGGTGAGTGCATTTAATTAGTAAAAAGTGCATGACTGGAGGTTAGTTACCTTCTGAATATTGCATACATAGTCAGGGCAAATAGGTTAGAATTCGTGATTGCTCCTGACCTGTGTATCTCAGGCATGATTGGATTCAGGGTACTTTTGCTTGGATTCTAAATCTTGTTGGATGGACATACATTTTCGACCGGTACAATGTACATGGGTAAATGTGCATAAATTAGTAAACAGCATATGTCTGGAGGTTTGTTACCTTCTTTATATAAACTACTTTTTTAAAACCGATATAAAAAAGCTCTGGAAATATGGAAATGCTCTGTGGTTTAGCCTTATCAATGTTAACCTTTTTAGAATCACCAATGTAATCAATACCTTAGGTTTACGTCTTGATAGTCCAAAGCTTTGACCACTAGCCAGATCTGGTAAAATACACAGATCATGATAAAGTGTTAAATATATATGTATAAAATTTAGATTTTAAAAGTATAAAGTATTATATATATACACATTAAAAATGAATAAAACAAATTAAAATTTTAAATATTTTTAATTAAATCAAGATTGTCTTTTGATATAAAACTAATTATATGTGAAACTTAATAAAAAATTAAAAACAAAATCGTAATTAAAATGTATCAGTTTAAGTAATCATTATGTCTTGGATTTTATTTTTTAATTAATTTCAAATTTTAAATAAAATAAAGTAATATGATTATTAGTGCGTGTTCTAAAAACGCATTTAAGCAAGTAATTTAGTAGTCCAAAATATTTTATAGTAAGAGCTGACTTATGATTGATTATCCGTAATGATTTCACTTGACACCTGGAGGATTTTTTATGAAATGCTACCTAAAAAACATCTTACTTATAGAAAATCGAGCGAATGTTTATTAGGAATAAAATTATAATTTTTTTTTTTTTTTTTTAAGATTAAGCCGACAGATAAATTGTTGAGTTTTGACGAGGAAAATGCGCAATTCCCTATAAAAAGATCTCTTACTTTGAGAAAAAAATATTTAACGAATAAAACGATTAAAAAATATATATTTTTTTTATCAAGTTGGTTTTAAAAAGCTGGATAAACACATTCGATTGGAAATCTAGTAAACAGTTGCATTACGGTTCAGTAATTTAAAATAGATTTTGTACTTAAATAAATATATAAGTTATAGAAATTAAATAATTAAATTCACCAATTTGTTGTTTTCAGTCTTTGTTTAGATACAAAACGGTATTATAAAATGCGGAGGTACTAAAAAAATCCAGCTAATTATTTGTACACTATACCCTGATCGTATAATAAGCATATGATTTACTGACATTGGGTTCATTCTACATTTTATGTCGTTGGCAATTAGTTTAAATACAGATCGCTGGGGGTTTTCAGTACTTCCGCATTATTTAATCTATTTCGGACTATTAAAAAAATTATATTTACATTTATTAAAATAGGAATATGTAAAATTCATTTATTCATCTATAAAATACATATTACTTACGATCAGTAGCGACTTGTATATAGATACTGCGGAACTTCAGAACTTCCTATAACATTCAATATAATGATTTTTTTCTTTAATTTTTCTTTATAGTTATACATTATATAATCTTTAAGCTTAATGTCACTAGCCATTCCTTAGTTCTTGGAAAAAATTACAAAAAAATTCTTGTATGAACGGTATGATTCACAGTTCCAGTGACACGGTATTTGCCTCTTGTGTGTATGCATACATGTCTGAGATAAGAAGCTGCATGCTAGGTAGAGAGAGCACTGTCATGCAGTGCCGACCATATTGTGCTAGAGCAAGGTAGTGTTTCTTTTTGATTCAGTGCATGTTGTGCTTAAAAACTATGCACTATATTTTTGGACATCATAAAGTATAGTATTAGGTGATTATCAGGCTTCCAGCTATTCTATTTAATTCATAGTTTGTTTTCGGGTTTTTTATTTTACAGAAAATTTAAATAATTTAACCATGGTCTCCTTGCATCTCAAAGAAATAAGTTCTGTGACTGTAAGTGAACTTCAACAGCTTCAATTTTATAGCTGTCTTTCCATGAGAAAGTTACACTTAAGAAAAGAAGCCATTAAACACCTAATTTTCAAATATCTCAGCCAGGAATAAACATCTACAAGAAGTATATTCGTAGCTTTAATTGTGAATGGTACCAATGGAAAAATTGGATTTGCAGCTGTAAAGTAAAAATGCATTGGTTTGTTTCCAATGTTTGCTGTTTTGACGTAATACAATGTGAACAAAAGATGGTTATAGAAATATAAAGAAAATGAAAAAAATCCTGAAAAACATGAGAAGTGAAAGAAGCATGTTGAAAATGTGGTTTCACTGTCACTTTTAGGAAATGTAAATATCAAGCAAAAACTTAGTGAGGCATACAGACTATCAATCAATGAACATAACATAAAGGTTAAAAAGAACCATGAAATTTTATCTCAAATAATAGACTGTATTTTTTTGTGTGGAAACATTGAAACTCCATGACATGGACATGATGAAAAAGATGATTCAGTAAATTCAGGTGTATTTAGAGGATTAATAAATTTTGCATCTAAATTAAATTCAGATTTGAAGAATCACTTCAGAATGAGACACTTGACTTCCTGCTCACTATGAAAAAATAAGGGCAGAGAGAACCTTTCTTTGTAGCTCTCATGACTGATGACACAACAGATGTTTCAGAACACACACAAATAGTTATTGTTCTATGGTATGTGTTGAATGGATAAATATTTGAGTGTTTTGGAGGATTCTTTATTCCAGAAAGTTAAACTGCAGATGGCATATCAAAATGTGCTCTAGAACTCAATCATTTGATCATGCAAATGTCATGAAAGGCAAAATGCAGAAGTTCAAGTAAAAATGATAGCAGTTTTAGTAATGGACACTTCACTCATTATTATGAGCATCAACTTAATTTAACAATGAAAAATGGAGCAAGTATTACATGGAGTGTAAGAATAATTTTCTCTAACATTTAGGCTATTCCAATATTCTTTTCATTATCACCAAAGTGTGCATCCATTCTCAAGAAGCATATAGACATCAGCATTCCATGTCCATCCTCTATAAAGTGGAACTTTAACATATAGACTGTGAACAGAGTTCATGAAAATTATTAAAAAGCTGCCTTACTGAAAGTAAGTTAACATCAAATGCAGATAAAATTATTGCAGAAGCAACAGGGATTTTAAAATACCTCAATTGTAATAATTTCATGTTTTGGTTAGATCTTTTTTATCTGATTATACCTCATGTTGAAGTAATTTACAACCAAATGCAATCCCGAGAAGTTAGTGTGTTTAGAGTCAATGAATATATAACAGATTTCAAAATTGCTATTTTAGAAACAAGAAACTTGAAGTGCTATGAGAATCCTTCAAAGACACTCATGGCAGAAACTAAGAAAGTATGTTACATGTGTTGATTTATTTATTCTTCTATCAAACATTTAATAACTGCTAAGTTGTTTAACAAGAAAAGCTTCACTAGTTTTAAAAATGAGTTTCCTACAGAAGAGATAGTATTGACTATCCCATGGTTGATAAAGAAAATCTTGAAACTGAACTAAAAACATTGTAATCTAGATCCAATATCCATGAATATTGTAAATTAATTGAGCTGATGAAAATTATCTTGGAAAATAATTTAGATGATGTTCTAAGTGAAATTATAAAATTGGTATAAATCCTTTTGGTAGTCCTCATTACTACATTGAAGCCAGAACACCGCTTTCCAGTGCTGAAAAGAATAAAAAAATTTCTAAGGAGTCCTGAAAGACTAAATGCATTGCAGTGCTTTCAATAGAGAAAAATTTCCTCAACAGTCATCCAGAGATCAAGGAGAAAATTATTAATATTTTCTTATAAAGTAAAACAAAAGAAATGGATGTCATTTTTAAATGAATGAATCGAGTGTGAATTATAATTATTTAGGCTATTAGTAAGTAAAAATATTTTTTGGTTTGTTTAGAATTTTATCAAATTTATGTATACATTTTCTTTTTCTATGTTTGTTCCATTTTACACAATATTAAAACAATGGCTAAAATTTTTCTGAAGCAGCACTAACACAAATTTTAGTTACGAGCCATTACTACTTACATGATTAAATATTACCATTCAGTATTTTTGTATCCAATTGTGTAGTTACTCCAACACATCTTCAGTCAGAACTCTTTTACCAAAATAATAAATGATGATACTAAATAACTTTTTAAGGAATGTAGTGATCTGTCTAAGCTCAATTTTTGACCATTTTAAAATCTCCATTTAAGTAAAGAACAGTTGATGTTAAAGGCTTCCAATAATCATTTATCGACAGCATTTATCATAAATACTTAAGAATATATTTTTTCATACTTTTGTTTTAAAAGTGTGTCTTTTATCAATCATACTATGATCATCCATCAGCAAAGAGTTCAGATCAACCTCTCTAACTCTGGATGCATTTTGAAACAACCATTTCACTTTTTTTCAAGTGTAAGAAATTTATAGAACATTTTATAACTTAACTTCATATCGACATTTTTAGATATACTTAAACTTCATAAAAAATTATTTTTAAATATATTTCAAACTTCTATTCTATTATGCATTCCTGAAACATCTGATCAAATGCATATGGAAAAGATAATTGATCCACCAAGATGCACATATTTTGTGCTGAACCAGCATTTATCAGTTAACCCAGCTCACAATTTCCTACACATATTTTCATCATTTGGTTAATATTTATAGGCAGCAAATTACTTTACTTTGGTTTACAAGAGTCAAACTTTCTGCATCCAAAACTTTGACTCAAATCACTCAGTGTAAATATATTAATGGTCATTATTAATCATTTATTAAACTAAAGATTATCTTTAGACAAAATATGCACTTTAAACTTAATGAGTAATATTTCTGCATTTTATAGAGGTATCAACACCTGAGTTTCTTTACCCAAGTTAGTAGTTTCAATAACTTTCATTACACTTCTCTATATAATATCTAAATAGTGTAATTCTGCATACAAAGCTGATATTTTTTAAATGCCTGCTTTATTTTTTACCAAATGTATATCTGACATTTATTTTTGTAATATGAGATAAAGAGATTCTAAAATCTGTTTCTGAAATGGACTATAAATAGTGATTACATCTTGTATTTTTATTGTTGATTAAAATTTGTTTTAGAACTGATCTATAGTACTATATTTTGTAATATATACAAAGCCTAAAAATATAAATTAGATTTAATGAATCATATGGAATAATTTGGTCATTACCTAAATATGCTTAATAATTTTAACTAGTACTGAGCATGCCTCCATAGAAAGCAACATTACATTGTTGGCATGATGTTACACTCTTAAATTTGTTGAAATTTTTTTACACACACGTGCTTGATTGACACATCACTAAATTTTTACATAAACTAATTTTAATGAGACTTGAAGATTTCACAATAATGGCAATGATATTATGGCTTAGGTCACAGACCATTGAAACAAGCAATACCTTCCAGCTTCTTTGATATAAGAAAAAGATAAAGAATTCAACAGCACAATGCCTTCTAATGTCATATCTGAATTGCCAATGTAACATATATTTCAAAATATAATAACTCGCCAATTTTATTTTTCAATAAATGAATACAGTATCATGTTGACATCTCCACAATAAAAAAAAATGGCTGATACCAAAACTAAAGAAAATGCTTATTCATTGATGGTCTTTATAGAATTACTCAAGAAAAATAGTGAGTAAAATCAAAGTTGCACTAATGTGTTAAATAGCAAATACCTCATAAAAATTGAAATTACATTATCACCTGCTACTGATTTAAAATATGTGCATAAAATTACCTGTCAGTGTATTGAATCACAACCATCAAATAAACTTTAGATTTTGTGATAAGAATAAGTAGTAGAATATTGCATAAAATTAAAACAAAATGTCAATAATCTGAAACTAAATGACCAGGTGCAAAAAAAAATATATAGTAAAATCACATAAAACAATGTCAAAGGAAGAACTCCCACCTAATATATGCTACTCACTCTTAGAACTCTGGCATTGCAACTAGTCAATATTTATAATAAGGTAGCTTATTAAAACATGTTATTATGGAAAAAATATTATGCGTATATAGTTGAAAAGCATGGTTTTAAAAAGGTGTATTACCAGTTTGTACTTATGAATCCAATTAGACACTTAACAGACCACTCAAAGAAGTACAGAGACATGCACACTAGAGAAAGAGATCAACATAAAATACATGGGTGAGAGACCAAACAGGTGTTATTGATATCATTAAAAGAATTAAGAGATTGAAGTGGAGTTGGGCTGCACATATTGCTAGAAGAGATGATAATAGATGGACAGTTGAAATCTTAAACTGGATTCCAAAAGATTGTAAAAGACCTAGAAAGAGACCACATGTGAGATTGATAGATGAAATAAGAAAGTATGCTGGTGAGATATGGAGAAGAGATCAGACAAGATGTATTGAACATGAAGAGACCTTCATCCTGCAGTGAATCAATAATCATTCAAAATAATGACGATGATGAATTTATAAAATGCTAATATAAATGATGACTATTAAATATATAGTATTAAGAATACATAATAATATTTCTGAATTAATAAACTACCAATGGGCATATAAGAATAATTCTAATGCTTTTTAATTTGCATGTTAATAATTTCACAGTTTTATCAAATATGTAATGCTAAAAATATAAACTTATTCATAAAACAAATATGTTACTAAGATAATTTACAAACTAGATTTCCCAAAGAATTATTTAAAGAAACTTGTAAATAATACCCACCTTTAGTTAATGCCAATCAATCTTATCAGTATTTTATAAATAAATAATATTTAACTTTTTTGTGTGTTTCTATTCAAAAAAATATTTTTCACAAAAAACAAAACTACACAGTTAAAAATGAAAAGAGTTTCAAAATAAATGTCTAAAATAATTGCAGACGTGTTCCAAATTTGTCCTAAATTATACAACAGAATACAACCAACTGCTACTGTTTCAGTGGGGTGCTTACCCATATTTCAAAATCCAAGTCTGAATTCAGGTTTTGATTTTTAAACACAGGTAGAACATCACTGAAATTGTAACAATTGCTAGTATTCTATTACTACATGGGCTTCACCTAACTTTGTGCATTCTTTAATTTAAATTAAGCAAATATGAAGTATCTATTTATAGATAAAATGTACAACAATTTTGTTTTTACTTTATTTGATCACTGAATTTAAACTTTTATTATAATTTTTTTGTCTGTTTATTTTTTGATTACAATATTACTTTACAAAACCTAACCTTTTTATTATTGTAGTAATGGATTCAATGTGTCAGTGTACCTACCTACCAAGTTTGATATATTTGTCATAGATTAGTCATCTCTCTTTTAAACCATCTGTTAATATGTATGTAACTTTCTTTGACCATGCATATGTAATACTCATTTTCTATGATCTACCTATCTGTCTATCTAAAATTTTATCAGCAAATATATTATGTGGTGTGATTAGTAAATTATTGCTATCTTTAATAGTATTACCGGTGCTCGTAAATGAAATTTATCTGCCACTGAAATGTAATAGTGAACAAACATAAGTTATGATATGTATAATTAGTGACTACCAAATCTATGGCTATAGTGAAAGAATTGAAGAACTTAATAAAGTCATCGATAATTCTAAGATTGGAATCTGCATGTTTTCTTACCTTTTGATATTTTGTTAATAGTTAAACTAATAATAATATATGTTTTATAAATAAATAAAATCACCATTACTTTTTAATATATTAACTTTAATTGGAGCTTGACTACAAATTATCAAAATATTTCCAGTCACATATAACTGTCTTGCTGATTTGAAGTTAAAAACATCTTATTAAATTATGGCTCAGCTCAGCTCTTAATGCCTTTTTACTTTTTGTAGTTGTGATTTTAGTCTTTAAACTGCAATTTGAAAGAAACCACATTATTTCTTTTAAGAACTATTACAACATCATGTTCAAGTTTAAATCTTTTAAAATAACAGTTTATTTTATTTGAAAATATATATAATATTAAAATTGAAATTTTAAAACAATTAGTATCAGTAAAAAATATTTTCACAGAGGCAAAACTCTCCATACAGAAGTGCCACTCAGTGCAAGCCAGAGTAATCAATGGTTGCAGGATGGCATTACTGTATGGAGAGTTTTGACTCTGTGAAAAACATCTTGTGTAAACAAAAAGAATGGTGATCATGTGATGTTTGATGGTTTAAAAAATACTTTTATAACAAATTGGTTTAATAAATGAAGGAATTTAAATATGGTGCTAATAATACTCCTATTTAATATGGCATTTTAATTTTTCTAACTGAAGGCATGTGTAATATTTGAATTTTAACATAAAAAAGTACTCTGTAGCTAATTCATTTAGTATGAATTAAGCAATTTAAATATGATGCTTATAAAGTTATTATCCTATTCATTTTCTACTTGCCAGTTACTATAAATAGAATAACTCTTCTTAAATAATTAACTTAGGACATTAGAATAACTCTTTTTAAATAATTGAAGACATTTCAATTTTTTTTTGAACAAAGAATAAAAATAATTGATATATTTTAAACTTAAAAACTATGAGGTCCAATAACATTATTTTTAGCAACAAATTGCTCAATTAGCAAACACATTTTCTAATAGCTGTATATAAAGAATGCTAAAATTTTAAAAAGAATACCTTGAACTATTCTTTGTGAATGATGTTATAAACCTTGTTTCATTAATGCCCATATGTTATGTGATTGTTTGTTTATTTATTTATACTGTTTAATAAAGTGAAGAGAATTATTATAGTCAGAATGCATGTTATAATCCATTTACACCTTTTTTGTGTCTATACCCATGTATTTAAAATAAAATATAGCAATAGAAATTATATATAAAAACATTAGCTTGTGCTCAGAAATAGATGTAAGGTGGCTGTGTTTAATCAAAGTGACTGCTATGTGTTTTATCATGATTGAAAATATAGTTGATCTTTAATAGTGTTAAATTAATGCAATATGCTTCAATGTATAAAGGTGAAATTACTATATTCTAAATCTTAATATTGGCTAAGCACTTTCAGAGCCTGTTTTTCCATATTCATAGCCTTAATATGTATTAAATTCATTGTATGCAAATTTATGCAAAACAAATCAGACCATCCATTTTTTTGAAATTGCGAAACATGTGTCTTTTCTATTTATAGCATTTGTGTCATTAGCAATGAAGTAAGCCTCCTTGAAAGTAAGGTTAAAGAAATTGTAATAATTGCTAAAATGATCCAGTGTTTATAAATGAAGTTTTGTTAAAAGACATATATATATATATATAACATTTAGATTAAAATCCATAACACTATACAATAAATATATAAAATATTCTCTAGCCAAGACAGCCATTTTATTCTTGGTAAAGTTTGACTTATACTTGGTTAGAGAACATTTTAAATATTTATTATATGTTGTTTTGGGTTTTAATTTTGAATGTCATTTATATATTAAGCATTAAATGTATTCTATTATATATGTTTGTAAATTAACTAGTAAATAGGGTCACCATTATATATATGAAGTTAAAACCACAGCCAAGATGTATTGATATGCAGCAGCCAATCAGATGTGGTTTTGCGAACTGAATTAAAACAAGAGAAAACCTGTGCAATTTACTATTAATAAAAAGTTTTTATTTTGATTAGTAGTAGCTTGGACAGGTTTGTTATTGTTTTCATTCAGCCTGCAGAACTGTCTGATTGGTTTCTGCACATCAATACATCTTGGCTGTGGTTTTAACTTCATATATATAATAGTGATTTCATTTAATAATTAATTTACATCTATATTATATGCATGCATTACATTCTTTGTATTATGGAAGGTAAAGAATACATAGGACAGTTATACAGAGGTAAACTCTAGACTTCAACCTCCATGGATCATGGATCCAGTCTACACTTGCAATGCTTAAACTTTTTATAAACTCCTCAGCAATTAATCATTTAATTATTTATATTTAAGAAAGTTAAGCTCTAGAATACTAGGACAAAGTCATACATTTTTGAAAACTGTTGTGGATGTTTTCTGATGCTTGCCATTTTAAAATTTAGCATGAAGTCACAAGCTTTAACAGATCCTTTATGTAACTGTATATACTGGAGTGCATCACTTTAACATTAGTGCTTGAATTATAGGTGACTATATATGTGTCTGTTATATTGATGATGAAGCTCATAATATTAGACTCAGAAAAAGTATATAAGCAATTAATAAAAGACCAGCTTAGTCAAAACAAGAAATGGACAGATTTAAACCTTAGAAATTATAGAGTGTGAACCTTTAAGTACACTCTGATTAAAATGTTCAAATCACTCTCCCAAATGTTATTTTTTAGCAATGTCCTCTGTGAATAAATATAAAGTCTGAACATCAAACAGCATGAATTAAAAGGGTAATCATGCTATTGAAATTCAAACATTATATTTATTCACTAGGGAGCATTGCTGAAAAACAATGTTTGGAGTGGCAGTAGCAGGGTTAACATATAATAACAATGCATTATGTGTTAGTAAAGGGATGTTAGATTACTTAGAAAAAGTACAAAGGGAAGTAGGATTACATAAATTAGATGCAGATGTGTGGTCAGCAAAGGAGGCAATTCAAGGAGAAATTGGATGGTCAAGTTTTTATATGAGAAATGCAAAAAGTAAAATAAATATGTTTGGTAGATTGTATTTTATGGATAATAAGAGAAAATCCAAAATAGTATTTAATTGGTTTATGAGTAAATGGCGGGCAATGGGTGAGAAATGTAGTATGATATGCAGAAGATTTAGATAAAGACTTTATGTCAGTATACTTATACAAAAGGTGGGATGATTGTGTTAGGAGAATTATTGAGTGTTATAGTGGTAATGAATGGGATAGAAGGATAGATGCATTAATAAAAAATATGGAGTTGGAGAGATGGAGAACTAGTATGGAAAGTAAAAAGAGTTTAAATATATATAGAAGTAAACAGAATATTGGGTGTGAGTTAATTTATGATAATAGCAAGGAAAGTAGTTTACTATTTAAAGCTCAAACAGAATCTCTAGAGAATATGCACATAAATGGAACAATGTGGGTGATTTAGTATGCAAGTTGTGTAAGGAAGACATTGAAAATATTAGGCAACTGTTAACTGAATGTAAGAATACAAATAATAAAGTTGAGGAAGAATAAATATAATCAAAATGATTATACAGAAAGTGAGTTCTTGGTTTTTATGCTAGGTTTGGGAAAAGATAAGGGGAATTTGGATGTAAAGGCCAAGGAGTTGACAAAGATTATGATGTGGAAATGTGATGGAGGAGGATATGGGAAATGGAAAGGAAAGGTAAAGTGGCTAACAGGTTTCTCTGAACATAGTGGCTGAGAGATTCCTGACTCTGAAAAAGAAGCCACAGTGCATCATATCACATAGAAGTTGATTTAAACATTCTGTATTTGAATTTTTAGCTTAAGTAATATGCAATGGGATATTTTCTTAAATAATTTATTTAAAATATCAATATTTGTCCATTAAAAAAAATTAAAATAAATTATAAACATTTTTTTTTTTGTAATTTTGGTAAATTTTTTGAATGGTATATATTTTGTAATTAATAGACAAATCTTGATAATTAACAAACTCATTATTTATAAATGTGTACCTGTTAGAAAAAATATATACAAAATTAAATAGGTGTCTGTATGCAGGTATGTACAGTTCTGGTTTCATATTTTAAATGCTAGACATTTTATGTAATTAACTATTTAAGGCAAAGATACCAAGAAAAAAAGAGATTTGTCTAGCGTCAAATGTTTATTTAAAAAAAGAAAAACGGCTAGCTACGAAGCTATGAATTCTAATGCAGACCGTCTGATTTCTCTTATCAGTGCAATTGGTTGTCATATGCGGCTCTCAAATATGTGATAAAATTTCAAAAATGTAAAAGAGATATAACAATTTTAAAAATTGATAATTTTGTTGTACAACTGTCATTCGTAAAATTGCTAGAGTAAGTATCATGTATGTCAAACAGCAAATTATACATGTACACTCAATCTGACCTGAATAAACTAAAATATGAGTTATCTGATATAAAATACTGGGATCGACTTTGAAAGAATATGCTGGAAACATCAAAATGCCTAGAAAAGAGCGTTGAAAAGTTTGGAATTAATTCATGAAAAAAAAAGGAAATGATTTCTACACTTAGTAGAATTGAATAAAGTCACATATGATTAACATAACTTGAAAATAAATATTAATAGTTCTATTGTCAAAGAAAAATTGCATCATGGGTATTGCCTATAATTTCTCATCACAAAAAACAACTGCAATTTTCATGGTTGCATAAATCTCAGAAAAAGAAAACCATATTTAGGGGATCAAAAGATCACATCTAAAACTTTCATATGTTGAAATTATGGAAAGAAAAATGTGCTCAGCAGTTCACATTATCGCCATTTCCTATACTCACCCAAGCTATTAATATAGTAACAAAGCTTTTTGCATCCATTGATTACTAAGGCTTGCATTAGGTGGCACTGCTGCATGGAGAGTTTGCAGTATGAAAGCATCTAGTAATGGGAATATTAGGTTTACAAAAAAAGAGCTGAATGAGATAGGGAAGAGATTGAAAAGTAGAAAGGCAAGAGGTTTAGATAAATGGGCAGCAGAGATGATAAATAATTTAGGGCTTAGAGTGAAAATAAAGCTATTATCATGTTTTAATAATATGGCACAGAAGAGAGTTTTTCCGGGTAGTTGTAGTAATACAAGAGTAAGATTATTATTTAAAGGAAAGGGTAAGGATCATAGAAAGTTAGTTAACTAATTATAGGCTGATAGCAGTAACATCAGTTTTATATAAAGTTTTCTCATATATGGTAGCTGAAAAAGTTGTAAAATGGATGGAAGAGAATAATGTAGTGGGGGAAATGCAAAGAGGTTTTAGGTCAGATAGGCATATAGGAGATAGTTTATTTATAGTTACACAACTTATGGATATGAGTAGGAATTCAGGTAGATTGTTATATATGAGTTTTATAGATATAGTGAAGGTATATGATAGAGTAAATAGAAATAGATTATGGGTAAGTTTAGAAAATTTGAGAATGGATGAAACTTTAGTAAATATTATTAAAAAATTATATAAAACTAATTACTATACTTATCAATTGGGGAATATAGAATCAGTTAAAGTTAAAAATGGGTGGGACTAAGGCAAGGATACCCTATGTCACCAATTTTGTTTTTGTTAAGAGAAAGCAATAGAAAGACTAGGAAGAGGGATAGAGATACTGTTAATAGGTGGTAAGGGAGTATATACTTTGTCGAGTTTTTTTTTTTGTGGATGATATCTTTTTGTGTGCCTAAAAGAAAAGAAGATATGGAAGCTATGCTGAGGACATGTGCAAGGGTGAGTAAAGAGATGAGGATTAGATTTAGTGAAGAATAATCAAATATAATGATGATTAATACTGGGGAAAGAGAACATGTAGAATTTTTATTGGGGGATATAAAGTTAAGTGTGGTGGATAGATATATTTATTTGGGAATCATCATAAGTAATCAGGAAAATTGCTTGGATGAATGGGAGAAAAAATTGGTAAATAAAGCAAAGAAAAAAGGGACTGGTAAAGAAATTAACAGTGTTTTTATATAATAAATATGATGTAGCTAGAATTGTATGGAAGAGAGTTGCAGTAGCAGGGTTAACATATAGTAATGATGTGATATGTGTTAGTAAAGGGGTATTAGATTACTTAGAGAAAGTATAAAGGAAAGTAGGAAGACATGCATTAGATGCAGAGGTGTGGACAGCAAAGGAGGCAATTCAAGGAGAACTGGGATCGTCAAGTTTTTATATGAGAGATGCAGAAAGTAAAATGAAAATGTTTGGTAGGTTGCAGTTTATGGATAATAAAAGAATAGCCAAAATAGTATTTAATTGGGTTATGAGTAAAGGGCAGACAACAAGATGGGTGAGAAAGGTAATGTAGTATGCAAAAGATTTGGATAAAGAATTTGGGATGTTTGTGTTAGGATTGTTGAGTGTTATAGTGGTAAGAATGGAATAAAAGAATAGATGCATTAATAAAGAAGAGGGAGTTGGAGAAATGGGAGAACATTGGGTGCGAGTTAATTTATGATAATAGTAAGGAAAATAGTTTATTATTTAAGGCTCGAATGGGATTTTTAGCAACAAGTGAATATATATGTAAATGGAAAAATATGGTTGATTTAGTCTACAAATTGTGTGAGGATGGCATAGAAAATATTAGTCATCTGTTAATTGAATGTAAATGCTTGAAAGTAGAAAGGGTACAAATACTGAAGTTATGGAAGAATAAATATGAATAAAGTGATTATACAGAAAATGGGTTATTGGTTTTTATGCTGGGTTTGGAAAAAGATAAGGGGATTTAGATATAAAGGCCATAGAGTTGACAAAGATTATGTTGTGGAAATGGGATGGAGAAAATTATGGGAAAGCTTAGGGTGGAGAATGGAAGGGGAAGTTCAAGTGGCTAACAAGTTTCTTTGGGTATAGTTGCTGAGAGATTTCTGACTCCATTTAAGGATAAGTCACAGTACATCAAATCAGTAAAATATTTGAGATTTCATAGAAACCCACAAAGAAGAATTAAAAAATAAATGGGAACTAAAGATTATGAATGAATATTGCATTGATTTCATAAAAATGAAAGATAATTAGTCTTTGTTGCAATTTAGTACATCATAATATGAATTTATATTATAACGGAACCCGCTATCCCAAAGTTAATGGTGCCAGATATACTGGAACCACAGGGTACACCACACGACAATGTAAATATGACTAAGTAGTTGGATGATTTGGATGAAATGTGTCAATCAACCTACAACAAGACATATCTAAAATTCATGATTCAATGACACATTTGGGTGCACCAGATGTAAAATCAAGAATGGCATCTAACAAAGGGAACACCTCTCACTACTGTCAGACCTAGCCTTCAAATAGGATGCTAAAGATGTCACAATAAAATGCCCAGTTCCAAGTCACATCTACTTTCAATATACTAACTTATAATTTACAAACAAAATTTTGATGTAACTTAGACCAGTGCATATTCATTACACCTCCCTTTTTAGGACCCATTACACCACAGAATTCTAACTCAGGGAGTTCTTGCAGTCTGCTCTCTTCAGGGATGGACTTACTCAATTATAAACTAAATATGCATATATATAAGCAAAGATATAGAAAAATACTGGTAATGATCACTTCCTTATAAGAGCTATATATAATGATGATGATGATCACCAAACCTTTAATAGTGTAAATTCATAATGTGATGATGATGATCAACATCTAATGGTATCAATGCATTGTGATGATGGTGATGACCAAACAGAGATCAGATTGGTTTGAACAACTTAATTTATTAACAACATATAAAATAAGTATTTATAGACAAAAAATAATAAAATAACTAAATATTCGATTATCAAGACTGGTTTTTCTATCATCTTGATAACTTCATACAACAGAAACAAAATAATTTGCATTATATTATATACAAAATAATACTATATAATTCATTAAATATGTACATAAAACAAAATAAAGAAAAGCACAATGGAAGTTCTCTAATTATAAAACTACCCCATTAAAATAATTATTATAATATTTTTAGGCTAGAGTAAATGTATTATAATTATAACTGACACATTCCATTTATTTATATGTGGGTATACATCATGGTAGAAATGAATGACAGCTAAAGACTATTTACTTAATGGTTTAATTGTGCATTCAGAATAAAACAAAATTACAAGTAAGTGTTAGTAGATTATTTAGTCTTGTTGTCCTAAAGTCTCACTCTTAATATTAAATATATAAAAAAACCTTACTTGAGATGAGGTCACCTTGATGGACCAATGTTAAGAGGAATCTGAAAATTTACTTTTATTAAAAAAAATATACAAATTAATGGTAGTGGTTTTCCTTTTTTAAAATATTTCAACATATAATATGTATCCATCCACTGCTCCACTTTTAAATTGCAGGTGATCAAATTTGAAAAATGAATTTTAAGTACACAATAAAAAAAAATTACAATATATAAACTTTTAAATAAAAATGACAAAAGCAAAAAAAAAATAATCATCATGTGAATAAGATATATAATTTATCTTGAGTAAAGCAAGCACTCAGTCCAAAAAATGTCAATATCCATGGCAACTCTGTTATTTATATATCTCACACTCCTTGATTGAAACAAACACATATGAAATATCTTTCCTGACCATATATGAATCCATGGAAGATGGTGGTACACCAGTGTTCTTGAGATAGACATTCTGATGAAAAATTTTATAATTTCATAATTCCATAATTTCCTAATGACATAGAAGTTAGCTGGAAAGTTCCACAGCACAGTTTTTTTTACCCTGAATACATTGTACTGATTCTTTTTATAAACTGTTATTTATGACATGGCTTCAATATATATAAAAATAGCTTTTAAAAACAACAGTTAATTTTTAATAGTTTCAGATTTCCTTTGCATTATTTCTATTATAATGAAATTTCGCTTGCAAAATAACTTAAGCCACTAATTCATTCCTGCCAATCTTAAATTAAAGTTCAAGTTCTTGAAACTATAAATATTAAAACTTTAATATTTTTTTTAAAGAGCAAAAAGTTTTTTTCTTTTCTTAAAAGAAATAAAAACTTAATTTTTTCTGCTATCTGTTCAATTCCTGATTTTCAAGTCAAGAATGCTACTTTCTCTTGATTCAATTGTAGATTTTTCCAGTCAAGAGAAACGCTGTCTTGTCACATGCCTGTTAAAAACCCTATTATTACAACTTGATAAAAAAAATCAAATTATAAACATTAATATTATTACTATTTTTATTTAATTTTCTCTATTCCAAACTCGATCATTTCTCAACAATTTAGACCTCATATAATTTTTTTATCTTTTATTTCTGTATATTTTTATAACTCAATTAGTATTTTAATTAATAATATTAAATGAATAAAAGAAAAACAATTAATTTCTACCAATAGACAAACATATATATATATATATATATTGTACCTATATTGATATAGGCACATATAATTTTATCTAAAATTATTATTAAAGTAATCTTTCGTAAAAGAAAAACATAAAATTAAATGTTGAAGAGTTTATTCAGTTTGTTTTAGAAAAAGATAGGAATTAAATAGTTTTTATTAGTATTTGTAAAAATATAAATATACAAATCTCTTTTCATTCAATTTTAATTAAAGAAAAAATAATGTTAAAACTAAATAGTAAATTGTATTAAAATATATGTGTGTATATATTTGAGATTTGTAAATAAATAAAATGTATGCGAAATAAAAGAAGATTATCATTAAAAACACGGCAATGGCTATTAATAAAATAAAACAACATCTCTGCCTGGCTATTACTAATTAAGCAATCTTTCAAAACACGTTTATCAAATGATTATCAATTGACTACAGATCTTTGCCGGAGATAGGAGAAAGACAACAAGGCGCAGGTATAAATACTTTTTTTTTATCGGACAGTTATTCAGTTCCACAAATTAATTGAGTGAGATCAGTTCACAAAGTTATTGAGAGAGTGCAGTTCGGAAATTAATTGAGTCAGTTAAGAAACAAAATGCAGTGCTGAGAATATTTTGGAATGCACGTTTATCTCCAGACCAGATGTCCGAGAAAACAGCAGATCTGCCCGTGAAATAATGTCAGCTTAACATCTTAGAAAATCTCCGTCAGTATCTATTTGTCTCCGATAGCAATAATCGTGAAAATCAGGAAACTCAGCAAGGAAACGTCCCAGCCGGCTGGTAAGCATTTATAATGGAAATATCCTCACCGAAAGCAGCCTCCACAGAACAAAATTCTATGTCAACATTCAAAATCCTAGGTAAAACATTTGCTTATTTTCGTTTATACTGTAATAGCCATTGCATTTCATTAATTCGTGCGAATCCTCCAAGAGTCTAATTATATGAACTCGATATCATACATAAATGAACTATTGATATGTGTGTGATTAAATTTCAAATGCTATGTAGTCCTTTATTATTATGTGTGTGCATGAGTTAATATGTGCGTGATCATTATATCAATATTTATTAGTTAAATTAGAGTGTTCTGTTATTGAATCTATAGGAATATTTAGACTATTTAGAAATGTTAATTTAAAATATGCGTGTGTTTTATTAGAATTATAAAATGTTTAAATTTAGTAAATAAATGTTAGTTAATAAATTATCTTTAAAATTAAACTTTATTTGTCGGTCAATTCTTTTTATCAATTCTTTTACAATTCTTTTTATCAATTCTTTTTAACAAATTCTTTTATTAATTCTTTTAACCACTAATTAAGTATAATCTATTAGTGATTACAAACAACTGAGCTAGTCGTGGATTTAGGCGTTGGGTTAGTTGCCACTATTCAAAGTGCGTTGTCTATTCTTTTAGAATAAGCAGCTGGTGCCCGTGTTTATACACAAACAAAAAAAGTGCTTTGAACTTGGTGTTGAACTCAACAGTCGAGAAGAAGTTATGTCCTGGAAATGTAACGTTAGTTATATACTTTATAGCTATCGTTTGGGCATACATACTCTCCGAGTATGTTCTTCTCTGCCTAAGAGGCCGGTGATTCGAATACACATATTCGAATACGGTTCAATATATATATATTTCATGTGAATAGCAAATTTGTTTGCTTTCTCACAATAGATAAAAAAAAAGAATTAATTTCCCAAACATATTAATTTATATGTAGGTTTATATACGTATATACTATATGTATATAATCAAGTATATAAGATATTTTATTTCAAACACAGTTTATCTGTATGTTTATATATAGATATACTACATTTGTATAAGCAAGTAGATAAAATATTTACTTGCCTACCACTTGGTCTGAATTCATATATTGAAAAAAAAAATGGGGTAGGGTGTGTAGCCCAGTTGTAAGCCATCTCTTACAATATATATATATATGAATTTTTATGTTTACATCATAATATGAATATATTTTAAATATATATATATATAAATTATATCAATGGAGATGAATTTATATAGCACAGTTTATACATTGTATTAGCAAAATAAATTTAATCATTTATCCTCCTTTTATTTTATTTTATTTTTTTAAAAATAGCATGAATACATAACATAAAAATAGTGGCTGGGACATTGTGCAAAAGCACAGGTCACAATATATATATATATATATATATATATATATATATATATATATATATATATATATATATAATATATAAATGAAACAGATATTCTGTTCCTCATATAAATATTCAAAAGATTCTCCCCCCATTCAAAAATGTCTAGCGTGATTCAGTCTAATTGGAAACGCAATAAAGTTGTGATTCGTTAAAAATGAAAAATAAAATCATATTTTTGATTTTTAGTATTGATGGATTTAAATAAAATGTTATATCGTCTTATTTTTTTTTTTTTTATCTGTCTCAATAAAAAAAAAAAGAAATTAATTATCCAATCATTAAAAAGAAAGAAAAAAGATACTTGAGTTAAACTGAGGCAGTATTCAAATTAGACACGTCGTGGGAAGAAAAGAACTTTTTTTTCTCTCTCTCGTTTTACACAGAGAGGTAGAACATATTAATTTTTTTTTTTTTTTAAAAAAAAAAAGGTGTATTACTTAATTCTTTTGACTCATTAAAAATGGAAAAAGAAACCTTTGCTAGAGGAATTATGATAATAATGGGGTAATTTAGCAGCTTCAATCTTTCCACGCTGTGCCATGACTTTCCATCGATGAAATAACCCGCATTCTTTTGAATAAAATGGACTGCAAAACTGGAAGGTAATTTTTATAAAATACTAAAACATATTTATCATACGTTATAAAGTGGAATTATGAAATAATTACATAGAATTTGTTTTGTAAAATATTAAAACATGTTTATCATATGTAATAAAATGAAGTTATGAAATAGTTATACGCAAATTTATTTATAAAAATATTTGAACGTATGTACTATATGGATTAGAAATACTTTAATTACTAAATGATAAGTGCTCCACAAGCCACACAGAATTTATGTATATGAATATACCTTTATATTTGACTAAATTATAAATGCTTTAATTACTAAATGATAAGTGCTCCACAAGCCAAACAGAATTTATGTAGATGAATATACTTTTATACTTGACTAAATTAGAAATGCTTTAATTACTAAATGATAAATGCTCCACAAGCCAAACAGAGTTTATGTATATGAATATAGCTTTATATTTGACTAAATGATAAATGCTCCACAAGCCAAACAGAATTTATGTATAAGAATATACTTTTATATTTGACTAAATTATGAATGCTTTAATTATCAAATGATAAATGCTCTCCAAACCAAGAATTGCTGAGTTCAAATGTCTACCAATCGGTAATAATTCATAAAATGATGAAATGCTCTATAAATCATAAATACTTAACAGCTTCTAAGCTTCTTATAATGTAACAGAATTTATGTGTAAGAATATACTTCTATATTTGGCTAAATTATAAATGCCTCAATTATCAAATGATAAATGCTCTACAAACCAAGAATTGTTGAGTTCAAATATTTACCAATCAGTAATAATTCATAAAATGATGAAATGCTGTATAAATCATAAATACTTGACTGCTTCTAAGCTTCTTATAATGTAACAGAGTTTATGTATAAGAATATACTTTTATATTTGACTAAATTATAAATGCTTTAATTACCAAATGATGAATGCTCCACAAACCAAGAATTGCTGAACTTAAATGTTTACCAATCAGTAATAATTCATAAAATAATGAAATGTTGTATAAGTCATAAATGCTTGACTGTTCCCAAGCTTCTTCACATAAATGAATTTAAGATGAATTATTGTATAAATCATAAATGCTTTACTGCTTCTAAGCTTCTTCACATAAATGAATTTAAGATGAATTATTGTATAAATCATAAATGCTTTACTGCTTCTAAGCTTCTTCTCTTAAATGAATTCAAAATGAACTATTAAATGAATTCGAAATGAACTATTGTTGAATCAGAATAATCCCAAGCTTCTTCTCATAAAGGAATTAATGAACTATTGTTGAATTAGAATATTCACAAGCTTCTTCCCATAAATGAATTCAAAATGAACTATTATTGAATTAGAATGTTTCCAAGCTTATTCTCATAGAGGAATTAATGAACTATTGTTGAAATTGCAAATTAATTATTATTTAATAAATTTTTTTTGTTACTAAAAATTAAATTGGTTGTCCAGTTATCCAATTCTGTTTTGTTTTAATGCATCACTCATCAGTTATAGCACTGGTTCATGAGAATCTCATGTTCTCTGAGCTACGTCTGACATAACTTGACCTAGGCCAGTCAGGTTGTAGTGAGATGGAACTCTAATGGCGCTTTTTGGGAAACCAAACATAGAAATATTTAGATGTTTCCAGTCTCTATAAAACTACATCCTCTGATGAGCAGGAAATATTGTTGTAGGAGGCATTAACATCTGCATTAGGAATGTCAATTGATAGTTCTTTCCTACAGCATGCTCATCAGAAAATTGTTACAACTGACGTAATAGAAGGGTTGTATGGCAGTCCGGTTACAATATATATATATATATATTGTGATCTTTGCTTTTGCATATATATATTGTAATGATATATAAATATGTCGTTACATTTATTTAAAATAAAAACTTAAAAGTTCGCAAATAAAAGGAAAAAACTAAACGCTAAAATTAAAATGTTTGTTAAACATATATATATTCGCACGGATGCTAAACTTTAAAAATATTTTTTTCATAAACAAGAAAAAAAAGTATTTGAACGTATTTTTTTAAATAAAAAAATACAAGATTGAAATATAAAAATATTTTAATAAAAAAATAACGTAAGTTAAAATAAAAACAGGTATTAATTAATTCCTGTAATCTGTAAATGGAAATGATTGTTTATTAATTATCTAAAAGCTGTTTAATTAAAAAGTCAGATGAAAAGTTAGATAAGAGAAGAAAGAGATTTTTAGCTTGACCAATGGAAGCAAATAAAGGCCCGGACCATAACGAAAAAACAGAACAGTGACGTTTTTGTTCATGGAATCCATAGGAGGACTATAAAAAGAAAAAATATTGAGTTCCAGTCAGTTTTTCCAACTTGATTTGATGACAACGGTAAGACGCACTTGCCATTCTCTCTCATTTTTTTGTTTGTTTAAAAAAAGAAAAAAATGAAAAGACTGTGATACCAGAATGGAACCAGCTAATGCTACCTCCAGAAAATTTTCTTCCAATGGAGACGCCGTGGGAATTGCCAACAGGAACCTGGACTCTTATACTGTAAGCTATATTGACATGAACTCTAAATTTAAAAAAATAACTAAGAACTTTCGTTCAAGCTTATGAACTTCTATCTGACTTTTAAGTTTTAAATCAAATTAATAATGTTTAATTTTATATGTTTCCCGATTGATAAACATCATTTCCATTTTTTTTTCCTTATTGTAAAGATTATTTAAATGTATGAAATTTAAGTTGTTTATAGACGCTTGCATGGATTCGTTTGCGGTTAATTATATTTTGGTTTTCATATTTGATCAAAATATATAGACATTCGATAAATAATGATACCTTACGGTGAGTATCTAAAATGTATTTATTCGGATGTCTTTTAAGTTATTGGTGACAACGCAAGTATCTTATGGTGAATACTATTGGGTTACTTATAAGTTTCCCTCTGCGATTGTCGGTATCAATAATTTTGTATTTTGATCGTTTATGTTTATTTTGAAATGTTTTTGACCGTGGAATCTATGTAATCGATCTATACCCAACATTTTTAAACAAATCTGTGCGAACGTATTTAAATATTAAAATTAAGTCGGGCGTGAATGGCTATATAGTTTGTAAAGTTATATTAAGGGAGGGTAATCTTAGGTTATTCATTTCGTAGTTGAATTGGTTCAATGGATTGGATATATTTGTGTAATTAGTAGATGTAGTATGAGGTCCGCTATGGGCAGGATTATAGATATATGCCACACACCCTCTGTTTGCCTATGGATGGGTTTGTAAGTCAGCAGAAGACCGCAGTCCATTCCTATGGAGTTTTTTGTTTATTGATCTACTTGCCAACAGATGTCACATTCCTGTTGGTGGAGAGTCAATCTCTTCTCTATTTCTACTTATTGTTCAGATGTACATTCCTGACAATATAGTATTTTGTGTTGTCGTATCATGCTACATTGAATACATGAATGTATCAGATGGATTGGCGCCAGTTGATTGCGAAATTTGTTGCCTAAGGTTAAATCAGGGAAGAATATTTTCCTTTCAAATGCAGACCTATGTAGTCCATTCATACTCGACCCTCTAAATAAATAGTAAACTCATTATTTGCAATCTCCTTAAATTTAGAATTAAAGATCAATATAAAATTATAAACGTTAAATTTATTCCTCAAAATTTAAATATTATTTTATATGTGCGTAAATAAATATTTTTACGTGTTAATTTCTGGCAGTGGCTTTTATTCTTTTATATTTAAGATATAAAATTTATAGATTTTTATCTCTGCGTCTCCACTGAGCTAGTGACTTGGGCTAACGGTCGGAATATTTAAAGAAAGTGGAATCTTAACAGCGCGTATCTGCCTACTTTATAAATTTTTCTAGGCTCAAATGCCTAGATGGCGCCCTTGTAGTGCAGATATTGTTTTTGCGGTTAGATTCGATCTTCACTTTCATTCCGATTGGTACAATATATATTGTGACGATCACGTAAAGTTGTCGACACACATATGTAGTTATTAATAAAATTAAAAAGTAATAAAGGTGAAATAAATTAGCTAATAAATTTTTTTAAAAAAAGAAGGAAGGGAAAAAAAGAAATTGAAATACTAATGTCAAAATTACTGTGGATTTTGTAATAGTAAGAGAAGGGGAGGGAGGCTGCATAAATAAAGAAATGCGTCTCTTTCTCTCTTATAAGTCAAATGCTAGAAATTATTTTTGTTTAGTGTGGGAGTGGGGAAAAGGAAGCATAAAGAAATGCGTGTCTTCTCTCTCATTAAGAAAAAAAAATATTATAACAAATTAAAATAAATGTAAAACGTAAATGTGGAAAAAATGAATGAATTGTAAACTTTAAATAAAATAAATGTAATATGGGATATATAAAAAGAAACCAATATGGCCGTAGGTGTGAAAGTCTGTTGGACAAATTAAATTCCACGGACAAAGAAATATTATCAATGGAAGATCTTTGCCTGATCAAAAAAAAAGAAATGTTATCAACAGAAGATCTTTGCCTGATCTGTTAAATTAATTGGGACTTACATTCCAGCCACTAATTAAATAAAGAAACATAATGATAAGAATTGGTTGGAAATCTAAGTCTTAATTAAAAAAATTTAAAAACAACGAACAAAGAAAGAGATTAATAAAATTACAATTTTTGTCTGGCATTGCTAGTAGAGACTTTAGAGAAGCAACAGCTAAAAAGAAAATGGAAGAAGTGCATGGCTAGTAGCGTTAAAGGGACGTAGGTTCGGATTCGAGCTGTCTCATCACTGACTCACAATGTAAGATCTTTGCCTGACCTGCTAGAGAGACTGCCACTTCTGTAGCTGTCGATGAAACTCAACCTAAAGAATCAACCAGCAAACTGGATGAAAATAACCCCACAAATGGAGGAAGTTAATGGAGAACCTAAGGAACCAACAAGCAAAAACTGGAATGAAAATAACCCCACAATCTGAGGAAGTTAATCAAGAGCGCTCAGAAGAAATATCCATGGGACAATTACAACAAAGCCTAGGTAAAAGCATGCATGCATTTTCATTTGTCTACTATTTATAACTAAATATAAAATTAATGATTTGAGAAAAATAGAACTCTATCAACAGGACTTTAAGAACTTTAATATCTGATCTATTTGCATATATTTATTATAGCCATGTATTTATAAGTGTGTGTTTATTTTTATTATTATAATGTAATTTTTTATATAAAGTGTAAATATTATTATTGAACATATTTGTCATTAAATTTCCTATCCTTGATTTATTCTCCTATCACCAAGCTACGACAGGGGGGAAACTGTAAGTAGTGATTAAAGGGGCATACTGATTTGTTTAAGATATTCATGTGCTGCTTGTTCATGCGAAATCCCAATTCTAAAAAATAAATAGCAAGTGCTGGAAATTCGTTAAGTTTCTTTGAAATAGTTTGCGTTGTTCAGCAGCCGAGGGTATCTTGGTCGGGAAAAATAACGCCAAGATAATATGTACGTATTGCCTTGGGGTTCGATCAAGGGTATAGATATGAAATTAAGTTTGTATCTGTATTAGCTCTCTGCTTGTATTGTAACGGCGTTGGTTAAAATAATAAATAAGATAATAAAAAATCTAAGTTGTAAACAATAAATGGATAGAAATAAAAGTTATGAAAATAATAAATGGATATAATAAATAAGTATAATATAGAATAAAGTAATCGAAATATAGTTGAAGATACAAATAATTAATCAACCGTACGAATAACCATTTCCGTTATAATTGGGGGCCAGTGTCCGGGATATATTGTCACGTTTACAAGTTCAGCCCATTTGAATTCGAGTATAACAAAATTAATAGTGTATTCGATAATTAATAAACAAATCAAAAAATAGCTTGGTGGTAGACAAAGCAAGAAATAAAATAAATATTAGAGGGTAAAAGGAGAGAAAGAGAATGTAATATAACGTGGGAAGTTAGGTTGTAAATTGGAGTCAGTTGCAGAGGGGTCATGAAAGCAGGCGTGGGCGAGTGATGATTAGTGAGTGAGATGGGGAGAGCCGAACTAACATACCCAATGTCCGTAAAATATAAAGTTAGTAAAGTAATATAATCCTATAAGGATAAGGTTAGATGGTAAAGCTGTAGAATAAAATATAAGTGATTAATTAGTGTGTGTGTGGTAAATAAATTTGATGCACACCAGGTCAAAAATAAAAATGGATGCTCTAGTGGGCAAAATAGGAAAAACCGAAGAAATAATGGAACCGTCCGGAGACGAAGGTAGAGAAATTAGAAAGGGAATGGAGACCATGAGTGATGATAAAAATAAAATGGAAAGCTATAATATAAGGGATATGTTCACGGAATTAATGGAAGGCCAGCAAAGGTTGATTATGGAAATGAGGGAAATAGATGAAAGAAATAGTAGGAAGATAGAAGAGTTGGACGAATGACTAAATAAAAAGTTTAGTCAAAGGGTGGAACAAGTAAATGATGAGATGAAGTATGTGAAGGATAGGCTATAAACAGTGTGACAAGAGGTAGACAAGCTTAGAGAGGAGCAAGGGAAAGAAATAAAAAAACAAAGAAAGGAGGAACAGGAAAACATGCAAACATGGGCAGATATCTATAAAACAGAGGCAGCCAGTCGGTTGTTAAGAGTGAAAACATTCTCAGGACAGGAGGGAGAGATGCCGAATGAGCATTTGGAGAGTGTGGAGTGGTATTGCAACTTGAATAGATTGAGTGATGAGGCAAGGGTTGCCATAGCACGCAGTCACATACAGGATGAAGCCCGGTTTTGGTGGGACTCACTACAAGTAAAACCGGCGACATTCGAGGAATATAAGCACTTGATGTTAGCAAGCTACTGGGGGGAGGAGCTTCAGGAAAATTTTACGTTTCAAATAGCACAAATTAAATGGCAGCCGGGGGAATCACTTCACGCGTTTTTTCGCAGACAGGTAGCGAAATCGAGAGCGCTCACTATACACCCATTAACAGAACAGCAAATCATGTGGCTAGTTAGACGAGGCTTGCCCACAGAGATAGAACAAATGGTGATTGACAAGCAAACGGTAGAACAGATGGCTGAGGTTTTAATAAATTTAGATAATAGTACGGGAGGAGACAAAGACGTGGAAGCTGGTCATATACAGTTAGCGAATTTGGTACATAACAGGGAACAGAATATGCCTACGATGGCACCACTGATCTGCCCAAAGATAAAAGTAAGAGTAGGAGAAATTGGGACTACTGCACTATTAGACTCGGGGAGTCAGATATCTGTTATGTCACAGGAGATGTTTGATAAAGTGAGTTGTGTCAACCCAGGGATTAAAACCCTACCTTTGAAAATGACACATGTCATAATGGCTAATGGAAAGAGAGTTGAATTGGCATCAAAACAGGTATGGGCGACATTACGCATAGCTAATAGGGGAATATGATCATGTATTGTTGATTTTAGAAGGATTAATCCATGAGGTTATACTAGGATCAGACTTTATGCATAAAAATGAGTGTGTGTTGGATTTTAAACGTAATCAGGCAGAGATGGGTAATGTAACAACTCCATTTGTAATGGATTTAAGGGAACAGACTGATAAAATGGATTATATACAAAATGCCTCGATGGTAATAGAAATGCTGAAAGTGATAGATGAATCAAACGTCATAAGTGATAGACAAAGATATAGGCTGAAGAAATTATTACAGTCATGAGGTGGTATTCTTGGAGATTCCTGGAGAGATCCGGGGTATGAACACAGGATAAGGCTCATGGGAGATCAACCTTATCGAGCTCACATGTATCCCATACCCTATCAATATAAACGTGAGGTAGAAGAGCAAATAGATAAAATGCTGACATGGGGAATCATATCTAAATGCTCATCCCCATATAATAACCCCATCGTAACAGTAAAGAAAAAGGATGGATCAATTCGGTTGTGTTTAGACGCTAGACAGTTGAACAGAATAACCATTCCTGATATAAACGCTCCACCACCTATGAATGAATTGTTAACAAGGTTTAAAAATAAAAAAATATTTTCGACTTGACGTTCAGTTATTGGCAAATTAAGTTGCATCCAAGGGAACGAAAATATACGGCGTTTAGGTATAATGGATGAGCGTATAACTTTAATAGAATTCCATTTGTGTTAAAAAATGTGGGGGCGGGGCTAGTGCAGTGTCTAGATCAAGTGTTGTCAGAAAAGGTTAAAAATTTTGTTGTGATATATGTGGACAATATTATTGTTGCATCAGAAAGTATAGAGGAACATTTTGAGCATTTAGAACGGTTATTAGACGAGTGCAAAAGAAAAGGAATCAGAATCAATTTGAATAAAAGTCATGTGATGGCTACTGAGGTCAAATTTCTAGGCCATATCATCAGCAAGAGGGGAATACTACCTAACCCAGAAAAAATCCAAGCAATTCAGGAGTTTCCAACACCTCGAAATAAAAAACATGTTAAATCGTTCCTGGGGCTGTGTACGTTTTACAATCAGTTCTATAGGGGCTTTTCACTAGACATGGAGCCATTACTACACTTATTAAGAAAGGAGAAAGCATGGACATGGTGTGAACAGCATGAGCGAAGTTTCCAAAGAGTGAAGGAGGAATTCTTAGGGGAGGTTATGCTGTCATATCCTGATTTCAATAGACCATTCTTCATACAGATGGATAGTAGCGGGTTCAGACTGGGGGCCATGTTTCAAATACTAGAAAAGGGGCAACACAGAATCCTTTGCTTCATTAGTCGCTTACTGAAAGAACCGGAAGTGAATTATACCATGACTGAGAAGGAAGCACTGGCAGTTGTGTGGGCATTTAAGAAATTTCGGCAATATCTGATAGGTTCCGAAGTAGTGGTGATGACCGACCATAAGAGCCTCGAGTTTCTTAACCACAGTTTTTTGACAAATAGCAGGCTAATAAGGTGGAGTTTGTTCCTGCAGGAATTTAACTATAAAGTAGTGTACTGCTGTGGGAAAGAGAACATTGTAGCCAATACCCTAAGCTTATATCCGGTGGCAGAAGAGTAACACTTAAGCTGTGATGGAGTATATATAGCCACAGTGGAAATGGACAGAGAAGGAACAATGGAAGATGTGTTGCGGAAATTAAAAGAGCATCAAGGAAGGGACAATGATTGCAAACAGATAATAAACTATTTACAACATCAGCCTATGACTGACATGAAGGAGAATCCATTGTGGAAGGACAAGAAGCACTTCTTCTTAAAAGGAGGAGTCCTTCAGCGTGTGTTTCGGAGAAAGAAACAAATGCGTATTGTCTTACCGGTCATCATGAGGAAACGAGTGATTAAACACATACATAAAACATACGGCAATTATGGGGCAAAGAAGGTGGAAGGATGGCTCAGCCATTGGTTCTACTGGCTGCAAATGTATGCTAACATTATAAATGTCATTGGCACATGTGCTGTGTGCGGAAAAACGAAGCCGCCTAACACATCGGGGATAGGTCCATTGCAACCAATCTATGCCCAGCGACCCAATAGTTTAATAGCAATTGACTTCTACAGGCCATTACCCCCATTTAATAAAATGAAATATCTGCTTGTCACATATGACACATTCTCGAAGCTAGTGGTGGCGTATCTGGTAACTCAGGCTAATGCAAAACAAACCATGAGGGCTTTAGAGCAACAAACTTCAGAGCTGTGGGAATTCCTGAGAAAATTCTATCGGATCATGGAACGCCGTTCATATCAAACGAATGGAAGAATTGGGTTCAGAAACATGGGATAAAACACATACTGTCAATCCATAACCCTCAGTCTAACCCATGTGAACGAATTATGAGGGAACTGGGGCGATTATTTCATGTCTACATCCAGGATGACCATCGAAGATGGGTAAAGGAAATCCTGCGAATAGTAAATATGATAAACTGGTCAAAAAACAAATCCACAGGGTTCGAACCTGTTCATTTGCATTATGGGAAAAACATCCCGTGTCCCTTTGAGACTAGACTACCAGTGGGAACAAGATCGATAAATAGAAGGAAGGATGCAGAGCAAGCACTCAGCTGGTTAAAAAAGATGGGCAGTTTAAGATGTCAGAGACAGGGAGCAGCAAAAATCGTATTTAAGATAGGAGATGAGGTCATGGTAAGAGTGCAGCCTGTGAGCCATCCCGAGAAACATATATATAAAAAATTTCAACCTATCTATGACGGCCCTTACATAATCAGACGAAGGTATGGGAATAATGCTTTCGTAGTAGCACAAGGAATGGAGGAAAAAGGGACATATAATGCTCGGTCGCTAAGGCTGATAAGGAGGGATAAGAAGCCTCCAGACAAAAACTAATCTTAATTTTAACAGATAGATAGGTCAGTTCGATCAAACAATAATGGCATGGGATCATGAAAAATAAAATTGTTTTTTAAAGTATGACAGGTGGGGCAAATCGTCTCACAACAAAAATCAAAGTTACTTTAATAAACAAAAAAAAAGGGATAGTGTTCACGGAGTGAAATTAATGATGAACTTAATAAGTATTTATGCGCAGTCAAGCACAGCAAGACCAATGTAAATAAAATAATAACAAAAAAAATAAAAGAAATAAATGAATAGTTTATTTGTATCACAATCTGTCAGTTATAAATGCAGATAGAATTAACAATTAAATAGGAGTAAAAATAAAAATAAGAATCATTTAGGCTCATTAAAGAGCCATTTAATAATTAATAAAATAAATAAATGAACAACAGTGATAATGCTTAAATGATAGATATCACTGATAGGTGTATGAGGTTGCAGATTGAGGCATATATGTGTGTGTGTATGCATTATGCTGGGTCGTATTTTGAGCGTGATTCAGCCGTCTCTTCGCACTTTAGATTCTCATGGCTCTCGATGGTTAAACTTTTAAATGAAGCACCAGTATGAATCCTGGACTCATTATATAATAATAATTAGTGCCTCAATATAATTAGAATTAGTGCCTCTAATAAAATAAATAAATAAATAAAGAATAAGAATTTGTTGTTTGTGCAAGATGAGCAGGCAGTAGAAATATCCTGCTGTTCACACGCTTTAAACCCTGTTATGTTTTTTGTTCTGATAGAGTTAAGTTATGCCAAGGTCTCGTATGTGTAGAGATTAAATTGATTGATCATCCAAAATCAATGGGAAAGAATTGTGTAGCTTTACCTAGCTGACTCTCTGCAGTCATCCTCATCATCATTATCACTTGTCATGACAGAGTGGGAAAGTCTGTAATAAAAGCAGAAGTAAGAGTTGAAAGCAAAGAATTAAAATAAGCTCTCATCTCAGACTAGATTCGACCCGATTTTAATTCTCAAAAATGGGTGGAGTGTAATGTGACGATCACGTAAAGTCATCGAAACACATATATAGTTATTAATAAAATTAGAAAGTAATAAAGGTGAAATAAATTAGCTAATAATTTTTTTTTAAAAAAGAAGGAAGGGGAAGAAAGAAATTGAAATTCTAATGTCAAAATTACTGTGGATTTTGTAATAGTAAGAGAAGGGGAGGGGGGCTGCATAAATAAAGAAATGTGTCTCTTTCTCTCTTATAAGTCAAATGCTAGAAATTATTTTTGTTTATTGTGGGAGAGGGGAAAAGGAAGCATAAAGAAATGCGTGTCTTCTCTCTCATTAAGAAAAAAATTATAACAAATTAAAATAAATGTAAAATGTAAATGTGGAAAAAATGAATGAATTGTAAACTTTAAATAAAATAAATGTAATATGGGATATATAAAAAGAAACAATATGGCCGTAGGTGTGAAAGTCTGTTGGACAAATTAAATTCCACGGACAAAGAAATGTTATCAACAGAAGATCTTTGCCTGATCTGTTAAATTAATTGGGACTTACATTCCAGCCACTAATTAAATAAAGAAACATAATGATAAGAATTGGTTGGAAATCTAAGTCTTAATTAAAAAAATTTAAAAACAACGAACAAAGAAAGAGATTAATAAAATTACAATTTTTGTCTGGCATTGCTAGTAGAGACTTTAGAGAAGCAACAGCTAAAAAAAAATGGAAGAAGTGCATGGTTAGTAGCGTTAAAGGGACGTAGGTTCGGATTCGAGCTGTCTCATCACTGACTCACAATGTAAGATCTTTTCCTGACCTGCTAGAGGGACCGCCGCTTCTGTAGCTGTCGATGAAACTCAACCTAAAGAATCAACCAGCAAACTGGATGAAAATAACCCCACAAATGGAGGAAGTTAATGGAGAACCTAAGGAACCAACAAGCAAAAACTGGAATGAAAATAACCCCACAATCTGAGGAAGTTAATCAAGAGCGCTCAGAAGAAATACCCATGGGACAATTACAACAAAGCCTAGGTAAAAGCATGCATGCATTTTCATTTGTCTACTATTTATAACTAAATATAAAATTAATGATTTGAGAAAAATAGAACTCTATCAACAGGACTTTAAGAACTTTTATATCTGATCTATTTGCATATATTTATTATAGCCATGTATTTATAAGTGTGTGTTTATTTTTATTATTATAATGTAATTTTTTATATAAAGTGTAAATATTATTATTAAACATATTTGTCATTAAATTTCGTATCCTTGCTTTATTCTCCTATCACCAAGCTACAACAGGGGGGAAACTGTAAGTAGTGATTAAAGGGGCATACTGATTTGTTTAAGATATTCATGTGCTGCTTGTTCATGCGAAATCCCAATTCTAAAAAATAAATAGCAAGCGCTGGACATTCGTTAAGTTTCTTTGAAATAGTTTGCGTTGTTCAGCAGCCGAGGGTATCTTGGTCGGGAAAAATAACGCCAAGATAATATGTACATATTGCCTTGGGGTTCGATCAAGGGTATAGATATGAAATTAAGTTTGTATCTGTATTAGCTCTCTGCTTGTATTGTAATGGCATTGGTTAAAATAATAAATAAGATAATAAAGAATCTAAGTTGTAAACAATAAATGGATAGAAATAAAAGTTATGAAAAGAATAAATGGATATAATAAATAAGTATAATATAGAATAAAATAATCGAAATAAATATAGTTGAAGGTACAAATAATTAATGAACCGTACGAATAACCATTTCCGTTATTATATATATATATTGTGACCTGTGCTTTTGCACAATGTCCCAGCCACTATTTTTATGTTATGTGTTCATGCTATTTTTTTTAAAAAAAATAAAAAATAAAAGGAGCGTAAATGATTAAATTTATTTTGCTAATACAATGTACAAACTGTGCTATATAAATTCATCTTCATTGATATATATATATATATATATATTGTAACGATATATAAATATGTCGTTACATTAATTTAAAATAAAATCTTAAAGTTCGCAAATAAAAGTAAAATCTATTGGAAAAAAAAACAACTAAACTCTAAAATTAAAATGTTTGTTAAACGTATATATTCGCACAGATGCTAAACTTTAAAAATATTTTTTTTCATAAACAAAAAAAAAGTATTTGAACGTGTTTTTTATAAAAAAATACAAGATTGAAATATAAAAATATTTTAATAAAAAAATAACCTAAGTTAAAATAAAAACAGGTATTAATTAATTCCTGTAATCTGTAAATAGAAATGATTGTTTATTAATTATCTAAAAGCTGTGTAATTAAAAAGTCAGATGAAAAGTTAGATAAGAAAAGAAAAAGATTTTAGCTTGAACAATGGAAGCAAATAAAGGCCCGGACCATAACAAAAAAAATAGAACAGTGACGTTTTTGTTCATGGAATCCATAAGAGGACTATAAAAAAAATATTGAGTTTCAGTCAGTTTTTCAACTTTTTTTGGTGAGACGAGCGACAAGACGCACTTGTCGTCCTCACTCACTTATTTTAAAAATGAAATGACTGTGATATCAGAACAGAACCAGCTAATGCTACCTCCAAAATATCAGACTGGTCTTCCAGGAAAGTCTCCGTGGGAATTGCCAACGGGAACATGGACTCTTCTACCGTAAGCAATAGAACTGAACAATTGTTAAAATCATGATATTAATTAAGAACTTTAAAGATTGCTAAGTAAATTTAAATTTTATAAAAAGAACTTTTCTCTGACTTATGTGTCAACTCAATTGATAATGTGTAATTTTATATATGTTTACGTTTGATAAAAAAATCATTTCCATTTATTATTTATTTGTATTAATATTTATTGTTTAAATTTTAAATGAGGAAATTTAAGGTTGGGTATAGACGTTGCATAGATTCGTTAGCGGTTGATTATGTTGTGGTTTTCACAGTCGATTAGAATATATAAGTCAATGATATCACTGCAGTGTCTTATGATGAACACCAAAGGGTCTCCTGTATTCCCTCAGCAATTGATGTTATCGATTGACTTTGTATTTTGATCGTTTGTGTTTAATTTGGAATGTTTTTGACCATGGAATCTGTGCAGCTGATCCATACTCGACATTATAAAACAAATAATCTGTGTGAACATATTTAAATGTTAAATTTAAGTTGGGCATGAATGGCTATATAGATTTGTAAAGTTATATTAGGGGAGGGTAATCTTAGGTTATTTGTGTCATTGTTGAATTGGGTCAATGGATTGGATATATTTGTGTAATTAGTAGATGTAGTATGAGTTTCGCTACGTGCAGAATCGCTGTATACACCACACCAACCCTTTGCCTATGGATGGGATTGTAAGTCGGCAAAAAGGATCATGGTCCCTTCCTATGGAGTTTTTATTTTATTGTTCTTCTTGCTATACAGACGTCATATTCCTGTATTGGATAAGAGTCAATGTTTTCTCTAACTATACTGTTCAGATGTCCATTTCCTGACAGTATAGTATATTTGTGCTGTTGTATTTTCATGCTACATTGAATACATAAATGTATCAGATGGATTGATGCCAGTTTAACTGCAAATTTTAGCCTAAGGTTAAATAGGGATAGAATTTTTTATTTTCAAATGCAAATCTATGTAGTCTATTCATACTTGACCATCTAAATAAAATATTAAACTCATTGAAATTTATGTAAATGTACAATTAAAGAGTAATATAAAAATCTAAAAATGTTAAACTTATTCATCAAATTTAGAATGATTTTATATGTGCGTAAATAAATATTTTTATGTGTTAATTTCTGGCAGTGGCTTTTATTCTTTTATATTTAGGATATAAAATTTATATTTTATTATCTCTGCTACTCACTGAGCTAGTGACTTGGGCTAATGATCGGAATATTTAGATAAAGTGGAATCTTAACAGCGTGTATCTGCCTACTTTATAAATTTTTCTAGGCTCAAATGCCTAGATGGTGCCCTGGTAGTTGCAGATATCGTTTTTGTGATTAGATTCGATCTCCACTTTCATTTCGATCATTATAATATATTGAAGCAATCAATCTGATACTCAGATTGAGCTGCACAGCCCACTCAGAATCACCCACCACCAAACCATATTCAAACTCCATCCTTACACATATATATGCATTTATTAACACATTTTTTGCTTAATTATTAAAATCATTGACGTAGATATGTACAAATATCAATCTAAATATTTTAAATGAGTAAATATTTTATATTATTTTCATTTGTATATGTGTATAATGGATACATATATATCATAGGTGGGGGGGGGGAGGTTATTTGTAAAGTGTTATAATATTAAAATATTTTATATTAATCTGTATTTTTAAAGTTATATTAAATTTTATTATTTATTTTAGTAATGGCAGTCAAAAAAAAATCTGATGCAATCCTGTCAAATATTCTTGAATGCAATTAAGTCAATTAACTGGAAATCCATTAGTCCAAATTAAAATGTTATAATTTATGTAAAATCCATTAGTGGAAATTTTGTCCACTTCATAATTTGGTTTTAAAATCTAAGATTATATTTAAAAACAATCATTTGAGAAATTCTTAGCAGGATTGCATTGTCTTAAAGCTTAAAGAACAAAGGTGTGCATCTGGTCTGCAAATTGCAGATCACCAAAATAGATAAATTGCCTTAAGTCAAGTAGTTAAAATCATTCCAGAACAATTTAAAAATGGTATAAATAGTGCTGGATTTGACCACTCAAAGAGAGCAAATAATTTGAGAAGAGCAATGGCAAGCAAAATTCACACTCATTGTATCTTTGACCCAATGTATCATGAGTAGGTAAAAACTTCACTTTTCTTACCATTCCAGAATGCCATCTTTCCCAACACCACAACCCAGGATCCAGATACTCATAAACTATTACTATGAACCTATATACTAAATAATGAAAGTGCTACCTGCTTGACAAACCTGAATAAAACTAGATATAGTCTCCAATGGACATTTTCAAATTCTACAAGAATCACCATCAATAATAAACAAGGTAACAAATCCATGTTGCTGTTATAACTCATAAATTTACATGTATAATCTCAATTTTAAACTATATTCCTTGTCTAATCATTCCTTTAAATGTAGTGTAATCCTTATAGCTGGTATTAAGATCAGCTAATTCATTATAAACTAAAATAATTTGTAAACTCTTACCTTATTGTTAAAAATGTATTCCACTCTAAAACTCTCTTAATCTTTCTCCTATCATTGAGCTCTAGTAAATAATTCTAATTTCTTATTTTACTTTCATGTGGCAACAATATTTCATATTTTGATTATTATGTTTTAAATAATATGCCAATAACTTTCTAAATTTGCAAGAATGTTCGCTCTCTTTTAAATCCCCCCTTCTCTTTTCATGGGGAGATCATTTTAGTTTCTTTTAATTACAACAAGTCTGTTATTTCATTTACAGCGAACGCTTGCAAATTTGGAAAAAAACAGGTTAATTATATTATAGTGAGATTGCCGAAAAACAGAATAAAAATCTGTTGTTTTTTTTCAAAAATATTTTCATTTTAATTTAAAATAATAGCACTAATTCTAAAAGTTCAAATCTGTTTTATGTGAAATTAAATCAATATTTTATTTTATGAAATCAATAACCACCACCTAATCGTCAAAGCACTTAGAACCGAATTTTCATGTTTGTTTCAAAGTTTGTGGGAAATTTTATCTATAATTTAATGTAACAGGGGAAGGGGATTTCTAGTTCAATATTTTGCCATTTTATTAATGAATTTAAGCTTTCTCTTACTGTTTAGTATTCACATCATACCATTACACTGGATATTCCATAATATATAGATAGTAATTAATTAAGTATTCTTTTAAAGTTTTATATCAGTGTTGTTCCAAGCATTGCATGCATACAGGCTCCCTTGGTCATGTTTTCCTATATATTGTGCTTCATTCCCCAGGTGTATCAGAAAGCTGAACCTCATCTTGAAATACAAGTCCAATAACCAGGCTCTTAAACCCCTGGTAACTTATTTGGTTGCTTGAGCTAGCTCTGTATGAGATCACTTCAGGCCAAACTGGCCCACAGACACTAACAGCAGACTGTTCTTCATTTTATAGCTGATTCTGTCAAAGTCTGCAGACATATCTCGGTCTTTTTCTTCAATGAATTTTTGGAAGCATCTTCTAGGATCTGTGACTGGATATATGCCACCATGCACTCACTGCCCTATTAGTCTCCAGTTTCAGATAAAACCTATGAATATCCATAAGCCATAATGTTATGATCCTACTAAGCAGATTTCTTTACAATACTTATTGATATTTTCAGGAGTGCGTCATTTTGCGATGCAATTATAGATATTCTAAACTAACTCTCCCACACACATTTCTTACTTAGCATAAGTTGAGATTACTTCATCCTTTTAATGATAATCATACTTCAATAATAAAATAATCTTTATTAATTAAATTCAGTCAAGTGCCATATTTTGTTTTTTCTAGGGGTGGATGTAATATTTATGTATATACTAGTATATAGCACTATTAAGATTGTATTTACAGATATTATAGTTTACCGATTATTGGCATATAAATCAACCGCAATAAAATAATAAATTAATGGATACATTTGTCACTTCTTAAATTCCAAAAGATAATTCTCATTATATAATGTAAAGAGTCCAGTGAAGACTAATGGAGAAATATAATCAAATCACGCACACATATTTTATTTAAATTAATAAATAATACATATATTCTAACTTGCAGAATCATTGTTTCTTTTATTTAAAATATTATATTTTGATTAATAAATTACACTTGCTCTGATTAGATGATCTCCTGCTAATCCTATATATTGTGCTGGGTCCGAACTGTAAAAGATCCAGCCTACTGTACATGCTAGGTTTATCTGGGTTTAAACCTTATTATGATTTTATTGGCCCTTCGAGCAGAGAGGAGAATATAATTGATAGCAGAGCTGTTGACAAAACCCACGATCAGACTGAGCTATGCAATGCATAACACAATCACATTTCCAGACTGTGGCCCACCTCGTCTGCTAGATTCAAACTCCCACTATCCAAGCACTTTATTTGTTTTGGAATAAACCCTGGGCACCAGCTAGTCTCTAGAACTAATGTGTTTGGACAGTAGGCCCATAATCCAGCACTCAAAATATTCCATGATTAGCTTAGCAAAATAATACAAGGACAAAATTGTTTTAATTAATGGTAAAAAAAATTGACCGACAAATATTAAGTTTAAAAGACAATTTATTTTAATACAACACTAATTATTAAAGTTTTAAACTACTTTTGGATATTTTAACTAACATAAACATTTATGGTATTTGTATATGACCATGCACACACATTTTAAATACACATGGAAATATAATCTAACAAAATTAAATGACAAAAGTATTAAATAGTATGATAAATATTAAATATAAGGCATTCAAACCAACATGCACATCCATAGTTCTTTATGCATGTGATAGAGTTCATTTATTACTGACTCTGGAGGCTTTATACACAGCAATGACTGCTTTGAATTTATTAATGGAAATAAAAAAGTTATTAATTACCTAGGTTTTTGGAGCATGGAGATTTTGGTTGTTTGCTTCCTGTGTTTCCAGTGTGTTTCTGACTTGTTTTATTATTAGCCGGCTGGATTTATGCTTCTGCAGAGGATTTCTGTTGATTGATGATCCTGGTTACTTCTTTTATTAAGGTTGAGGATGGTTATTTATTTTGTGGCACTATTATTAAGACAATAGATATTCTGGTGGCTCTCACTTATTGGGTGGCTATTACTTCATCTGAAGCAGAGTACTGGTATTTGGACAAGGTTTGAAGTTCATCGTATGTTCAGATTAAGCTGTTAACAATGCAAGACTGATTGATGAATTGAACTCATAGATTGAACTGACCAGACTAATTTCCTGATCCAAACTGACTTGCATGTGAACATTTAGGTCTATTTCTGTAATGACCTGTTGTCATTTTGATGTCCGCCAGTGATATCTGTTGTCAAAATTTCTTCCTTGTTTTTAATTGCATTCCTCTGATAAGCTTTTAATTATGTGTTTTCATTTAGTAGCCATCGCAAACTTGTTGTTTTTGTGGATTTTTAATTAGTAGCCATTGCATATTTTGTTTTTACATTTTAACTCCTATATCATTTTTTAATATTTAACATGCATCTATTTATTTTATCAACATGCACACATCTTCTTATACTTATAATTAATTTGTCATTTACGCACATATATATTTCTTTCAAATAAACTTATTATTTAGTTTTAAGATTACCTTTTCTTTCTTTAACTTAAAAGAGATATTTTTTATTTATTTGAAAATCAACTACTTTTAATTTTCTCCATAAATTTATGAATTAATTGTTTCTATTACTTTTTTTTAAACACAAAAAAAACTTTTTAAACTTTGTTTATAAAACTTTTAATGACTAACTCTTTAAACTTTTAGTTTTATGTTTCTAAAGCAAACTGCTTTTAGTTTAATAGAAAAACTCTTTAGATTTTTATAAACTTATTTATTGATTTATTAACTTTCATGTTATTTCTGATAATTTTATTTTAATACTTTTTTAGACAAAATTGTATATGTACAGATAAGACATCAGTACATTACACCACCCTCCATTTGAGAGTAAAATGCATCATTTTTGACCATTTTATCTCTGATACTTTACTTATTACATCTGAAATATTTACTTGAATTTTTATTTCTCTATGTTTACTTTTCTTTATCTAAACTATACATGCTGATGGCAATTTGCTTTGGTTATACTTTTCTTTCTTTTATCCTGACTACATTGCTTCCAATGATCCATGTACTAGATGATGACATGAGGACAACACTATTTTTGTGGCACATATATTTTAAAATGAGGCAGATGCAGAGTTTTCTGGCTTATACCGGCTTACACATATGAGACGAAGCTTTATTTGCCGGTTTTTCTACCGGACTTTTAAAAAAAAAGGTTCTTCATCTACTGTCCAATTCGTCTTACACTTTGGAAATGAGGTATGAGATATGGGGATTCTCCTCCAAAGAAGTATTTTGCAGCTTACTCTGGTTGTTCCCAGTGTGCATTTTTAAAAAAAATGGGGACTTTCCCCTGAGAAGTAATCCCTGACAGTCCATTACAGGTGCTAATTTCATCCAGCCAGCAGTTTTAATTTTTCCTAAAACTTATTTTTGTAATTCCTACCCTCCTTTCAATTAATTTCAATCTTTTATACACTCTTAACTTAGACTTAGATTTATATTTCATTTTTATTATTTATTAATCTTACAATGTTATTTTTTAAATTCATACAAATATTATCTTAACACATTTATTTATATTAATCTTACAATATTATTTTAAAACCAATTATTTAGTTTCTTTATTAACGTGTGTGTATTCAGCAAAAACTATTTTATTTTATTGCGATCCGTTATTATACAGATATTTTTATTTATCTATTTGACTTGATTACTTTAAACCATTTATTTACTCCCTTTTACTAACTTGCATGTATTAAAAAAACTGTTATTTTATCATGCTACTTTATTTATTATTTTCTACAGATATATTATACTTATTTATTTAACTTGATTTTATTGATTTTATTTGACTTATTTATTTACAAACATTTTTCTTTATTAATATATGCATGGAGAAAAAAATATTTTATTCAGTAAAGCCTCCTTGTTATTATTATTTTATGAAACAATTCCTCCCTTTTTTTTTTTAGTTTTAAATAGCAAAATTTTAGATTCAAGTTTATCAACTACATCAAAAAGTTTTCCTTTTAAATTCATTGTCCATTTCCGGCAATTTTTTTCTTTTTGTTACTTTAATATTCTGTCCATTTACTAACTCCTAAGCTTTGTCAGGCGGCTCTTTCTTTCTATGCGCTAACTCTATAATATAAATTAACTTTCCCCTCTTATCTATCCCTCACTTATAATTTATTGCATTGCCCTCTTTCTTGTTCTGTTCTATTTTCAACTTTGTAAATCAGAAAACCTTGATACTTAGCACAACTTTGTATTACTTCAAACTGAGAATATTTTTTCCTATGCTTTCTCTTTGTTTTAAATCTATGCTTAAAATGAACACAAACGTTTACTTTAATCCTTTTATTTTTACTTCCTTGTGAAATTTCCTTTACATTACCTGCTATCTTTATTATTTTCATTTTCAAACCTCTATTCTTAATGTTATCTTGTTCTACTACATTTTCTAATTCATCCTTCCTTTCACTTACATCTGTTACTACCTCGACTTCCTTTTCAACTTCCTGACTTTCTTTAATTAAATCTAACTCTATAATTTCTTGATTATTCTCTACTTTTCCTGTTATCTCATGTCTCATTTCTCTTATTTCTCTAATTATTTCTACTTTGAACTCTTGCTGGCTTTGTTTGAGTTCCTTACACAATTCTTCCCTCAGTTCAGCTTTAAACTCTTGCCAACTTTGCTTGAATTCTGGATGCATTTTTTTCATCATATTCATCATTATTTTCATCATCATCCACATCCCAGATACTTCTTTCTCTATTTCCTCCATTTTTGAAACAATATTTCTATTTTACTAAATTTAAATATGAATTATTTATTTCTTTTTACATGGAATGTACAACTGACTCTGCCCCCTTGTCCTTTTTTTCTACCTGTTCTTGATACCTTAAGTCCACACAAAATATCCAACTCTCTCTAATTTAAAGGAATAATTTATTTTACATAATGTAAATATCAAAATCTCTTTTCATTTAAAGAAAAAAATAGTTTTGGTCAATTCTTTTTTTAAAAAAAATTAAACCACTTTAAAATACAATTACGCAATTTAGCATTTCTTAAATTTTTTTATTTTCAAACAATAAACAACGCATTTAATTACTGTCATTTATGATGGTTTGGCCCTACATTGGAAATAACCATTTGTGCTGGGTCCAAACCGTAGAAGATCCAGCATACTGTACATGCTAGGTTTATCTGGGTTTAAACCTTATTATGATTTTATTGGCCCTTCGAGCAGAGGGGAGAATATTATTGATAGCAGAGCTGTCAACAATACCCATGATCAGTCTGATCTATGCAATGCATAACATGATCACATTTCCAGACCATGGCCCACTTTGACTGCTAGATTCAAACTCCCACTATCCAAGCACTTTATTTGTTTTGGAGTAAACCCTGGGCACCAGCTAGTTTCTAGAACTAATGTGTTTGGACAGTAGGCCCATAATCCAGCACTTGAAATATCCCATGACTAGCTCAGCAAAGTAATACAAGGACAAAATTGTTTTAATTAATGGTAAAAAGAATTGACCAACAAATATTAAGTTTAAAAGACAATTTATTTTAATTAAACACTAATTATTAAAGTTTTAAACTACTTTTAGATACTTTAACTAACATAAAAATTTATGTTATTTATGTATGACCACACACACACATTTTAAATACACATAGAAATATAATCTAACAACATTAAATGACAAAAGTATTAAATAGTATGATAAATATTAAATATAAGACATTAAAACCAACACGCACATCAACAATTCTTTATGCATGTGATAGAGTTCATTTATTACTGACTGCGGAGGCTTTATGGATGGCAATGACTACTTTGAATTTATAAATGGAAATAAGAAAGTTATTAATTATCTAAGTTTTTGGAGTGTGGAGATTTTGGTTGCTTTCTTTTTGTGTTTCAAGTGAGTTTCTGACTTGTTTTATTACCAGTCAGCTGTATTTATGCTTCTGCAGAGGATTTCTGTTGATTGACGATCCTGGTTACTTTTTTTATTAAGGTTGATAATGGTTATTTATTTCATGGCACTATTATTAAGACAGTAGATATTTTGGTGGCTCTCACTTATTGAGTAACTGTTACTTCATCTCAGGAAAAGTACTGGTATTTGGACAAGGTTTGAAATTCATCGTATGTTCCGATGAAGCTGTTAACAATGCAAGACTGATTGATGAATTGAACTCATAGATTGAATTGACCAGACTAATTGACTGATCCAAACTGACTTGCATGTAAAAATGTAGGTATATTTATGTAATGACCTGTTGTCATTTTGATGTCTGCCAGTGATATCTGTTGTCAAAATTCCTTCCTTGTTTTTAATTGCATTCCTCTGATAAGCTTTTAATTACGTTTTAATTTAGTAGCCATTGCAAACTTGTTGTTTTTGTGGATTTTTAATTAGTAGCCATTGCATATTTTGTTTTTACATTTTAACTCCTATATCATTTTTTAATATTTAACATGCACACATTTTCTTATAGTTAAAATTAATTTGTCATTTACGCACATATATATTTCTTTCAAATAAACTCATTATTTAGTTTTAAGATTACCTTTTCTTTTTTTAACTTAAAAGAGATATTTTTTTACTTATTTGAAAATCAACTATTTTAATTTTAAGCCAATAAACACCACACGTGGCAATACGTATAGTGAGTTTTGCCTGTTTTACTTTTAATTTTCTTCATAAAACTATGAATTGATTGTTTCTATTACTTTTTTTTAACCAGAAAAAAAACTCTTTAAACTTCATTTATAAAATTTTTAATGACTAACCCTTTAAACCTTTAGTTTTACATTTCTAAAGCAAACTGCATTTAGTTTAATAGAAAAACTCTTTAGATTTTTATAAACTTATTTATTGATTTATTAACCTTCGTGTTATTTCTGATAATTTTATTTTAATACTTTTTTAGACAAAATTGTATATGTACATATAAGATATCGGTACAATATATATAATTAATGTAAAAGGTGATGATCTTTAAATGTGTCAAACTTGTGCTGTTTTTATACTAAAATATTCCATTATATTATTTCCAATTAGTCTCTTTGTGTCTCCACTTTGCAATGCCACCGGAGAGAGATAAATTATATCGGTATCATAGGTATTGTTCTGACTTATGTATCTTGTGCATGATTGGACTTGAGGCACTTTTGCCTAGATGCTAGATCTTGTTATATGAACAGACAAACCAATGCACATGACCACACACATGTAAGAAAGAAAAATGATGTCCAATAATATTAGTAACATCAAGGGATTTGGGCTGTTCCATCATCAGATTTTCAATAATATGGAAAGCTGAAGAGTTCAATGGTAGAGTAGATTGAAGCCTGTCTATTAAAGTTTGAAAATTTTCTATCTTAATATAAACTGAGTACTGATTATATGTGTGCATGGAAGATGATGATCTGGACCAAGTAATAAATGCTGATTCAGCATGAAATATGTAAATTGGAGATCATTTATCTTTTTCATATGTGTGTGGCCATGGGTATCAATTGTGTGAGATAAATTGAATAGCTTAAGGGAGTTTGAAATTCTGGGTTTAAATCCCTTATAATTACATCTAAAATCCAGGGACATAAAGTATACTTGTATTTAAATATTATATATAGTCTAATTGTCCCATAAATCAGTGGGATGCAGTTACTTCTATTTCACTTACAGATAATTAAAAGTTATGATCACTTTTATATATATGTACACACACATGAAAGCAATACCCATTTATAACATATATATTATATAAAAACAGTAAGAAATATATGAACTGAACAAAATATACAAATAAATAAAAACAAAGCATTACTTATCTACACATCTATTTTTTAAATATTTCAACCAATGGTCTGCATAGGCAAATAATTATATATATATATATATATATATATTGTGCCCTTGTCTGTAGATCATAGGTAGGGTAGAAAGGTATATATATAGTGCCCTTTTTACTAGGTCCAGATCTAATGAGTCAATTTTAAAAAAAATTTAAATTAAGGGGTATATTTTACATAGTATAGCTGCTGTATAATATTGGTAATATTTTAAAATGCTTTGTTAAAGTAAAGTGAGAGTAGTAAATACATAAAAACTATATTAATATGTTAAAGTAATAAAGTAAAGCTAAATATTATAATTTTTGTATGGTTAGGAAAACTGGCCACAGTCAAATAATATATTAAAAGTTTTCTTAAACAAGTGCTAAAAGTTAATTTTAAAATAATGACTTAGAATTAAATAAACCAATGTATTTTAAATAAAAATTATATATAATATGTGTTATAAATTATTTATTTAAATGTAATATTTTGTGGAAGACAAATGTGTTTAATTTGTTATAGCTTAAATAGTATCAAAATTATTATTCCAACTTCTATTATTATATTACTATTTTTAATATAATATTTTTTATAATTAGAAATTTATTTGTTATCAGACAGCAATTAAAAATTGTTACATACTGTCTGGGATTGAAAGTTATGTGACACAAATATTCATACTTTTGTGCTTACAAGTTTTCTAAAGATAGTTTCAAAATCGCTTTAGAATTGTTAAAAAATTGAAACATTTGTTATATCATAAGATAAAACCTACATGTTATAACAATTATTTAATTGGTAGTGTTAAAACAAATGTAATTAATAAAGTTAAATTTTAAAAATAGATACATTGAAAATAAATATTGGATAAATTACTAAAGTATTATTTTTAAAGTGTTATTTTAAAGTATTTAATTCATTTAAATGAAAGTATAATATTAATTTAGAATTAACTTTTTTAATATTTAATATTTAATGAGTCATGATTTTTATTTTTGAAATTTAATTGTGTAAGATAGTACTGATATGTAAATTAGATCACAAGTTAAAGATTAATAGCCAATCAAATCATCAATTTATTTGGTATAAAAAGTAGATGCTCTCATTTTTCTGGGTGATAAATATGTGCTTTTAATAACTTAAGGGGGTGTTTAGTAACTAAATAACTTTCTTAATAACTTTTTTAATATCAAAGTATTGCCTACTTTACTATTTGAAATTATTGTTTTTAAAAGAGAGTATTGAAAAGATTTTAAATTTACTAAGCTAAAACTATGTTTTGTTAAATTTCTAAAATTCACTACCAGTTATTCCATTAAAGCTTGTGCCAGCTTCACAGTAGCTATGGATTTAATACCAGAAATGAGTATGTATTTCAGAACAATGAATGTACAATTTTAAAAATCTTATTGGAAAAAGATATATCATTATTTATTTTAATATTTTGGACATTGTCAAGGAAATTAGACAGAAAAATTCTTTGAAAATTTTGTATTTTAAATGCATTATATCATAAGGATAGATAACCGTAGTTGAAAAGCAAAGCTATGTGGTAAAAATTTTATTTTTAATATTTTAAAAATTTATCCTTTAAAAAAGTTGCAGTAAATATTTTAAAAGAGATATTGTTTTAAAAGCTTATTATAAACTTATCTTGAAGTGGTGATAAAGATATAAAAACCGATAGTACTGCGAATATATTTTTATATGACAAGTCATCATTAGAAAAAAGACTGTAAATCATTTTAAAATTCTAAAAAAGTGATTTTTAGAATTATTCATCAAAAGGAAATAAATGGGTAATTAAAAATAAGATTATCCTGACTAAAATATAACTTTATAATGACTTTACTTAAACTACAATAAAATGGTATTTTATTTTAATGGAATATAAAATGCGTATTTTCCGTACAAGTACATATGAATCCATATAGCTGTCACTTATGCATCGAAGGTCCATGTAGGATCCTAGAGAATGGGAAAACTCTAGAGATTAATTTTAAAACTTTTCCAGTGATATCATGCTTTAATAATTATTGTCCTAAAAGCTGCAGACAATAAACTGTATTTTTATAGACTTTCATAAAAGGATTGATAATTATTCTACAAATATTTTTGAATACAAAAGTCGACTTCATTTCATTTTTTATTTTCATTTTTTTTAATCATTTATAAAAAATTAAAAGTGTGTGAAGCACTTGAAAGAGAAGCTATAAAGATTCAAAAATTATTAAACGCTAAGTGCTTTCGAGGCCATTTGCCTCATATTCATAGTGATAATGCGAGATGCAGAACAAGGAAATAAAAGTGATATGCAAAGTGTATGCAAATGATTTAGATAGTCCAACGTTTATGAGTTTATGTGTGCCAGGAGAAAAAAAAAGTTTTTTGTTCTCAAGTGTTGGACAGTGGTTGTCTTAGCAACAAATGTCAGGGAGTAAGCTCCTATGAAGGACTTCTAATGAAGAAATATTAAGAGGAAAAAAGAACCTTTTTTTAACTTTATGGCAAGTAGGAGTTTTTGTAAACATAGTTTTATTTATCATTTCACTAACTAATAATAGTGTTAAGTTTTTATTAGTGCTAGGTAGGAACATTACATTTTAAATATTTATCAATCTAACATAATTAATAGTGTAAGGAATATTTTAATTCTTTGTAAAGTTTTTTTTTATAAACATTTTTTTAAGTGTGGTAGTAATGCTGAATGTGTGTATTATTATTTAATATATTTTCTTATATGGAATATTGGACCAGAAAATGTCAATTATAGTAACTGACAAGATAAGTGTTACTAGCTAAATTTATAAAATATATTAATTTTTATATGATGTGTATTTTATTGTTTCTAGAATTGCTTGGAATATTTTTATAGTATTACCTTATCATATGAATGTATGAACATGTGTCCTTGCATTAATTACACATAAAATTTTATTGCTATTCTAGGATTTTTTTTAAAAAAGATATGTATACTTTGCTTTTATATTACTAATGTAATATAATTTACTGATACATATAATTTTATATGATTCTTTAGTAGAGTAACCTATTTTTAAAATATTTTAAAATATTGATTTTAATATCTGAAAACAAAAATCATTTGTATTTTTATTGCTGAATTTTGAAAGAGAATAAACCTTTTCTTGTTATAGTAGTTTTAGATTATTGAAGTCATATGTGAATCTTGTTATTGTTTTAGAATAATGTTAGATAATTTTGCGATATAGATTGATAAATCTATTATGAAGTTTTTAAGTAATAGTGACCTTGGGATTATGAAAAGAAACCAATGGGGTGCTTATATATATATGTAGGATTTACGGGGAATAGAAAGTAATTTATATCATTATCTTAGTAGTTTATGCAGGTACAGATAACATAGCCCTGTGACTTGTATATATATTTTCCATGGGCAGTGTCTTTCTTGGTATTAAGTATTTTAATGTTCGAAGGAGCTGAATAAATAGCCTGGACATTATTTTTATTATAGTGGAGATCATACCTCTTTATATGCATTGTTGCCATGTAGATTATCCCATATTTTTATACTATTGAGTTTATATTCTAGTTAGTTCTTCATGCCTACGCATCGTATCGCTATCTTAATTTCAAAAGTTATTGTATCGTACGGGACTGTATTTATGAAGGAAAATAATGAATAATTTTTGAATTGTAATATAGTTATTTTGAAAGAAGATGAGATAGGTTTTTCATGCTTTGGTTTATGTTGAGATCAAATACAAATGGGATTGACAATAAATGCAAACTATAATAATAAAGAATCATAAATATTTCCGTATTTTATTAAACTATTTTTAAAAAAATGTATATAAGAGATGATAAATTATTCACGAGATTTTTTGAATAATTTTTGAATATTTTGATTATACATGGTAATGCATATTTTTTAAAGAATCCAGAAGAAACAACATAAAATAGAATGAGTACTTACATTTTGTGAATATTATTTTATGTTTTAAAACACCCATAAACCACACACATAGGGATTTTTATTAGAGTAGTGCCAAGCAAAGTATATAAAAGTATGTCCATCATATTATTTTATTCAAGTCAATTTATTTATTTAACGAACCAAGATAAATATTTTAAATAACATCAGCACTATAGTAGTAGAAATTTGATTAAGTTATTATAAAATCTATGAACATATCTTAAAAATGAATGTTACTTCAGTAGTTTTATATTTTTAAATTTTCGTGTATACTTGCGAAAACTATACATTTTAAAACATGTCAATTAATGGATATTATATTCAACTATAAGTGTATTCGTAATTAGTATTAGTATTATTATTATTATTATTATTTTAAATAAATGTGCAAAAGTTTATAAGTCGGAGAAAAGGCTTATTTTTTTTGAGGAAGTATGCAATTTGTTTAAAATATAACTGTAAATATTGTATATAGTTTTTTTTTTGTTAAAAGTCTATAATAATAAATTGTGTTAAATTTGTTTTATAAAACTTTGTGTTGGGTTGATTATTCACCATTACAAATACATGATCGCTAGATACCAAAAGAAACATAATATTTGCACAGTACGAATATAATTATTTACTTAAAAAATCACAGTGCTTCAGAATATAATATATTGAAGAAATTTCATTTTACATTATTATCATTATTATGGTCATAATTAATTATATAATTTATTGCATAGAATTATAACGTTATTCGTTGCCACATATTCTCAGATTATACCACATATTCTATTTAAGATGCCATAGGAAAGCTAAAAGATTATATTATATTATTTATTGTTATTATTATTATTGATAGTTATTATAACATTGAGCAGTAGATAAGATTGATAATTATTCATCGAAGATTATTATTATTTATTATTATTGTTATTATTATTAGTTAGGTGTAGATGAGGCTGATACAAAAACCCGTATCATATTTGACTACAGAAGATTATAAATTGATTAGAGTTATTTTAAAGAACCTGAGATAATTATAATTATATTATTTTAATAAAGAGATTAGGATTTATTTAGTAGCATTATATTAAATTGATTATTATTTTAAAGTCGTAAGAATGCTATGAATTTATTATTATTTTAAATAATAGGGGGGATAGTATTCTTATGCCATTGAGGTTGTATCCTGTGGGATATTGGCTCAATGTAATTCATTAGTGCTTGTACTTCACTTTATTGTCTCATGATTTATTAATATTTTATTTATTTAATTTTTCATAAACCGAACTATTTATTATTTATTAATCAGTTAGAGCTGGTTTCATAGTAGACAGTATCATAAAATATCTTTGCTATTGATTATATGCATTTTAGTCGAGCATAATCATTTTATCTGAGCTAGTCGTATTTTCCCTATCATTATAATTCTATGTAATGAGGGTAATATATATATATATATATTGTTGGTTGTACCATTTGTAATGCTACAGTCATGGTATATGCAGAGATGATGGGAATTGTCAATATCCTAAACATCACAATTGATGAGTATAAGAAAAAAATTAGCATTGGAAGTCATTATAAATAATATCTAAATTATAAATGTTTAAAAATATATAAAATCCCAGCAATAATCATTAATAGTCAATCATCATCATTCATGACAGGAATTAAAAGAAGTACTTAAAATCTAGACTAATCATCATCTATCAATAAACTTATGGCATATTATAAAAGCTATCAATATTTCAACTCCATGCACATATCAAAGTATTAAATTATTTACAATAATAAACATAAAAAATGCTGGGATTATGACAGGCTGATCATCATCACTGCTCTGGGACATCAGGTACCATAAGAATATTGGCCATCTTTAAACTAATCATCAAATCTATAAAATAAAGTGAAGTATGCGGATTTTAAAGATGATCTTTACCTTTGTACTGTCCAAATAATTCCATTGAGATTCATCTGGATGTCCACACAAACACACATAATAAACTTTAAATACTGTTATTTTTTGAAACCAGCTTGGGATTGCAAGAACTCTAGAGAGTGTGACTGATATTGTGAACAAGATATTTGCAGATCATTTTATTTATATGTAGTGCTAAGTTTATGAGGACAAAAATGAGAAAAGACACACAAAGTTGTGGAGTTCATAGAAAAACTATAATATTTCTAATTATTTTTTTTTTAGAAAAATGCTCTCAGAAATAAATTTGAAAATGCTTAAAAACAAAGAAATTAAGAAAAAGCATGCATTGATTTTTAAGAGTTGTTACTGCTTTCTAATTTGCAAGATGAAGATCATAAATATAATTTGAAGCAGGTTTTGTCATGTGAATCACATCTTATAGCTAACAACACCTACACTATAAACCTGAAGTAAACCTTCTCTTCTCTCTCCAAAAAGTGGATTTTCTAATCCACTTTGAATATATTTAAATATTTATCACATATATTTTCTATCATGCACACATAAGCAACTTACTATGTGTTTTCTTGAAGGTTTGTGATGATGATGTTTTAGTTGTATTTATATATGGGACTATTTCCATCATGTCTTTATAAAAAATTAACTTTATTTAAATAGCCCAAATACATTCAACTGTTAGTAATACCACACAGGTTAGTAAATGCAAGAGATTATTCTCACCTCTTCTTCAGGTGTTGCTAGCTTGACCAGTGGCAGTACTAGCATGGGATTCGAACCTGGACCCTTAGTTTCTTGAATATTGAATTTTAAGGTAATGCTCTAACCAACTGAGCCATCCTGCCAGAGGCAACAGTCAGTAGAAATTTCACATACTTATCTATCTCTTAGGAAAAAGTAGAGAAATCAGGAGGAACATCATAGATAAGTATGTGAAATTTATATTGATTGTTGCCTTTGGCAGGATGGCTCAGTTGGTTAGAATGTTACCTTAAAATTAAATACTCAAGAATCTAAGGATCAAGGTTTGATTCCCATGCCAGTACTGGTCAGGCCAGCAACACCTGAAAAAGAGGGAAGAATAATACCTCTCAAGATGTTGTGCATATACTAAACTTGTGTGCTATTACTAACAGTTGAATGTATTTGGAATATTTAATTTTTTTTCTAAAGACATTCAATACTCATATTAGATGATGGAAATAATCCAATATATAAATACACTTACCATGATTATGAGAAGATGAAACTTCTCAAAAGCATTCATCCAATTAATATCACAATTTGTACTTAGCTTCACTATTGCCAGCATTTTAGCGCATTTAGACATATTAATTAATTAAAAAAAACTGGAATATAGATGCCAATGAGACAACATTATTTACCTATTGCAGGTGGCAGTTTAGTACTTAAATTAAGTTCACAAAAATGTTTTTATATAGATGGTCTGAAATTGTACAGACATATCATGTAATTTTTTAAAATTGATTAAATATATAATTTTTTTTCTACAGTACAGGCTTTTTCATACCTGCACTTCAATGTGTAATATATAGGGGGTTTGAACTTACTTCATAATTATTTACCCATAAGTATCTCTGCAGATGATTTTCCCATAAGTGTGGTTGGGAAATGTAAGTGTTGCATTGCAAAGTTTATTGCTTCTCGCATATTGTGACAATTTGTTTTAAGTTGGTTTTAACTCAGATCTTCACACGACTTTGAAACTATCCATGATATCTCATACTGCTGGCACACTTGATCACACACATATTGAAAAGATAAATAATCACCAATATATATATATATTTCGTGCTAAACTAGCACTCGTCAGTTGGTCCATATGATCATTTCCACACATATATAGTAAGTTTTGCCAGATTAGTGTTAACAGTATTTATCAGAAGCTTTTTTTTTATTTTTATGAATTCCACGTTATTAAATTTCTATAATATAAAATATTTTTTTCCTCTCATAAATCTTTAAAAAAAAATTAATTTTTTTAAAAAACCTAACTATTTGTAAGCCTACAATAACAAAAAATGCTGCACAGGAACTCTAATTATATGTATATAGGTAGATAATTTTTTTTAATTTGTTAAGAACTTGGTTTAATTAAATTTATGTTGTTCTTTATGCTTGTTCTTTAATTAAATTTATTTATGGGTCAGATATGACAATTACATAATTATTTCAAAAATAAGTAACCTTCTATTTACAAAGACTTAAGATTAATTTCTTAATGAAATTTGCTTTCTTCCTCTTCTGATTTCAATAATATAAAAATTTAAATATCTGGATGATCATCTATTAACCCAAATCTTTAATTTTCATAATTTCCACAAATATTTAGATTACTATATACATATTTTTATATAATTTAACTGAATTTTAGTTTAATAATTTTAACTTATAAAAAATTGTAGGTATACGCGAATTTATATAAATATAGAATATTGTACTGTAAAAAAAAAATTTCCCGCTCAAAATTAAACGATCCAATATGTGCTGCCATCTTTAGACTATTTTAAAAACTATAAAAATTATGGCGATCGAATAACTTTTTCTAAGATTCTTAATATAAATTAAACAATTTAATGGAATAATATATTCTAAATTAAATTGCTACATAGAAGTCAATGCACACACACACACACATTATCTCTCACACCCCAATGTGTATACAGTTTTTGACTTATTCTTGGAATAATTCATAAATTTAAAAAATAAAATATAAATATACGCAAGAGTGTCATATATTCTATAAAAATAAGATTTTAAAGTTTTTCCCGTTTATTTTTATTATATAGATGCCGTTTTAAAAGTAGTTCGTCGAGATTTTATATAAGTCTTATTTGCGCGTGTAATATATGGATGTATATTTGATCAAAACTACATATAAGTAAAAGGCTTACAAGTTTTATTTTTGAAGATAATTTTCAACTCAGACTTTCACACGACCCTCAACTATCTAAGCTATCCCATACTGCTGACACGCTTGATCACACACATGTCGAAAAGATAAATAATCACCACTATATGTATTTCGTGCTAAACCAGCCCTCGTCAGTTGGTCCAGATTGTTATCTCCACACATATATGCAGTCAATGCCCAGCTTATATTAAGATAGCCAATCTTCATACTTTAATGGACAAGCTTCAATCCACTGCACTCCACAACTCTTCAGCCATCCATTTCATTGAAAATCTGATGATGGAACGCTCAAAGCCCACATTGGTGCCAACCTGTAAAACTTGCCCATCCCTTGTATATGTATGTAAATGAATTATTCCTATACAGGAGGGGTCACAGGTTGGCACCAATGGGCCTTTGAGCATTCCATAATCAGATTTTCAATGAAAACGGATGGCTGAAGAATTGTGGGGTGGAGTGGATTGAAGCCTGTCCATTAAAGTATGAAGATTAGCTATCTTAATATAATCTGAGCGTTGACTGCATATATGTGTGGAGATGACAATCTGGACCAACTGATGAGTGCTGGTTTAGCACGAAATATTATATTGGTGATTATTTATCTTTTTGACATGTGTGTGATCAAGTGTGTCAGCAGTATGGGTAGCATGGATAGTTGAGGGTTGTGTAAAAGTCTGAGTTCGACCCCTATATATTACATATTGGAGTGCAGGTAAGAAAAAGCTTGTACTGTAGAAAAAAATTAATAAATTAAGATAATTTTCAATAAAAGTGAGTGCTTTCAGCTTGATTAATGAGTTTACAATATATATATAATGTGTGTTTTTTTTTATGAGTTGGCATAAAGCCTATTTTTTGTAGCATAATTTTTCTAATGTCTTAAAATCTTGCCATATTTATTGGTGGTTAGACTGCAGGCTAACCCAGTGAAAAGGTGACTGGTTATTTCTCAAACTTTCTGAAACAGCACCACAAAAATTTATGCTATTAGGGTGTCTGGATTACGAGACATAAAATATGACAATCAGTTTCAGACTTATGATGGATGTGGTAACATTAAATTTTGTTTTTCATTTTGTGAAAAATGGCTAAAATATATGATTGATTCAAACTGCATATAGTAGTGCAGTTATGGGTCACAATAATATTTGAAAGTGTTTTACAAGATTTTATGTCAACACAGAGAGCATTGAACATAATCCACAAAAATACAAAATGCACTGCACATTTCATGTTGAAAAACTTGTAATGCCATTATGCTAGTGCCTTAAAAGTTTTTGTGCTGAATAGACTAACTATATTTTTATATAACACATGCAATGGTCCACAAATAGCAATGCTGGAACCATGAAAAAAGTCTCGGTCATCTTTTCACTGGGATAACCTTGCATATGTGAGTAAAACATTTAGCATGTGATACATCCAAAAACTAACACACAAAATAAAAAAGATCTGTCCTCTTATACTTAACATCAGTTTCTAAACCCCTTCCCTCTAATTTTAACAGATTAATAAAGAACGCTAAAGATAAACTGCCATCAAATGACACTCCACAACTTGTATACAAAATTAAATGCAGCAATGCTTTCTGCACAACTGCATACTACAAAGAATCAAGAGCAACCATCACTACAAGAGTGATGCAACACAAATATCTATTTAAGTATGCCAGAATAATCCTGAATACTAATCCATCTTTTTGACACATGACCAAAAATTCAGTCACATCTTTGATCCAAAGAATGTCAATCTAGCTTGCGTGGAATGAGATGACAGGGAATGAAAAGGTAAAGAGGCAGAGTTATGGCAAAACACAACCCTAATAAGAAAGAAAATAGTATTCAACTTTTGGATAAGTGGAATATTTAGAACTTATTTTAAATAATTATCATAATTATTCAATAAATACAGCAATACACCTAGCCAATCAAAGAGAGCTATAATTCTCTTGCTCCACTTTGAAAGTGTGCTCAGCTGTATCTAAAGAAAGCAAATAATAAAATCCTTTCAGCTGCAGACATAAAAACGGTTTGCTAATTGATTATAAATAATAATTAAAAGGAATCACTCCAATGTACATGTTTTGTGCTGAACTAGCACTCATCAGTTGGTCCAGATCATCATCTCCCACACATACATATAATCAGTGCTCAGTTTCTATTAAGACAGCAAAGCTACATACTTTAATGGATAGGCTTCAATCCTCTTCACTCTTCAAATCTTCAGCCATCCACATCACTGAAAAATCTTAATATAAACTGAGCACCGATTATATATAAGTATGGGAAATGATGATCTCAACCAATAATGAGTGCTGCTTCAGCATGAAATACACATACTGGAGATCATTTATCTTTTTTACATGTATGTTGTCATGTGTATGGTTATATTGGATGAGTGGATGGCTATGGAGAGCTCAAATGTCTGGGTTTAAACCCTTTGATTACATCCACATTAAGTATATACATTAAACTTATATTTCAATAATAATTTATTTGTAAATTTTCTGCAATACAATTTTTTCTCCTTACTTCTGATAGAGAACTATATAATAAGATGTATAGTAAATGTCTGAAACATTTTGCACAGTTATGTTTAAACATCCATATGTATAATATTAATACCTTTAAATACAACACAGTGTCAAAACATCTAGCCCTCAATTATACAAATATTTTAAAAAATTAGTCTTAAAACATTGCTGTAAGACTGATTAAAGAAACAGTATTTTCTACTATTAGGAAAGACTACTCACAAAGTGCTTGCATAGTGGAAAAGGATAGTTTGAGTTTCTGATTTCGTGAAAGTTTGTCATATGTTGAAGATGAAATGAGAAATGTGCTGATAATAATTTTAAAAATTTGAAAACTGGAAATGGTTGTTTTACTAATAATATTAGTAAAACAAAATAATTAACTCAACATCTCTGATCTTCTAATGGATTTAGTTAATAATTGCCCTCAATCATATATGCATCTAAACAAACAGATAAATGAATAGAAAAATGGTCATGCATGTATTGGTTGGTGCAAATATAGAATTGCATACCTAGTGCTTGAGATTCATGGACTACCACCCAGTTTTATCATTACCAACATTTGATCTTCTTATGACTTCCCAAGTAATAAATAATTCAATTACGTTTTTAATAGATGAATTAAATCTTTAATAGACTAAGTGAAAGTCATAAAAATACTAATATTATTGGAGTTTTTATTGAAACTGTATGAGAAAACATAGAATCTAATTTATTAACAGGTCCAAAAACTAAAAATGTAACCACACATATATAATTTTAAAGTAAATTATAAAATGTGGCGTTCTTGCAAAAATACATGAAAATTAATAATATTAAAATGTTAGAGTTAAAATAATCATAATTTTTAAATACAAGTATAATCTACAAAGCACATATGATATGCAAGTTGCAGAAACAATACGCCTGAAAAATAGTAATCACTCAATTAAGGCTGAGTACTTTCGAGGTTCCATGCCTCATAATCATAGCCATATTGAAAACTGCAGTATTGTTAGGATTAGACTTAATATATGCAAATTAAATGCAAATGAGTTAGGTTGTCCATTTTTTTAGAAATATCAAAGCAGGTGTCACATCTGTTTATTGCATTAATATTGCCATTGATAAAACATGCTTCTTTTCTTTTTCTTTTACAGTCATTTGTTCCTACACATACAATTTTGGGATTGGAGGGAATGAAGTCATGGCCAGTCTTTTTTAGATGTTCAAGAAATGTAGAAGTGTTGTCATTGTTCTTCGGTGCCTTTTTATATGTGTACATGTGTTGAGAGGCTCTGTTGTTAATTGTTACCCATAATATATGACCGGGCATCTAGGCTGAGGGAATGTCATGCATAATATATACTTAAATAAGGAAATGTCATGCATAATATATATACTTAAATTAGATGTATTTAGCGGGGATTTGAAATTCAGACTTTCAAGTTCCCTTCAGTCATCCACACCATCTTTTACAACCAATACATGTGACCACATATATTCAAAAAATATAAACAATCTCCAATAATCGTTTTTCATTCTGAAGCAGCACTTATCAGTTGGTCTGGATCATCATCTTCTACACACACACACACATATATATATATATATTACAAATCGATGTCTGTATTTCTTCAAAATAATATACGTAACTCTATAAATAAATATTTGAAAATACAGTAATTAAAAGTCAATAAAAATTATATGTATAAACTATAACTTAGAAGCACTTTCACTACGTTGTAGCTTTGTCAACTATCACATTTAAAATGTCAACTTTCCCATAATTCAATGTCAACTTTCCCATAATTCTGTTATCTTAACGTTTGCTGCTTGCCGATTAATTAAATTTTGCTTGTATTTATATATTAACATCGCCTCTTTAATTTTTCTTTTATTGTTATTTCTTTCAGTTTCCAATATTTTTACATTGTTATAATCAAAATCAAAACCATATATACATGATTTATTATGGTCATAAAAAACAGAAGCTGATAAATTCTCACTATTTTTAAAATTTTGTTTCGTATTTTGAACCCTTTTAAACAATAATATGTGCTCTTTTGTTCTTTTTTCCAATGTGCACCTCGATTCACCTATATATCCACTACCACACCTACATGTCCATTTGTAAATGATACAATTTTTATTTGTCAATAAAGTTTTATCTTTTGAATTGTTTATTAATTTATTCAATGTAGGTGGTGCATAAAATGCTATATCGCATATTCCTTTATAAATTTTCTTAATGAAACTTGCCTGTTGATTCGATATATATGGTATTGATATCCACAACTTTTTATCAGAAAAATTAACATTATTATTAATATTTTTATATTTAGAAGTAAAATTTTTAACAGTATAATATACACAATCATAATTGTATCCAACGTTTAACAACTCATTACAATAAACTTCAATATTTTTAGTTTTATCTGATGCATATTTACAAAGGTTATCATTTCTAAATAAAAAGAACTTCAAACCTGCCATTTTATGTGACATTGGTACTTTTGATTCATATGGAATATATCCTCTTTTTGCTATTGGTTTAAGAGTCATATAGTAATCCAGTTTATCCTTATTTCTAGTAATCTTGAGATCCAAAAATTGAACACTCATTGAATTTTCATCTGTTTTAATCCACTTTAAACCCTTTATATTATTTAATTCATTAAACAAATCATTAATAGCATTTGGCTTTCCACAAACAAAAACATCATCAACATATCGACTGTATAAAATAATATCTTTCTGATAATGATCCTTTTTTAAAATATTTTCTTCATATGTAGATATAACAAAATTACATATTTGGGCAACTGTAGGAAGCCCCATTAAACACCCATTATTCATTTTATAAAATTCATGCTTAAAAATTGCATAAATGTTTCTATCAATAAAGCTTAATGTTTCAACAATAAATTTTATTATTTTAACGTTTTAACATTTTTTAAAATATAATGAGTCATGCTTCCACAGTGCAATATGAATTTTGTTATATCTACTATAAAAATATTTTAATCATTATCAAAGATATTATTTTATATAGTCGATATGTTGATGATGTTTTTGTTTGTGGAAAGCCAAATGTTATTAATGATTTGTTTAATGAATTAAATAATATAAAAGGTTTAAAGTGGATTAAAACAGATGAAAATTCAATGAGTGTTCAATTTTTGGATCTCAAGATTACTAGAAATAATGATAAACTGGATTACTATATGACTCTTAAACCAATAGCAAAAAGAGGATATATTCCATATGAATCAAAAGTACCAATGTCACATAAAATGGCAGGTTTGAAGTCCTTTTTATTTAGAAATGATAACCTTTGTAAATATGCATCAGATAAAACTAAAAATATTGAAGTTTATTGTAATGAGTTGTTAAACATTGGATACAATTATGATTGTGTATATTATGCTGTTAAAAATTTTACTTCTAAATATAAAAATATTAATAATAATGTTAATTTTTCTGATAAAAAGTTGTGGATATCAATACCATATATATCAAATCAACAGGCAAGTTTCATTAGGAAAATTTATAAAGGAATATGCGATATAGCATTTTATGCACCACCTACATTGAATAAATTAATAAACAATTCAAAAGATAAAACTTTATTGACAAATAAAAATTGTATCATTTACAAATGGACATGTAGGTGTGGTAGTGGATATATAGGTGAATCGAGGTGCACATTGGAAAAAAGAACAAAAGAGCACATATTATTGTTTAAAAGGGTTCAAAATACGAAACAAAATTTTAAAAATAGTGAGAATTTATCAGCTTCTGTTTTTTATGACCATAATAAATCATGTATATATGGTTTTGATTTTGATTATAACAATGTAAAAATATTGGAAACTGAAAGAAATAACAATAAAAGAAAAATTAAAGAGGCGATGTTAATATATAAATACAAGCAAAATTTAATTAATCGGCAAGCAGCAAACGTTAAGATAACAGAATTATGGGAAAGTTGACATTTTAAATGTGATAGTTGACAAAGCTACAACGTAGTGAAAGCGCTTCTAAGTTATAGTTATACATATAATTTTTATTGACTTTTAATTACTGTATTTTCAAATATACATACCTATATATATATATTAAGATAGCAAATATTCAAACTTTAAAGGACAAGATGCAAATTTTTTCCTCAACTCTTCAGCCATTCATATCATTGAAATTTAGCATGAAATACATATATGTGTATCAGTTGTATAAGAGAGAGTGGATGGCTAAAAGAAGCTTGGAAGTCTGGGTTTAAATCCTCTCTATTACATCTAGCTTAAAAGTATATATACTATACTTAGATTTAAATATTAAATATTTAGTCTGTATTCTGCCCATCCTTCTTTTGTGTATTTAAATGGTCTTAAGATCCTACATATAAGGAGTCAGAATGATTTATGGATGACATGGGTGTGGCAACTAAATTGGCAGACAAAGACTTTGAACATGCTATTACCAGATTTTCAATGATATGGATGGCTGAAGAGTTGGAGGGAGCAGAGATTAAAGCATATCCATTAAAGTTTGAAGATTTGTTATCTTAATATAAACTGATGACTGATTACATATGTGTGTGGGAGATTATCTGGACCAACGAATGAATGCTGGTTCAGTATAAAATATGTTTATTGAAGATCACTTATATTTTTCACATTATGTTGTTATGTATATCGGTTTTATAAGATGGAGTGGATGACTGAAGGGAACTTAAAAGTCTGGGTTCAAATTCACTCTAATTAAATAATCATTTAGTTCATCTTAAAATGTAAAAAAATTATGAGCAAAATATTATTACCACAAAAGATAGATGGAATATAAAGTAAAAATAGAGAAATTTATAAAAGAAGAAAAGTAAGAGATAATAATAGATGAATGTATAGTAAGAAACTTAAAGAATTTTACTTTGTTTATATAGCTTTTTTTTTTACTTAAGTAGAGGGAATTAGGATGACTAATTAATAAGTGAAGAAAATGCAACAAATTAGTTAAAATGAATAATAAATAGCATCAGATCAATTTTACTTTAGAAGAGTCAATTCATAAATCACATTGTTATTTTTATGTATGTCTAATAATAATTGTTATACTAATTAAACTATTAATTTAAACTCCACCATGTGGCTGTGAAATGTACACTTCAAAGAAATATACTTATTTGTCTATTCCAAAAAAACTTGAACTGAGTCAAGCCACTATGAAAAGCTATAATCGTGTAGATATATTCTCACTTAATAGCACTGAGTTAACTTTTGGCGAATTCTTGCCAGAATCATGGTGTAAAATTAATTAAATAACTACATTAGGGGCAGGCTGAATATATAGTATATAAAATATGCAAATTATTATAGTGAGAAATGTAAGTTATAAATGTTAGATGTTCTATTTTTTTTTGACAAACGAATAGAAGACTCCTTCCTGTTGATGGAATTCAGTTGCAATAATCCATGCCTACTTGAACTTTCACTTATGATCATTTTTCTCTGTGCAGATTCTCTTAATGTTCCAAGTGGGAAAAGGGGCCTGTAGCAAGTTCGTGATCCAGGAAATTTGACTATGTTGCCAGTCTTGCTTAGCTTTTTTATAAAGATAGTAGTGCTGGGAGACTCCCATAGATCTATTAGCTCGGGATTTCACATAGTATGCTGCAATAATTTGCATATTTTATAAACTATATTTTCATCCTTCTCCCAGATAATTAGTTAATTAATTGGCATTATGATTCTGGTGAGAATTCACCAAAAGTTAACTCTCTGCTGTTAACTGAGAATGTATCTATACAGTTATACCTTTTCATAGTGGCTTGACTTAGCTCTATGGAGTGTTTCATTAGTATATGAAAAGAGTTTCATGTTAAATAATTATATTGTTATTTGTTTATTGTAATGAGTAAACTAGCATTTAAATGTTGATGTAAGAAAAGATTGTTCTGTAATAAATATAGAAATTTTGCTCTAGCTGAGTTCACTTTTGGCCAATGAAGCCCTAAATCATAATAGTCATAAACAGCTAAGGGTAGTATAGAATTCGACATTGTACATACTGAACATGATAACAAAAAGTGAAAAGTAAAAAAGGTATGTTATATTTCTAGAAATTTCCATGCAATCAACATAAAGAAAACAATATGCAACTTTCTAAAAAGTGGAATATCGAAATTATCAATTAGCATAAATTAGTATTCCATTTAAATTATACCCGCCCTCTGCTGTTTATAGTGCTATGGATGTGGCTTCATCAGCCGAAAGAGTGCTCAAGAAGAATAAATTTTCTATAATTATTACAGAATAATCTTTTCTTAAACAAACATTTCAAATGCTAGTATACTTATTACAATTATTGTAGTGTAAGAAAAGGAAAACCTTATCGAATTATTTATTATTATTAAAATGATAATAAAAAACATCCTAAAAATAATAAAAAAAGATAAATGCATTGAAAAATCATACTAATTTTATTTTATTTTGTTTTATTTCAATTTAAAAAAGAAAAAGAAAAAAATTCGATAAGGTTTTCTTTCCTTTTCTTAGACTACAGTAATTGTAATAAGTATACTAGCATTTGAAATGTTTGTTTAAGAAAATATTATTCTGCTGTTTCACTCATTAATTAATTATTACCTCTGCTAAGATTCTGGATTCTACATCCTGTCAATAAAAATTATATACAGTATTTAATCAAAGGAAGTTTTTTTTAAGTTTTTTAGTTTACAGCAATTCACATTCGTATCTGCCAATGTAGCAAAAATATATAATAAATAATTAATAATAATCAATAAACAAAATTTAAATTTTATAAAATAGTATTTATTCAACACACGTTAATAAATACACAATGTTTCGAGTACTGTAGTATTATTCTTCACTCTTCTTCAGATGTTGCTGACCTGACTAGTGACAGCATTCACATAGGAGTGGAACTAGCAAAAAGGGATAGTTTAGTTGGTTAGATCGTTTGCCTTAAATTTGATATCTGAGAATCTAAAGGTGCTAGTTCAACTCCTATGTGAATACTGTCACTGGTCAGGCCAGCAACACCTGAAGAAGGGTGGAGAATAATACTACTTGAAACATTGTGTAATTATTAACCTGTGTTGTCTATTTGTGTGCTCCATCGCCGATAGATAATAAATATAAAAGTCGGTCGTGCTACTTTTACGTTTGCCCACCCCTGGTGTGATGTCAAAAAAGGTGGAAAGTTTATTTTCATAATCTGGATCCTGACAGAACTAGATGGAATAAATTACTACAAAAATTGTCTCTACAATGCTAAAATATAAAGAATAATAAATTATCTCCATAGTATGCTAATGTTATTGAAACCAAGTTGGATTCCATCAGAAATCTAATGAAGATTGAAGAAAATGTAGGATTTAAAATAAAATAAAGTGCTATCAGATACAAGACTCCTCAATGACGAAAGCCACAAGCTAGAAACTAGTCTGGGGATATTGGATGAGTAGGCACTAGATAGGGATTTTATGCACAAGCCTTCTGGCAGCCATTGATTACTCTGGCTTGCACTGAGTGGCACTACTGTATGGAGAGTTTTGCCTGTTTTAATATAATTTTTTTACCTTGCTAGCAAGCAGAACATCTTACTAAAACACGAATTATTAATTTTTATTCGTTGATACTTTTTCTAAACTAAATAATTTGTCATATCTACATTTATATCTACTTAAAAAATTTAATTCCCTAATAACAATAATTTGTAATTAGAAATACAAAATATAATTTTAATTAATCAACACACTTATATATTTATAAAGATACTTTCAAGCATTTAATGTAAATTATAAACATACACATATTTGCCGTTATAATGTTAATTTATATTGTATTTCTAAAAATGATTGAATAAAAAGCACAGCTGCCTTACAAGCAAGTTTTTACCGGGTTCGCTTCCAGGCCGACGCTTTGACACATAAATGGAGTGGCCACACCTAAAAAATATTAAAAGCTTTGTATTTTAGTAAATGACAAAAATAATTATAATTGCATCAAAATGAATACTAGATTATCAGTATTATTTCAGGTATAAAATAAAAATCTTTACCTTGAAATAAGAAAAATTTAAATTAACAAAAGGTATAATTGTCTGTTTATTGTTTTATATGATTTCGTGCAGTGGTTGAATATTAAATTCTGGAGTGTAAGGTTCTCAAATCAATTCCAGTTCTAAATTCTTCATAAATAGAGTCAAAGGATTATTTATTTATCTGTCATTGATTTTTTATTTTTAAATTATTAATTAAATGGCAGAATCTTAATATTTGTGTCACTAGTTGTATGTTTTCATTATACCACTACACATCACATGATCACCATTCCTTATGCTTGCTCATAACTGTCATTAAAACAGGCAACTACTGTATGAAGAGTTTTGACTGTTTTAATGTTTTCGTTATATAAAAAGTGCAGAAAATTCTTAATTCTAATTTAAGCTAAAAATAGATATATCGTTATTTCAGGTACTCTGTAAGATCTTGAAGAATTAGGTAACATATTTAAGTGGTACATAAAAGTAGACCACACTCATCATTATTTAAATAAAACTGAATTTATCCATTGAAATGAAAAGGTTTATAAATAAATTTAAAGTCGCAAGGAGATCAATTATAAAATACATATTTTTAATATGTCCAATCACGAAAGAGTTTATTCATGATGCTACAGAGATTTGCTTTCTTTTAAACTATTAGAAGTTAATGTCACATGACAGAGATAAAAAATAATGAGTAGTCAAGATGTGTTTTTTTCCCACATGAAAAAATTATAAAAAGAATAATATTATTATTAGTGTCAATTAAAAGAAAATGATTCAAAGGTTTGTTTAAATTCATAGGTAAATGACAATTCAACAAACGCATATTATATGTAAAAAGTAAATACCCATGAAAATATTTTAAAGTGATATGAATATTTTTTACATATTTAGTATAAAAAAATCATCTTTCAAATGCATAAATGGATATATCTCTAACTACAATTATATAAAAAATTAGATTATATATTTTTTAAAAGTTCCAATAAATTTGATGGATAGATTAAACAAAGACGAATGTCAATACCAAAATCAAGTGCTTATATTTTCCTTTGTTTGTTGCATTCTGCTTTGTGGTTATTTATTGGCAATATTATAAGTAAAATTATCAGTTGAAATGGCTAATACAGGTGTGTTCTTACATTGGTCTGCATTTTATCACATCCATTTCATCTTATACTCTGTGTACTCATCTTGCTCATTATATATATGAGCTAGTTAATGGAAAGATAGAAAGGGAGTGTGGATACACACAGTGTCTTACTTATGATCATCCTAACTTTCTAATACAATTTATAACTTTAAAATGTTTGTAGTATTCTTGTTTTAACATTCATCTTATGAATTCACTTATACCATTTGTTGGGAGTATTCTCATATTATTACCTTATATATAAAGTGTGTCCCAGTAAAAAGGTAATTGGTGGCTGATTTCTTCTCCAAGCAGCTTGTGATGCCATCTCTGAATTAGAGCATGTGCTATATAGTGTACCGGTCAAAACATGTTTATCCATCTAACATGAGCTGGAACTCATAAAATGTACTTCAAACCCAGTCAAGCCTGAGATTTAGGTCAGAGACCAGCCTGAATTCGAACCCACTCTCTAAGCCCCAGATCTAACACCTAATGAATAACATAATAGTGATGGCACATGAGAATTAATTTTAATCCGGCCCACTAGCAAAGCGCAAGAAAACAATGAGACATCTATTACTATGACTTAACTAAAATATATACATGCATAACTATGTGTGGAAGTGGAGGAAAAGGAATTTGAACTACTCAAATATGTTAGACAATAAAATTATTAGTTTAATATAATGGCAAATTATTATATATTATGACTTAATTATATACATTAGTGTATGCATGAATGAGCAAGCAGTAGATGATTACATAGTGTCATTCACGCTATTATTTCTCATATGCCCTTTTGTTAATTAGCTAAATAATATATTATAAATAAACAAACATCTTTGGTGTGTCCAATATTAAGATGCCAATCGAATATTAGAAAGAATTACATAATACTGCCATTAACGCTTTGATTTACGGTTCAGAAACATGATGACTAACATATATATTTCTAGGAGTGTTCCGAAATTCATTATACATATGATATAAACTATTTTCATGCCATTGAGGTTGTGAAAATAAACAAAATACATTTGAAAGATTATATTTGAATCTATGACAAAATATTTAATGAAAAATTATTTTAACAATAGTAAGACGAACGTTTTATTTTCCCCAAGGCATATAGATGCTCTTAAATACAAAAATGAGTTACAATGGTAGGATTGTATAAGATTGAAATAAATTTAATTAATAAAAATAAAAATAGTTGGCATTTATATATACTTTTAAGGAGAGTGAAATTTTAATATTAGAGCAATAAAACTGGGTCATGAAGCAAAAGAAATAATAATATGAAGAAGTTTGCAGTGCTGACATAATTAGCCAAGAAATAAACAGGAAAATTTGTGCTTCTGGATGAGAGATAAAGTGGATAGGCATGCCATGGACATCGCCGATGTGCAGGCCAGTGCATGTGCCAGACTTAGGGAATCACCGCCAAAGGCCCTTTTATATGAAAAAAGTGGATCGGAATAGCATGTGCCAAACTTATGGGAATCACAACTAGAGGCCCTTTTATATGAAATAAGTGGTCCTGGGAAGACTAGATATCCTCAGGACAAGGCTTGAGAAGAAATCTATGGGTTCAAACTTGTCGCAACCCCCAGATTAAAAGCATGTAATATATATATATATAAAGATAGGCTTGTCAGTAATGCAGTAATGATAAATGTCACTAATGACATTGAATAAGTTTTACTATTTTAAAAATAAATGATCCTAGTGTGAATGCCATAATATATATAAATAATATGCTATGCCGCTGTAATACATATATATAGAGAGAAGATTTCATTTAATAAAATATACATGAAAGTTTTATTTAGTAAAAGACACAATAAGATTTACTCCCTTCCCTTTTCTGTTATTTAAAATAAATAAATCCCACCTTCGTTGATTTTACAATAACTGGAATATATAAGTACTGTATTTGATATTTTAAGAGTAAGTAAAAATAAAACTAGCAGTTATAAAAAAAAACTAATAATAAGTCACCTTTTCAGAATTGAATAAATAATTTTTATAAAATAACTAACTTTCAGAGCATTAATTAGCCTAAGTTCTGGATTCATCCCAGGTAGAAAATCCAGAGTTAAACAAGTAACAAATTGTTATACTAAAAATGAACCTAATGTTGATTCGTAAAAAAAACAACCTGGAAAACGTATTAATTAATAATGTGTTATGTTTTAAATAGGGATGTTAATAACCTTGCTTCATGAAGGTTTACTTAAAAATGACAGAAAAGATCTTTTAGAAAATTCAACTCATCAGATTGCATGAGATTTGCATATTAATAAACAAAATAGACATATAAAATCAAGTAATGAATAACTATAAATAAAAGACCGCACCAAAATTAAAGAATGTTAGAGCATATGAGATAGGATTAAATTTATAGAAATTATTTAAAAGCAAATTACATTTACATATTTAAAAAAAAGGTAAAGTTAAATAACACATTAGAAGAAATCTTGATAGATGAGTTAGGCTAAATTTAGTTTGAGGTAACAGCTTGAAAAGTTACCTTGCAATTTTTAAAGTCCAATTTAAAGTATGGCACATGCATGGCAATTGAAATTCAAGTTCTTCAGTGGCAGCAAACTTCTATTAGCATTAAAGTTCTTAGGTCAGGCTTTACTATTGGGCAGCAGAATGATACGACCATGGAAGATGATGACTTAACAGGACTGAGAAGGGTGGTGGATTTACACTACATCATTTTTAGTTTCACAGCAATGTTAACAATAAGTTCTCACTAGAGTAGCTAATCTATCCTGTGACTCAAAATTCAGCCATTTTATACTCTGCCCAGGTGTTTTTGGAATGCTTTTAATCACTTAGTTTTAGCTTTACAATCTAATCTCTGATCTTAAAATTCTTACTTTTTCTTTATCGATTGTTTTTGAAGATGCAACAGTAAGATAATGTCCAAAAATAAATTCAAATCTATTTCCAGATTAGAAATAGATTTGACAAAATGTTTATAACAAAAGAAAATCTTAATCCTATTTTAAGTAAAAACTTTAATTAAAAATACCTTCACCAGATTAAAACAATAGTGTTTCCAACCCTTTAATTATTTTTAGACAATTAACTGTAGCATCTTCCATCTTAGTTTTTATAAAGCATACAGTTTAATTTTAAAAAAGTACTTTAAAAGAAAAAAAGTTTAAAAATGACGTATAATAAAATATTTACAAAAAATCAATATTTTGCTCCTATATATATATATATATATATATTTGAGCCACACCTATATATTTTAATAAAAAGAATTAATAATCATAAAATTAATAATAATAAAAATGTTAATTTAAAAGTTAAAATTTTATAATTTAGGTGCGCGTCTCAAATGTATACATAATATATATATATATATGTACATGACAAAAAAGTGGGATGGGATATAGGGTTTAAACACACTTTAGTAGGTGGAAACATGAAGCTCAATCTTAATCTAAGATTGACTGCTTCATTTCTCCACACATACAATGAAACAAAAAACAAAAATATTGAAAAAAAATGCCTTGACTAGGAGTTTTCAAGTGATGACCAAATGAACAATGAAAAAAAAAATGTATGTTTCATTTTCTTTTGTTGAGTTAGTGTTCTGTTATTTCCCCGTGTTTTTTAAAAAATTATCTCACATCTAACCGCTCACTGTTCCCTCACTTTCTATATATCTGCCCAACTATAGTTTAGCTGAAAATTTTATCTGTTGCTTGCTGGAAAAAAAAACTTTGTTTAAGATTTTATACTAATCTAGTCATTTCACCTTTTAGTTTCTCTTGGTCGCACCCTTACATCTGAAAAGAAAACTTATAGTTTGGTTATTACATGTTAAAACTTTTATACATTAAAGCATTAAGCCAAAAAAAATTTTGCTCTCAATAATTTTTTATCTGAGTTTGAACCCTCCATTTCCAACATTTTTGCATTTGACTCACTACTGGTTAACAAAATTTCTTTTTATAAGGGCACCAGCTAACACAGAGTTATCAATGATTTAGAAATTATTTACACATTTTCATATATGTCTCAATAACAAAAAAAAAACTTTATATATGACTCAGGTATGTAGGTGATTACATTGAAGAAAAAAATACATATGTACTATACTTATGGTTGTAGTACATGGGTTTTAACTTTAACAACGAATCTTATACTTTGAACACATTATTTTAAACATACCAAACATGGAGAAAAAAAAGCTATATATCTTACAACTTTTTTAAAAATATATATATATATATAAACAGAATTCAGTACTCAGGGTTTGTGGTTGTTTATATCGAAGCTTCACATTGGGAAGTCAAGCCTGGGAAAAAAAATCCCATGTACCAGTCAAAACATGTTTATCCATCTAACATGAGCTCGAACTCACAATATGTACTTCAAACCCAGTCTGGTCAAAACATGTTTATCCATCTAACATGAGCTGGAACTCACAAAATGTACTTCAAACCCAGTCAAGCCTGAGATTTATGTCAGGGACCAGCCTGGATTCGAACCCACTCTCTAAGACCCAGATCTAACACCTAATGGATAACATAATAGTGATGGCACATGAGAATTTTAATCCGACCCACTAGCAAATCGGAGAAAACAATGAGACATCTATTACTATGACTAAACTAAAATATATATATATATATATAAGCATGAATGTATGTTTGGAAGTGGAGAAAAGAGGAATTCAAACTACTCAAATAAGTTAGACAATAAAATATAGTTTAATATATTGACAATTTATTATACATTTATAAATTAATTGCCAACATTAGTATGTGCATGAATGAGCAAGCAGTAGTTGATTACATAGTGTCATTCATGCTGTTGTTTCTTATATGCTCTTTATTAGCTAAATAATATATGATAAATAAGCACACATCTTTGGTGGGTCCCATATTAAGATGCCAATCAAATTTTTTAAAGAATTACATGTATTGCTATTAACGCTTTGGTATACGGTTCTGAAACATGGTGACTAACAATATTTCGGGAAGCATTCCGAGATTCACTACAGATATAATCCAAACTATTTTCATGCCATAACGATTGTGAAAATAAATAAAATACATTTGAAAACACATTTGATTATATGACAAAATATTTAATGAAACTTCTTTTAATTAGTGCTGATATAAAGAATGCTTTATTTCCCCAAGGCATATAGATACTCTTAAATAAATTTAATTAATAAAACTAGAAGTTGTTGGCATTTATATATATTTTTAAGCAGAGTGCAATTTTAATATTAGAGCATTAAAATTGGGTCATGAAGCAAAAGAAATAGTAATACGAAGAAGCTTGCAGTGCTGACATTATAACCAAGAAATATCAGGAAAAGTCATGCTTCTGGACAAAAGACGAAGTGGATAGGCATGTCGTGGACATCACTGACATGCAGGCCTTTTTGTATGAAGAAAGTGCATGGGCATAGCATGTTCCAGACTTAGGGAATCATCACCAGAGGCATTTTATATGGAATTAGTCCCCACATGACAGGTCATAATGAGAAATCTATGGGTTCGATCTTGTCATAACCCCCATATTAAATTAGAAGCACGTAATATATATTTATAATTCACAAAGATAAGGCCAAATGTCAGTAACGCAGTACAGGTAAATGTCACTAACAACATTGAATATGTTTACTGCTTTAAAATGAATGACCCTTATTTGAATACCATAATTTAGACAAATAATATGGTATGCAGTTATAATATATATAAACACAAGATTTTACTTAATAGCTAAAATAGTAAAATATTAAAATTTACCCTCTTTCCTTATCTGATATTTTAAAATAATTCAATCCCACCTTCGTGGTTTTTATAGTAACTGGAATATATAAGGACTGTATTTGATATTTTAAGAGTATGTAAAATAAAACTAACAGTTATAGAAAACAACCAATCGGTCACCTTTTCATGATAAATAACTATAAATAAATGACTTCACCAAAATTAAAGAAAATGAGAGCATATGAGAAAAAATTAAATATATAGAAATCATTTAAGAGCAAATTACGTTTTACATATTGATTAAAAAGGCAAAGTTAAATAATACATGAGAAATCTTGATAGTAGAATTCGTAAATTAATGAAATCTTTGTTATTTAAATTTGATTTGCAAAATCTGAATAAATTTTGTTAAGTCATGATATCCTTATGAAATCCTATTATAAAATTTAAAGTTGTATTTATAATTATCTGGATATCATAACAATTCTGTATGATCATCTTTGACAAACTTGACAATATGAACCAAATATATTTTTTAAATTATTGCCTTGATTTTCTTAACTTCTATTTTTAAAAATGAAACATTTAAAAAAAATCTAAGTGTAAACACGCACACATATATATATATAGTAACACATATATTTTGACTAACAGAAAATACATATTTCAAGATTGTAATGTTCTTAATAAATTTAACACAGGAAGTGATCATCGATTAGTAAGGTGTAAGTTACGTGTTAATGTAAAACTAGAAAGACAAAAATTATTAAGAAAAACAATATTTACAGTTGATATTCCTAATCTTCAGAAACATTCTAATGAATTTAAATTAGAACTTATAAATAGGTTTCAAGTGTTAGGAGATTTTGAACATGATACAGATTTGAATGAAATTAATATGAAAATAACTGATACACTTTTAAAAACTGCAACAAACATAGCTGGTAGAAAAAAGCAGCAATTGACTAATAAAATTTCTACTGAGACTAGAGAATTTATGAAGAAAAGAAGGAATATGAAGATATACAAAAATGATGTATTAAAAAGAATTGAATATCTCAAATTTTGTAAAAGAGTTGAAAATGATATAAGAAAGTATAACTGTGAAATAGCAAGGAAAGCTGTAGAAGAAAATAAGTCTCAAAAATGTTAAACAACATTTTGGTATTGGTAGGAAATTTATATCTGCAATAAGAAAAAAAGATGGAATTATTACTAAAAAGAGAGATGACATCATGAAATTGGTAGAAGATTTTTATCAAGAATTATATAGTAATAAAGAACAAGTACCTCCTATATCTATTACATCTTCTGAATTGCCCAGAATTTTAAATGAAGAAGTGAGACATGCAATTAAGTGTATGAAGAAAGGAAAGGCTCCAGGAAATGATGGAATTATAATTGATATATTAAAAGAAGCAGGTGAAGAAATAGAAACAATTTTAGCAAAGTTGTATACCAAATGTCTAAATGACAAAGATGTACCGGAAGATTGGAAGAATGCAGTAATAATATTAATATTTAAAAAAGGTGATAAAGAAGATATTAGAAATTACAGACCTATCAGCCTTTTATCAGTTTTATATAAAATTTTTACCAAGATAATTACAACTCGTCTACAGAGAACTTTGAATTTCCACCAACCAAGAGAACAAGCTGGATTTAAAAGTGGTTTTAGTACAATAGATCATATCCAGGTATTGAGAGAAGTTATAAAGAGGACAAATGAATATGAGTTGTCATTATGTTTTGGATTTGTAGATTATGAAAAGGCATTTGATTCTATACACATTTCTTCAGTGATTAAAGCATTGGATCATCAAGGTATAGATCCAGGATATTGTCATATTTTAAAGAATATTTATAAAAATGCAACAGCAACAATTAGATTACATAATGATACTGGAAAAATCAACATTGAGAAAGGTGTAAGACAAGGTGACTCCATATCTCCAAAACTCTTTACAGCAGTGCTGCAAGAAGTATTTTGTGGATTAAAATGGGAAACTAAAGGAGTGAAAGTAAATGGAGAGTATTTAAGTCATTTAGATTTCACAGATGATGTAGTTGTTTTCGCAAATAATGCTTCAGAGCTGCAGGAAATGTTGCAGGAGTTAGCAGATGAAAGTAGAAAAGTAGGACTAAAGATAAATGTTAAAAAGACTAAAGTAATGTTTAATCGATTTGCTCAAAATATGAAAATAAAGATTGATTATGAAGAATTACCTTGGTCAGATTATTAATACAGATGGAAACATAATGGAGGAAATTAATCATAGAATTAAACTTGGTTGGAGTGCTTTTGGTAGAAATAACTTGATACTAAAAGGAAATATGCCTATGTGTTTGAAAAGGATGGTTTTTAACAAATGTGTTTTACCAGTTCTTGCTTATGGATCTGAGACTTGGACACTTAATAGAAGAGCAATACAGAGACTTCAGACCACTCAAAGGAGTATGGAGAGATGCATGTTGGGAGTAACAAGAAGAGATCGAAAACGCAACAAACAGGTGTTACTGATCTTATTGAAAAAAATAAAAGATTGAAATGGAGTTGGGCTGGACATATTGCTAGAAGAGATGATAATAGATGGACAATTGAAATTTTAAACTGGATTCCAAGAGATTGTAAAAGACCCAGAAAGAGACCACATGTGAGATGGATGGATGAAATAAGAAAATGTGCAGGGGTGTTGTGGAGAAGAGAAGCTAAAGATCGGAGATGGATTAAACTTGGAGAGACCTTCATCCTGCAGTGGATTGTTGATGATGATGATGATGATATAGTAACACTAGTGAGATATGTTATAAATCTCACATATATCTGCATTACATATTTTATAATTTAAAAATATATTATCAAATTTGTTAAGAAAAAAAGTAGTTAAATAAATAATTAGTTAAGAAGTAGTTTTTAAAATGTAATTTTGCAGAAGTAAAAAATTGTGTATACTTTTCTTTTAAAAGAGAATAAAACTTTTTATTGAGAATGGGGTGGAAAAAAAAATTAGAAATGAAATCTTAAAAATCACCTCTTTTTATAAATTAAAAGAATAAATGTGTAAAAACAAATGTTAGTGAAAAATGTAAAATAAAAAAGAATAATTAATTAATTAGTGTAAGAAAACTTTTTGAATGCCTGCTATGCAAAAAGATATTAGATTAATCTTAAAAAATGATTAGATTAAAAAAAATGTAAAATCAATTAAATTTAAAAAAATGTAAAATTTAATTTAAAAAAATATGGTTAAAGTATGATAAAATTAAAGCTATGATAAGGAAAAGAACAATGAGAGAGAAAAAGTATAAAAAGTCACAACTGTCTATTGCTATTCATTCCAGTCTTCATTTTGTAATTGAATTATTCCAGTCTTCATCCTGTTATTAATGTATTGCATTACTTATTGCTCCAGAGATTCAGAAATCTAAGGACAGAATAAAGCCAGTCATTACTGTTGTGTAAAATATTATTGCAAAAGCTGCAGAACTAGCAACATACACTGCTAAACTGCCTTAGAAGTGTTTAATTGAGCTTCAAACCCTAAGTTCTCCACAAAATCAACTATCCATGCCTGAACCTTCACTGGAAACTGATGCCAAAATGGTGAAATAGATACTGCCACAAACTCATTCCCATTTTCAAGCCAAAAAATGAAAGACAAGCCCTGAAACCATTGATGGAGACCAAAAAGTTAACCAGTTAAAAAGTAACAACAATAAAAAACAAAACCAAATGATCTGTGTCATCTAATATCACGAAAATCCTAGGTAAATATATTCTCCATAATAATTGTCTATAGAAACTATTTTTAAATGAAATGAACTTTAACAAAGGACTATTATAATATTAAGCTTGATTAATAATTTATATTTTTTATGTAAATTTTCATATTGTTGTTATATTAAATATGTTTGCATGAATAAATAATGATGCTTGATTAATTATTATTTGGTCTATTCTCTCTCTTGTCAATATGTCACCATTTATTTAAAGAGATAAATGTTTATATATGTTAAGCTAATGTGCAGGACCTTCTTGATTAAGAGTAGGAGCTTGGGATATTTCAAGCACTGGTTGGTGTGCTTGTTGTCCAAGCATGCTGGGCTGCTGAGTTTGATTCTCAAAACAAATGCTCTGGATGGCAGGGTTTTGTTCCAGCAGTCAAAGTGGAGCACAGTCAGGAAATGTGGATATGCTATGCTTTGTATAGCCCAATCTGGCCATGTGTCTCATTGATGGTTATGCTATCAATGTATTCTCCCGTTTCTTAAAGAGCCAGTCCATTCCCATAGTATTAAAGATATAAAATAATAATTACCAAGAAAGTTATATATTAAGCATGATAATAAGCATATCAAAGTAAATGTTAAAATTTAGTTAAAGTCAATGTGAGATATTAGATATTAAAACTTATTAAAGTTTAGATTCCAAAAGATATTAAAGTTATTTTAAAAGTATTTAAAACTAGCAGTAATATGGTAAAGTTTTGGGGATCTGGTTCAATATATATATATATATATATATATATATATATATATATAATAAAATCAAGTCATATTTCACATGACTTATATAGCTTGCATTTATAAATATGTAAACTAAAGAGCATGCTAATAGCTCTAAACAAGCTTAATTTTTTAATGATAAATGCTATGAGATAATGCATTCAAAATCTTTTATCTAGGATTGTCCCCATTGCCAGACCAGTTTCAAGCTATGGCTCTCTTCAGTGAAGAGCTAGGGCACCAGATTCAAAATATCAACTAAAGCTAAGCTCAATTCAAGCTAAGCTCCTGACTGAATAAAACCAAATCTAGAAACTGGTCTGGAGATAGGGACAATCCTAGATAAAGATTTTAAATGTGTTCTTTTATAGCATTTATCATTAAAAAAAATAAGCTTGTTTAGAGCTATTAGCATGCTCTTTATTTTACATATTTGTAAATGTAAGCTATATAATATGACTTGATTTTATAACTATTATTATTTGGATGTTGTGACTTTGGCTAAATTAAATTGCTAAGCTTATTAATGTATGATGTATCTGAATTTAGTTCAGACCCATATGATTATTTCAGTTGGAGAGTTGAGGTTAAAGACATGTAGATGTTTCAAAATTTCAGATCTTTTTCTTAAAAGTTAAGTATTAGATAAATGCTTTGCTTGAGTTGATATGTTGAATCTGGTGTCATTCAAAACCAGTCTAGGGATGAAGACAATCCTAGATAAAGATTTTGAATGTATTCTCTTGTAGCATTTATCATAAAAAATAATAATAAGCTTGTTTAGAGATATTAGCATGCTCTTTATATATCTATATATACATATTGTAACGGTCAGGTTTGTACATTTTCTCAACAGACTGAGAGTCTAAGCCAGAGAACCAAAAGCTGACCAAGTCGGGATAGTAATACCCTACGTCTGATCATACCTTAACTCTCTCTCGTGCTTCCAAGTCAACCCATCGCGAATGACATGCCTGAGGTTACACTCAATACCTCTTTGATCACGTTCCAGCAATAGCAAAGCAGTAAAACATGAGACATTCCCCCCTTATTACATATTCTATTATATACCTTAACTAGTGATTCATAAGATAATGAGCAAGTAATGATACTGAGACAGATTTATATTTCATAAATTTAATATAACATTTAATAAATATTGACGCATAGCAAGTTGTGTATAATTAGCTCACACGCAGGTGAGGGAACACTAGGGTTATAAATAATATTACAAAGTCCTGAGTGGATTCTCTAGGTTATCAAATAATACAAAGTAATGAGTGGGTTCTCAGGGTTATCAAATAACAACACAAAGCAATGAGTGGATTCTCAGGGTTATCAAATAATATTACAACGTAATGAGTGGGTTATCAGGGTTATACAATAATATCTCAAAGCAATGAGTGGATGCTGAGGGTTATAAAATAATATTACAAAGCATGACTTTTTTTATAAGCTTATGTCATCTTTCATGTTCTAATTCATGCTATGTTTTATTTTTGAAATCGGTTATAGTTAGCTAGAGTGATAGATTTATTGATGAATGATAGAGATTATATTAAGTTTATATCATTGTTACTAAGTTTGAGTTTATATTATAGTTACTAAGTTTAAGATTATATTATAAATATATTCAAAATCATATTATAGAGACATTTGCGTGATATATAATTGTTATACAGATAAACACATTAAATCTGATTCTAGTTCGGATCAACGCCGAAATTACTTTCTAGGGAAAATGAACTGAAATGTGGTGGCAGTTGAACGTCAGATTCTAGGGCGTTAGAAACTACAGTATCAGATAAGTGCGACTCGAATGCATTCTTAATGGGTTTATTACCTAGTAAACGGTTCCCTAACCGATCTGCTTGCTATAATGGAAGAGGCCTTTTAATTCAATGAACAGAAGATTGGCTTATGAGCCCTTTGGAAACGCTTTGGTTCCATTAAGTATGAATAATTGTCACATTTGCCTAAACTTTCGAGGCGTGACTTAATGAAATACGAAGAAAATGTCACCGTTGCCTAAACTTTCGAGGCGTGACTGGACGTGGAACAATCTTGAGATGGGCCATTATAGACATAGCAAGTAGAAATGCATATTTATGCAAATTAGCAATACATTCGCAACGCTAGATTAATATTTTATAAATTAATTACGCCAAAATCTTAGCTTCTTCAGTGCTACTACCACCGGTCAAGTTCATAAACGAGATTATTAAATTATAAAATGATGGCGATAATGAGAATCGGATTTAAGGTTTTTCTGCATAGCTATTTATAGAACTGGGAACATTAGTTATATGTAGTATAACTAGATCTAATATAAACTGATTTTTAAATAATAAAATATGAGTTATAAAATAGCTCACGCAAATTATTGATTTTTAAATAAATTACACATCTTAAATAATTCGTCAAAATAGACCTTACTAATAATGAAAAATGGGTTTTAACTAACGAATGCAAATCTATATTTTAAATAGCTTGCGTGAAATATACTTTTTCAAATAACTGGCGAAATACATATTTTAAATCACTTGCGCAAATATAATTCTTAAATAACTTGGGCAAAATCTGCATTTTAAATAATATACGTAATATATACGTTTTAACTAACTTTAGTAAACATTTTCCATTTTATATAACTTTAGAAAAGATGCGTTTTAAATAATAGACGCTAAATATACCTTTTAAAATAAGTTTATCAAAAGATTTTAAATAACTTGTTCGGGTATTATAAATATCGATTCACTCTATCACATATAATTCAGAAAAGAGTCTTGACTATATTCTTTATATCACAATACTCTGATATGATAAAAGAGATTACTCACTCCCCTCCCCCCCCCGATAATTTATTAACACACAAGACTCCGTTCTGATAAAAACACAGCATAAATCAATTAACATGAACTTAAAACTATAGATAGATGACATAAGAATAAATTGCATAAACAATCAATAAGATTTATAATTTAGAAATGAATTTCTTGTATAGTTTTATATAAACTAGATGTTTAGAATTATTTAAAATTGTTAATGATCAACGACTACTTAAAATTAATAATGATCAAGCAAGCATTTGGTGAATGTTCTAAGATTTAAACAAATTTAAGATAAACATTTTAAGATAACTATTTTAATTGAACATTTAGAAAATATTGATTATGTGATTTAGTTAGCTAGCTTTCATTTAGGGTACGTTTTAGTTATGAGATTTAATATGTCAGAAAGGATTTACCGGCAAAGTCTCTTTTAAGGCATTGTTTCCATGTGCTTCTCACTATATTCAGTCAGGCTGGGCTTCTCTTAGGTTTTAGTCCGTATGTAGCTTCGTGAATTTATCTCTGTGGCAGCTTTCCCCATTTCTCTGGTCAGGCACTCTCTGGTCTCTCGGGTACATCTTCTTTCTTACAGTGATGGGCATGGGAGGTTTTCTGTCATCGGTAGCCGCTCGTGGAAGAGCAAACGGCTGTCTCTTTGTCTTCTAGCCAACGGTCATTTTTGGAGCAGCTTGGCTGGTAGTTTTTTTTTAAGATTTAGATTTCTTAACGGCAGGAACAGTCTTATTTAACTTCAGCTCTGGTCACAGCAACAGCAAAAAATTAACACGGATTATGATAGATGGATGGAAGAGGCTAGGTTAGAGGCTTTGGTGGCTATTTGGGCCCCTTTTTATGCTATATTTTTGACAGTAGTAACCTCCTACTTTGAGTCATGCCACATCACAAGATGACTAGTTCAAACTAGCCTTTAACCAAATATCCAGTTAGTAAAAATATTAAATATATCTAAATCTGGACATGGAAAGGCTCTATTGTTTTAATTGACGTCAGTTTTAAAAGATATATTGTTAAGAGAATGGTCACAAGCAATTTGTAAAGATTTTGTATAGATTTATGCCTGACTGAATATTATAATTGGTCTTGGTTATAATTTTTAAATAGGTCAAATTTTGGCTAAAGATTTATTTTTAGAACGAAGTGTTAAAACTGATAAAACTTTCTGCTTGTAATTTTAAGCAAACAAAAGAATTGAAAACTTGGAAATTATTTAAAATGAATACTGACTTAAATAATTATTGAGATAGAATATTGAAAAATAAATAATATTATAAATTTAACTTATTATGCTGCTATATAGATAAATTAATTATCCAGTTATGTTTATTTCAGTTTTAACAAATCTAATGGAATATGCTCGTATATAAATATTTATAATTAGTAAGGACGATTATATACACACATACTCGCAATATTATAAGGACAAAGTTTTTTAAAATTTAAGAAATACACGCCATCTGAGTACAACAAATATATACTATTATCAAAGATAATAGGTGAAACAGGTGTAACCGTTTCAATATATATATATATAAATCAATAACAGAAATAGCACAATTCTTTCTTGATTATAAACAGTAATAAAATAGAAGTTTACAAATTTTCCAAAATCAATGAATCAACCAATCAGAGCTTTTGAAAGCACTTTCTGGCACTTTTTAAGTTTTTCTCTGGGACCTTCTGTAACCTACTGACATCTTCAGATTATTTTAAAATTAATAATACTCAGTTTTCACCACAGAATAAAAACAATTTTTATGAATATAACACTAAAAGTTACCAAAGGACAGTAAAACAAAACTGAAGAGCTCTAATGTCATGTCCATACAAATGCACTTGGTTGATTGAGTTAGTTTATTAAACATGTTCTGCATGATATTTTTTATTTTTCAATAACTTTCATTCCTATGTAAACATAATACCAGTTGTTTTGATGTTTCCAAATCTATATTAACTTCAGAATCTAAAGGAAAGAAGTCCTCTACTTTCAAGCCCCCATTTCACATGCTTGGTTAAATTCTCCAAACTTTAACCTTTCTGATGCTATGCAAAAATGTTTTACAATTCTTTTTTTTTTCTGGCTCTATTAGATCGATAACTTTTATTTTATCACTTAAGGAAGATACTTAATCTTTTTTTTTAATTTTGTAAAAGTTTTAATTTTACACTTTGAAAACATTTCATTACATGAAATATTGTACCATGTTAAAATTTGGATAAGTAAAGAGTAAGATTATATGCTTTTGACATAAACTGAAGAAATGTTATTAATAAATGTGATTACATATGTCAGTCTGAGATGGGGAAATGGCTATTACTGCATCATAAAATATATTAAATTCACAAATTGTAATGATTTTATTTTTTATTTTAGTTTCATTTTCTTTTATTTATTTACATGTTTTTGAATAGTATATCACTGAAATAGCATATATTGATATAGCATCATGGCTTCACTGTATTACCTTTCTTAATAGTTATAATGGAATTTATTATTCAGTTATGCATGTCCATGTTTTACTGCCATATTTTGCAGCATGTGTAGATTGTTTTTCCAATGATTTTCATCATTTTTATGGAATATTTATTTCAGCATATATGACAATTTTTTAAAATATTTTTTTTTTCTAGAATAATGATTAAGTTTTCTTCGTATAAGAAAATTGATTCTTCAGACTATTAATTGTTTTATTATGCCATATTAATTGTCTTCCAGAGCCATGACAAAATGATCCAATTTGAAGGATTTTAAAAATAAAGGTCTAAAGTAAAAAAATTACTTCACAATATCTACATTTTAAGATAATTTTAGAAATGTTTCACTGAAGAGAGAAGTAAATTATTTCTCCCCGCCTTTTAAAATAATCGCTCTGATTAATCACAATTTCTTATTATTTAATGAATTAGATATGCAAGATGTTTTTTAGGAATATATAATGGAGTGGAGGTTATTATGTACACCTATAAAAGATATTACACATGGAAAAAGAAAAAAAATTGAATTTCTCCATATGTGTGTTTAATTAAGAAAACAGATATATTAATATTTAACTGTGATTTAAAGTTTATATATAAGTTAGGGATAATCTCTAGTTTAATAAATAATTAGTGATAATCATTTATGCATTTATCTAAAGTGGATCGTGTCAAAGATGTGGGTTGAATAAGCTTGACACTTGTAAATCAAAATATAAAATTCTTTGTTAAAAACATGTTTTTATAAAAAATAATAAAAGAAATGAAACAATGCTAGAAATGTATTTATTTCATTTCATAACAATCCATAACTAAGTAATCAAATTGTAAATTAATACTGGAAAAGGTGGAATTGATATGAGAATCCTAAGCTACAGAGTTTGATATCCTATCATTACATTAAACATCATAAGGTATTAAAAATCCAACAAAAGCAAAAAAAATGATCAAAAATTCAGGTAAATTGCTACCTGATTCATAGCTCCTCACCAATAAAACACTTAAGCTTGAAACTAGTCTGAAGATAGTGGAAAGAACTGGATAGGGATTTATTAATCATAACTATCTGACATCTATTGATTACCAAATCTTACACTAGGTGGCTGAAGAAAGTGAGAAAAAATAATTAACTATTAATTAGTCACTCTTATTAAAGTTTTAGTATATCTTATTTAGCAATTATCTAGATAAAAGAAGTGTTTCATTTTTGTAATTCTTTTACAATAAAAAAAAGTTAATTATAACTTGTAAAATATTATGAATATGAAAATGTTATAAAAAGATATAGTTATTAAGGGGAAATAATACTTTATTTGCTTTTATGAACAGCTTGTTACTTCCTAAACCTTAAGTTTATGGCTCAAACGAATCGTCTAAATAAAATACTGGTATCAAATAATAAAAAAATATGATTATTGAATTAATTATGATGACAATTTCCTTTTTGTGTATTAAAAAAAATTATTTGCTAATTATTTAAAATATTTTTTTTCTAGCGTTGTAAATATAAATATAATTAAGCGATTAACTTTTATTGTTAATTATCTAAAATATTTTTTATTATTACTACAGATATGAATATAATTCAGTAATTATCTTACCAACTATATATGATCGCTTTTAATACTTTTAAAGTCATTCCAAGAATAAAATTAAATTGAAAATGTTAATTATCAAATCCATCAAGGGGCAAACGCGTATAAGCATTTTCGTAAATAGATTAAATGAAGCAATCCACAAAAAATGAAGCACAAATATGAGGCAAATTAAATAAATAGAGTATTTCATATTTTGCCTTTCAGTATATAATGGGAAGTTTCATAAAAGCCTGAAAATAATTTGAATTTTAGCAACCATAAAAATACAATTAGTAAATTATTATATAAATAGTGGCAAGAATGAGATAGAAGAATAGATGCTATAATAAAAAAATAAGGAGCTGGAGAGAAAGAGGAATAGTAGGAGAGTAAAAAGAGTTTAAATACATATAAACAAAATATTGGATGTAAGTTACTTTATGATAATAACAAGGCAAATCTGTTTAAAGCTCGAACAGAATCTTTAGCAACAAAGAAATGTATACATAAATGGAAAAATGTGGGTGATTTGGTCTGTAAGGAAGACATCGAAAATATTAAGCATCTGCTAATTGAATGTAAATGCTTACCAGCAAGAAGAATACAAATAATGAAGTTGCGAGAGAATAAATATAAACAAAGTAATTATACAGAAAGTGGGTTTGGGGTTTTATGCTGGGTTTGGAAAAGATAAGGGAGATCTAGATATAAAGGCAATGAGCTGACAAAGATGATGTTGTGGAAATAGGATAGAGTAGAAAAGAGAAGAATATGGGAAAAACTTAAGGTGAGGAATGGAAAGGGGAGATATCTAACAGGTTTCTCTGAGCTATAGTGGCTGAGAGATTCCTGACTTTGATAAAGGAGAAGCCATATAGCATCATATCACACCCTGAATACTGCCTTCTACAATAATCTATTTTATAAATCCCTCTTTTTTACAAACAGATTTTAAAAATTATTTCAAATTAAAATGTATATTTTTTGCAAACAATATTATCACGCATAAATAATGTAAAACATTTTATATTAAAATTATTTGAAATAAGTACTCAACAATAATCATAAACATTTGTCTATATATAATTGCTAAAATAAAAACCACTTTTAGAGTAATGATAGTAAAATAAAGAGTAATAAATATTAAAATAAATAAGTGTACAATATGCAGGTTTTAGATAAATACAATCTCTAAGACAAAATGGCTAACATTCCTTCTCAAAATGGAATTCTTTCTGGATTGGTCTGGAATTCGGGTTATGGGTCCAGTGCCAGCCAGAGTGTCCCTAGGTTGATGATAAGGGGAATGGCTTTCAGATATGAAGATTAGCTGTAAATAAGCAGTTTCTGATAATGGGACAATTCAATGTCAAGAAGTGGGAAAGGTGGGTTAGGGTTCCACAATTTTTATTACTGTGCATGTGAAATGATGATTATTGACCACTATTAAATAAATCAACACCCCATTGGGTGATATAACAGCAAAAAAGAATTCTAAGTTGATGGAAGATCACTATAGGTGATAATGGTAAGGAGGAAAGCAGCAAATGGATAATAATCTTATAAGATATGAACATCACATTAAGCCTATAATGAAGGTTATTACTGGGCTAAGAAGTCAATAAAAAACTACTTTGTTTGATAATTGTTGTAATCTTTTTTTATTATGACTATATCCACAAGACTGATTTAGATTGGTGTTGAGACTTTAGCTAAAAAATGTTTTGGTATCCTGCCTGGCAAGAATAGGCATGAGGTTATTCAGATTGTAAACCTAAAATAATTATCATCAAGTTAATCCATTGAAAGAAGACATATTTCTAGTTGGTACATGGAATGCAATATCCTTAAGAAATGCTAAGAAATTAAAAACAAATAATATTGATGTTACACAATTAAGTGAAGTGAGGTGGGAAGAATGTGATGTGCTATAGAAAAAAATTTGAAATAATGTGGCAAAGGTAGATTGGGTTGATAATAAGCTTATGATGATCAGAATAATTACAATTCCTAGGGTTTTGCTATTCATGCAAGTTTATATGCCAACTAACCATCATGATGATATTTACATTGTTAAGCAATATGAAAAGATAAAGGAAATTATATGTAATGGTAAAAATACATGTATATTGCTATTGGACAATTGAAATGATGTTGTGGGGAAAGATAAGAAAGAAATAGTTATTGGATATTATGGCATAGGAAAAAAGAATGACAGAGATAGCTGGCTTATGGAATTTTTTTAAGAAGAATATGTTTGTGATTGTAAACATCTGACTTTAAAATTATCCAAGAATGACTGTATACCTGGTAAGCTCCAAATGTTACAGAACAATATCAAATAGATTATATATTGATTCAGAATAGATATATAAATGCTATTAAGGGTTTCATACTTTGCCTGGTGCTGATACAAACTTTGATCATAATAATTTGGTTATGACTAAATTAGAGTTTTTAAAAAATAGAGAGATGAAAAGATATATAAGATGGGATTTGGATAAAATGGAGAAAGATTTAATTTAATGTGAAAATAAAAATATAACTAAGAGAAATGATAAAGATAAGCAATATGTGAATAGTTCTGATAAGCATTGGCATAGGATTAACCATTTAGTTAAAGAAAGTTAAATGACGTTGGAAAATGAAAGGTATAAACATCAAATGATCACTATTTCTTATGCTTGCTCTTAACTGTTTATTAAAACAGGCAAAACTCTCTATATGTTTTGCCACTCAGTGCCAGCCAGATTAATCAATGGATTCCAGAAGGCTTGTGCATAAAATCCCCATCTAGTACCTACTCATCCAATATCCCCAGAGTAGTTTCTGGCTTGTGGTCTTTGTCAGTTAGGAGCCTTGGATCTGAGAGCACTGCACCTAGATCTTAGGATCTAATGCAACCCTCCAGCAGTCACTTTTTATCTCTACTTAACTACAAAACTATGAGACTTAAATTGAAAACACCATCATATTTTCAATCCAAACTCATTAGCTTATATAGTCATATAGGTCTGAACTCAGTTCAGTATCTATACATTTTGGTGTTTTTGGTTCATTAATAACCATAGCCACCATTATACTATTAGGCAGGATTGGTTTTAAGCCAATAAACATCACATGATCACTATTTTTTACGCTTGCTCTTAACTGTTTATTAAAACAGGCAAAACTCTCTATACGTATTGCCACTCAGTATAAGCCAGAGTAAATCCTAAAGATCTAGGTGCTGTGCTCTCAGATCCAAGGCTCCTCACTGATGAAGGTCACAAGTGAGAAACTAGTCTGGGGATATTGGATGAGTAGCCACAAGATGGGGATTTTATGCACAAGCCTTCTGGCATCCACTGATTACTTTGGGTTGCACTGAGTGGCAATACATATAGAGAGTTTTGCCTGTTTTAATGAAAGGTATGTTGGAAAAAAACAGAAGTATAGAGAATATAGAAAAAGGTCAATACTGAGGAAAAGCATATAGAAAAATTAATAATAAACTAAGGAGAGAAACAGATTTAGTAAAATAAAATGGTTGAAATAAGAACATAAAAAGATAGAAGCACTTCAACAGGTAAAAATATCTGGTATTTGATATAATTAGAAATATCACCTGGAAAGTCATAGTTAACAAGAGAAATAACCGATGAGAATGAAAAGAAATTAACTCACAGCAATGGTGTATTGAAAAGATAGAAAGAATATCTTCAATATTGATGAAGTTTGATAAAGATAAGTACATACTGAACATATAAAATAATAAAGTTGATTAAACAAATAAATAATTGTAGGGCTATGGGATTTGATGCAATACCTATAGAATTTTAGAAAAAATGGAGGAAATTATTATAAATTGGACTTTGCAATTTGATATATAATAATGGCATTTGGAATTTGTGGACTATAATAATTCCAAATTACTAAAAAGAAAAAATCTTTTAGATTTGAAGAGCATAGGACAATAAGTTTATCTCATGCATCAAAAATATTATTGAGAATTTTATCTCAAAGAATTTATGGGAAGGTAGAATATTATGTTAGAGAAAAACAGTTTGGTTTTTTGAGAGAGAAAAAATACAAAAGATGTTATTGATGTTGTTAGAACAATTGCAGAAAAATAAATTAAAATATGTTTTGTGGATATAGAAAAAGCATTTGATAGAATAATCTGGAATAAACTTATTATCATCTTAAAAAATAAAGGAGTATTTTGGCAGAGATAAGATCAATTTGGAATATGCATATTGGACAAAGAATAAGAATTAGGGAGATGAATAATGAAATGGCTGAAGTGAATATAGAGGAGTTAGAAAAGAATGTTGTATATCACATGCTTTTTGACATTTGGAATATATATATTGGACAAAGAATAAGAATCATTGAAGAATAGTGAGACTGATGAAGTGAATATATAAAGAGATGTTAGACAAAGTGTATAAGACACATCCAAAATAGTATTATCCAAAACATTCATTTTAAAATTGGAAAAAATAGTATCATGCAAAATTATTAATTTTTCTAGTTTTCAAGTATTAAACTTTTTAAAAGAATGAAACTGCATCTCTTTATTGTTGCATATTTTTTAGATTTGTCCTTGTAGGTTTCTGTATTAGCTGGTACTCAGTGAATTTTGATTTCTAAGATGTTTAAAACTTTTTCCATTATTATTGCATTGCATCTCTAAAATATTTGCATCATATCCACAAACACTGTACCTAATAAGGTACTATTCACAATGCTTTATTTAATTTATGACATTTCAGGCTAACAAGTAGTCTTCTTCAGATCTTTTAAAATGAACTCTGAAGAAAATTACTAGCAATCAAAGCTCTCATAAGTGAAATAAAAATCATTTAAAATGAAGTTTAAAAGATCTGAAAGTGCATTATATGGAGTGTGTGTATGTGTTTTTGCAAAAAAAAAAAAAAAAATTCCAAAAATAAAGAAAATTAAGTTTTGAACATATCAAGCTCCTCTTACTGTTGTATAATTACTTTGTTGAGTTAGTTTTAAGAGCAAGACATTATTGTATATCATTCCACATTGAGCTAAAACAACACTAATGGATCATAATGATTAATGGAACCATTATAATATTACATAAATAAAAAGAAAGTTATTTTGATGATGAAACATTTTTTAATGTTATTTTCACACATCAGTTGCAGCAAACACATTTCATCAGACATTGGGTCTTACACCCCCTTCCCCTCCAATCACATTCATACAAGTAGGAATAAAAGAATATTTGTAAATTACAAATCATGCCATCTCAATTTTCTTTTCAAAAGTAAAATTATCAAAAAAAGCTATATTGAAAAGGTGCTTTTATGCCCCATGACAGAATCAAATTACTGATGTTACCATTTATTTTTTTGTGGATATAGAGTTGTTTTAATAGTGATGACTCATTGTCAACAGGAAATTTACCAAAATTTAAAACAATATGGTCAATGTTAGACAACACTATGTCTTCAGAGCTACAATAGATTTAAAGCAATAAAACTTAAAAGTCATAATAATCAAATTCCCTTCCTTCATTAATTTTAATTTTTAGGTTGTGATATATATAAAAAAAAACTACCTAACATTAGTTGTACATATTGCCAATTGTTTGTGTATATATATATTGTTCATGACCATTTTAATGCCACATTAAATGCGAAGATACTAAAAGAAATTGCATTAAAGATGTAGTAAGTGATGGAAAACTATTATCAACAGTAATGGTATCTTTTTATTCAGTTATCACACCTATTTTTAGGATAAAAACTTTTTTATACAAAATAAGCACTGATTATTACTATCATTCTAATCCACTACAGAATAAAGGTTTCCCCAAGTTTAATCCAGTTTCTCTTTCCTTAGCCTCTCTTTCCTACATCATACAAAAAATTCTTATCTACTCATCTAACAGTCACTTTTACAACATAAATTACTTAAACATCCCATGATCACCTTTTTATGCTCGCACAGTCTGTTTAAACAATAGCAACTCTTTCCATACAGTAGTGCCACCCATTGCAAGCCATAGTAATCAGTGGATTCTAAAAGGTTTGTGCATCAAATTCTTTATCTAGTGCCTACTTATCCAATATTACTAGACTAGTTTCTAGCTCATAACTTTCATTAATAAGAGACCTTAGATCTAAGAACATTGTACTTAGATTTCAAGCCCAAATTGAAAAGCCATAGGTTAGAAACTAATCTGGTGATATTAGATGAATAGGCAGTAGATAGAGATTTTGATGCACATCCCTTCTAGATAGATTGACTTCTGTGGCTTGCAGTATTGTATGGAGAGAGTCACTAATGTTTTAACAGATACTGTACATATAAGAAATGGTGGTCATGTGGTATTTTAGAGATTAGTACTAATCCTAGCCAATAGATTCTTGATGACTACGGTTATTAAAAAATAAAGGAGAACAAAATATACAGAAACTGAACTGGGTTCACAAGCAAATTGACTTGGATTGAGCTTTGTGGTGTACTAGAAAGGTAAAAGGTGGCTGCTGAAGGGGTGTAATAAATCAAAGATCTATTTGCTTTGCTCTCAGACCCAAGGTTTCTCACTGATGAAATACATAAGCTAGAAACTAGTTTGGGAATATTGGATGAGTAGGTATTAGATAGGGATTTTGATTTACAAACCTTCTAGCATTCATTGACTACTGTGTTTTGCACTAAAATATACTGTTGTGTGGAGAGGGTTATTATTGTTTGTTATAACCTATTGGGATCAGGATTAAAACTTCAATAGTTCATCTTTTATCATCTAACAATGGCTTTCAGTAATATCTTTCAATGTCATTGATAGTATCTATTTATTCTCTCACCCAAGTATTTTGTTTTCCATCTCTTGTTGCTCCAAATACATATATCTCCATACTATCTATAATTTGTTAAATGATCTAAAGTTTTTGAATTGCTTTTATCATTACAATAATTAATCTTAGTCATTGATCAAAATAAGATTTAAAACCAGATTGTGCCTCGACTCTAAGATGTCTTAGCTAATTCTACCCACTCTTTTTATCATCTTGGCTTGTTTTCGTAGCATTATTTTCAATCAATATTTATTTTTTAATATAAAGTTTCATTTTCTTACTAAAATAATAGACAATAATTAGTAAAATAATGTAATGAAAACGTTAGAAAAAAAAAGATATTAGATATTTAATTTATTAATTGCATTTACAAATCAGATTTTACAACAGATAAGTAAGTGATACGTTTATTTATGATTGCTGTGATCTCATGTATATTTAAAACAGCGAATTTTTTTAGAGTTCAGAATGCTTTATGTTCTCTCTATTTGTGTTTTGTTTTGTTTTGTAACAATGACACGCACACTCGCGTGATCATCTTTAAATTATCATTATATAACAATGTCAAAGAATATCCCAAAGAAACCGTCTGCTTATAAATAATGACTGAATCACGTGTTAGATTAACTGAAAAGAATTCTGAAATTATAATGTTATTAGTTAATAACCGAACATGTTGTCTTTCACGAAAAAAAAGTCATATATACATGTTGGTGTAAGTGCGTGCGCGTGTGTTTAATGAGTATTTAATTAATTGCTAGAAAGCAAGCCTGTTGACATAAAATACTCTACTAGCATTATATGAGTATCATATTTCAAGAAATATTAATTTAAGAGATATTATCCAAATTGATATTTTTTAATCATGATAACGTAAGTTTAAACATAAATATATAGCGATTACTAAAAATACCGCACTGACCTTTTTTTCCCCTCATGTGTCATAGCATCAGCCGGGAAGCGAACCCGCTAACCCGGGACAATTGCTTGTAAAGCAGCTGTCGCTGACCTCTCGACCACCAATGCTTGACAATACTGCACTGACTTGCATAAATTGTAATGAATGCAATGAAATCATGAATAAAAGAACAATTGAATGGAACAACAGATATTACTAAAGAGTAGTACATCAAAGCATATGAAGATAGAAAATAGGGAATATGATGGAGACAATAAACCAAAAAATAAATAAGTTGAAGAAAGATATAGTCTCTTAATGTTGAAAAAACCTTTAACTGTGTGAAGTATGACCTATCAAAGAAATAATAATCAAACATTTTAAGATAGAAATATATACTGAAATTTAAAAAGATGTAGGAGAGAATGTTGGTACAAATGGTGAAGAAAAATATAAAAAGGAAAATTTGAAACTATATTGATAGGCAGGGGTGTGATAGGTACCTCAGCACAAACCTTCATTTGGCACCCCTATACCCTCCTCACAAATATCTTTTTAAAAACCTATCAGTGAGTAAAAATGAAACACAAAATATATTAATTATAAGTTTATTGACAAAAAGCAAACATTACAAAAAAACAAACAAATATATATATATATAAAATACTAAATATACAAGAGGATACAAAAACAACAAAAATAATTGGGAAAAAATAAAGAAATTTGTGTTATTTGCAAGAAAGTCACTTGGGAATTGCACATTATATAGTTTTATATAAATTAACAGATAAACTTAGTTTTATAGAAACAAAAATATTAAACGAACCTATTCGTTTAGTATACTGAATGTTTACTATAGTAATTATAGGGATTTGAATTTATGATTTTCAGTGTATGTTTATCCTCCATTCCATCTCAAACAACTGACACACATGACCACACACATGTGAAAAAGATAAATAATACCCAATATCTGTACTTTTTGTAAAACCAGCACTCACCAATTCGGCCTGATCATAATCTCCCACACATATATACAATCAGTGGATAGAATATATTACCATAGAAATTCCTTAAAGTTTATTGTCAAGCTTCAATCTTCTCACAATTCCAACAATTCAACTATCCATTTCATGGAAAAACAAACAATGGAATGTTCAACCAAGGGATTTTTGTGTTCCACCATTGTTTGTTCACTGAAGTGAATGGATGAATTGTTGGAAGGGTGAGAAGTTTGAAGCCTACCCATTAAACTTTAAGGAATTTCTATCTTAATATAAGCTGTAAACTGTTTGTATAAAAGTGTGGTAGATTATGATTCAACTGCCGAGTGTTGGTTCTACAAAAAGTACAAATATTGAGTATCATTTACCTTTTTCACCTGTGTGTGGACATTGTTTGAGATGGAATGAAGGATGAATATAAACTAAAAATCCTAAGTTCAAATTCCTCTATTTAAAAATACTAAATATTTTTAGTACAAAATTAAACTATTTATATTTTATTTGGAAAGAAAATCAGATATAAATAAGAAACAGATAAACTTATGTACAAAGTAGGAAAATATTAAAACATTACTGATTAAAGAAAAAAGTAAATAATTATTTTTAAAAAAGGGTAAATAATCTCCAATATACGTGTTTTATGCTGAACCAGCACTTATCAGTTGGTCCAGATCACCATCTCCTATGCATATATATATATACCATCTCCTATGCATATATATATATATATATATCAGTGCTCAGTTATGTGTGGGAGATGGTGATCTGGACCAACTGGTGAGCGCTGGTTCAGTATAAAACATGTATATTGGAGATGATTTATCTTTTTACATGTATATGGTCATGTGTATCAGTTGTATAAGCTAGATTAGATAGATATAGGGAGCTTGAAAGTTCGAGTTCAAGTCCCTTATAATTATATTAACTTTAGTATAGGCAGTATACATATATTTAAATATTAAAAGAAAAATTACTTAGTGAATTGAATTTTTCTAACTTTTATTATTATGTTATTACTGATGTGCTCCCAATTACAAAATTTACAAGTGATATCTTTTTGATTAATGATACGAAACAATATTCACACTGTAACAGCAGAATATAGAATAGAGTTAAAAACTGCATCAGATTTTCTTACATATGTTTAGAGCAAATACAAGTTTGAAAAAGATTAACAAGCTTCAACCTGTAAATTGTAAACTCAAGCAGGTTCAAGTTTTTACTTGTTAAGCTAAACTATTTGTTAGAACTAGTATCAGAATAAAATAAGATCTTAAGAAATAATAATTTGTTTAAGACAAATCTATAAAATATAAGTAACATTTAAACGAAAAAACGTAATTTATTATGATATAATTAATGATTTTATTTAAGTATTTCATTCTTGCCTGCAGTCTTTGGTGCCTTTACTATTCTGATGCCTGTGTAAGGGGTTCATTAATTATAGGATGAATTACAAATTCAAAGGTAGCAATGGACTAGTCAATTAGATGTATATTAGATACAGTCTGTATTCAATAGCGTTCAGTAAAACAAAAACAACTAAAAAAAGCTTAATTACATTCTTTGTTTCAAACAATATATATTATATCATTTTTTAGTAATACAAACATATATTATGATAAAATTTGTGGCTTAGCATAATTTTTTAAATATTCAATATGGCTGCTTCATTAGTATATTAGTTAAAAACAATTATTAAAAACACAATTTTGTTTGATAGAAATAAAGATTTTTATTTAAGAGTCCTTTTAATTGATTTCGATATTGAAACCAGATATCTTCTTTTTTTAACTGGTTAATATCAGCTTTTTCATATCGTGTTGTAATACTAAGTCTTACGTTTAATCTAGAATTTTGTATCCATAATGGAATGTATTAAGTTTCAAAAGTTAAAATAATTGCTCACCCATATATAAGTACTCCCAAAGCTTGATAACAGTTTACACAATAAATTTTATATTTGGAATATTTACTGACGAGGTGTTTATAAAAATTTAATACGCCAACTTACTTATATTTATTTTTTTAGCTAAGTATTGCACTGAAATCCAATTCCTTCTATTTGTAATTTCTCATAAATATTTTCAATATTAATAAAAAAAGATGAATAATAATAATAATAATTCATTTTCGAACTGTTTGCAATCAGGACTTTTTTTTTTACACAAATTCAATTCTTCAATTTAAGGAAACGTTTTCGAATATCATTATTATTTCGAGGAATCGATTTAAGTATAGGAAAGTGGGTTAAAGTATTCTTTGCCTAATGGGTTTCCCAAAAATAGTTGTGTCAGTAATGACTTAGCAGAATAATACATATGACATATAAACTGTTCATGTCATTGCAGAGCAGTATTAAAAGTGTTTGGATGAAATGAACATGTAAATTTCTTTTACGAGTCTTCTTAAAACAATGCCAAAACTAAGCCACTCCTCTATATATAGAAAACTGCTGTACTGTGATTCCAATTTATCCAATAAAGCACAGAATTGTGTATCTGTTCCCTGTTTTAATTACTACAGTCATGGCATGTTCTATTTTTAGTTTTGTACCACAATATGCAATGAAATTATTTGTTCAACTTTGCACAACATTTTCATTTACATTTGAAGTTTTATAACAAGTCCGATATTTACCACCAACCATACTAAGAGCCCCATCTGGAGTCTCAATATACTTAACCAGTTTGCATTAATATTTTCAAGATTGTTCTCAGTACACAAATATAAATCACTTCCTGTTATTGTTCCTGACAAAGACATCATATTCAACGGTTCTTCAGTCACATTCTTATCAATTGTCATCAATGCCACTAAAACACTCCATGTAATTATGGTTATGGTTTTGAATATTAATCTGAACAAACATCCAAATTAAATAAAGAGACCACTAGAGTAAAATGGTTTTAAAATGAATAATTAATATAATTATTTTATATATTATTACCAGAATAATACAAAAGTATAAACATAATATATTTACAATTTAATACATTACTTACATTTAAAAGTTTTGTCCTAAGGCTTACTTAAAATATAGTATAAACTGAGAGATTAACAAGTCCCTAGATTCCTTTACTACCCTTCAGCCACAATGTAGTTGAGTATTAAAGCTTGTCCAAATTCTTAGGTTTCCAGACATTGCTTCTATGCTGATGCATGGGCCTTTTACCTCATGGTTAAAATCACCATCACATCTGTTCTCTAATCAATCCCAGAAATCATTCAAGTTTCTATTCTTGGATTATCTTCTAAGAGATAATTAAGTTTAAGTAATTACTACTTTTCTGGCATTAACCTAGAAAGCTTGAATTGTCTATTTTAGACTATTGTTTAAGAGATAATTGATTTGAAAACAAATATTATTTTTTCTGTGTTAGACAAGACCATATTAATTATTTGATAAATATAATAAAGTAAATATGTCATTTTTCTATTCTTTCTTTACTTTCATTTAACATGTGTTAATTTTTTATTAATTTGGCCAGAATATTACCCCCCCCCCTCCTACAGAGAATTTAGTGTTTCTCCAGAATCTCATAAGTAATCTTTTAAATATATGGGAAGGTCATCTTTTTTGTAATATGGCAGTGCTTACTTTCTGTTTGTTTATTTGGAATATTCATTTTCTCTTTTACCTTTTAATAATTATTGGCATGCTTGTTTGTTTCAGTAAGCATTATACTTTGATAATCTATGTGGTTATATCTGATACCACATTTTTATTAACAGCATATAATCTGGTACTTGGTTACCTTTGGTTGGGTTTGTCCATCCAATTTTTTCAGGTGTGATTAATGTGATGGCAAAATTGAATTTCTGAACCTGTTTGAATTTTCATTCTTATCCAAAAAATATTTTTGTCCACTTTTTCTTCAATTTATTATTTGTAAATATTTTCTTGAATTCAAACTCAGACTTTAGCATTATAAATATTTTTTTTCCTTTTTAACTTTTTGTGTATCTTTTTCTGGCACAGGTATGGAAAACTTACTTCATAATTATCTACCCATAAGTATCTCTGCAGATGATTTTTCCATAAGTGTGGTTGGGAAATGTAAGTATAGCATTGCAAAGTTTATTGCTTCTTGCATATTTTGACAATTTGTTTTAAGTTGGTTTTAACTGTTGGACTGCTCCTTCAGTAATTCCATTTGATTTAGAATAATACAGTGGTGTGTATATATAATTTATTACCCCCCACCCCATATAAATTAAAAAGACTTTAAATTTGGGTAATATAAATCCTTTGCCATTATCTGACACTAGAGTTTCCAATGATCCATGTTATGTAAAAATTTCCTTTAAGATTTGAATTTCAGTTGAACACTATAGCATTTTTGACCAGTCTGTATTCTATTTTGAATCATTTAGTAACATTATAAAAATGTAATCCTCAAATGGATCTACATCTTATATATGCCTTTTGCTCCAAGATTTATCAGTTTTTGGTCAAGGATATTTTTTTGGAAGCACTGTGAGCTGACATAATTTTCATTTTTTAATGCATGTTTCAATCTTTGCACACATGACAAAACACCACCCATAGCTGCATGTGAGAGCTATACATAGATAACAATAAAGAAGCATTACTAAAACTTTGGGACATCCTTGGTGAGAAACCAGCAGTTTATCCCCGACTATTATATGGCCTTTATTAGTTAATATTGAGTTTGTAATTTCCACAAAGACTTATAGAGATTTTGAAGCTTGTTTACTGTGATATTGATTCTTAATTCAATTTGTGATTGGGAATCCATTGGGAATGCATAGTGGCTTTAGTCCAAAGTGCAGTAGTTTTACTACTGATCAATTCTAGTTATGATCCACATAATTTACAGATACACTGATATCAGCTTTTCTAGTTATATCCAGTACACAAGACAATATATTGACTTGCTTTGTTTAATTACCGATTTTAAATTGAAGCTGGTAATTATAGACTATAAAAAAATATATTTGTGAACCATTCCGGTGCTTGGTGTTTTTATTTTGAAAAAATTCCTAATAAAAGAAATGATGATTGATAATTTTTTAAAAGGTTTACCATATAAATATTAACAGTATTTTTTGGCTGCTGTTTTATGATTATTTGTGCTCTTTTCCCCAAATGGTCGTAATTTCTTCAGCTTTTGTCATTGTTCAGGATATGAAAGCTATTCTGCATTCTCTATCTTCCGAGGTATGAAGAAGCAACATCCATATTCTGTAATCTGATGCAGCTATCATTAAGGTTACATCTAAGCTATTAACCAAATGGTATAGCAATTTTTTAGACATTAATACTAATTCTATTAAAAGTGCTCTCTTGCAGTTCTATTCAAATCCAACATTGATTTTCCAAAATTGTATAATGAAGTAACTACATGAGTTTTATTTTTCTAAAATTTTCAAAAAAATTGACTAAGTTTAGGAAAGCTGGCAATTCTTTTATATTTTTTGGACTTCTGAGAATTCTCAGTTGCTTTAACATTTTTTTGCATCTGACTTTATTTATGCTCTCATACCAAAGTGACCCAGTAAGCTAATTTCTTTTGTATTCCAACTGCATTTCCCAGGGTTCAACTTAGCTCCAAATGTTGAGAGCAGCTCTCACACACTATTTACTTTATTTCACAATGATTCCTCTAAATTTAGTTGTGAGAAGCAGAGGCTCATTCCTTGGCATAGAAGCAATATCTAGAAACCCAAGTTCTTGGACAAGTCTCAGTACCCAGTTACATCCCATCTGATAGTTTAATAAAGGAATTTAGAGACTTTTTAAATGCGCTCTCAGTCAATATTATCTTTTACACCTTAGGACAAAGCTGTAAAATGTAAGTGAAGTGTTAAACTGTAAATAAATTACATTTGCACTTTGTATTGTTCTGCTAATAATATACAAATCAATTATATTAAATGTTTATTTTAAACCTATTTTGCTCTGATGATGTTTTTGTATTGATTTGTAAGTTTCTTCAGATTCTTATTTAAAACACAATTGCTATAATTTGAGAATCCGCACTTAGCAGCCAAGAATAAATATTACTAATTAGAAAGTATTAATAATATAATTTATCTACTGCAATGGGAAATGCTATCAAATTTTATTATTTTATGCAATATATCTTGGAAGTTCTCTGTTGTATCTTCAACAGTTCCACAACTGTATTTTCTGATAGGTTCCTTATGCTTTGAAATAATTGTTGTTTTTCTGATCATATAATTTTGACCTCATTTAAAATATAATATTTAATAAATTCTCAATCAGTAAAACATTTTGAAGCTGAGAAATGCTTTCAATTATGATATATCAATGTTTAACATCAGCAACTTATTTGATCAACACTCACATACACAAAGTCAAAACTCTCCATACAGTAGTGCCAATCATTGCAAGCCAGAGTAAATCAATGGATGCAGGAAGATTTGTGCATAAATCCCTATCTAGTGCCTATTCATCTAAATTGCCTCTGGGAAAAACAGCTTGTGTAAGCATAAAGAATGGTGGTCATGTAAAATTCAAATATATCCATGGTTAAAACTTCAGTTCATTTTTTAAATCATTAAGATTGGCATCATATATATTTCCTGAAAATTTATGATAGTTCTTGCAGTTTATTTCATAATGACAGTTTGTGTTATAATGTTTTACCATGCCAATACTTTGACTATATATCAAACATGTTGGAATACTTTTTACTCCCACAAAAAAATGCTTCATGGAACAATCACATTTGAATATGTTTTGACAAATTGCAAGCAACCATTTTAAAATAAACTTGCAAATACATTTATCCTTTCATATGATTGGCTTCAATATATGAAAGAGTAAACATATTTACATGTTTATTTTAAAATGGTTATTTAGAATCTGTTTTCAATTTGTCATAGTAACAAATGTGATTGTTCCATGAAGTATTTATATTCCTAAATGTTACATATTTGATCAAAGTAAAAATGATTTACTTATAATTAAAATTATTAGTATTCCACAAAGATAGACACATTTTTTCATTTTTTTGAAACGTTCAGTTTTCTTGATCTATTTTTCTTTTTTTAATTTTAAAATTCAAATATTAATTATTATGGGCAAAAAAATGCTATTAAGGTAACTTTTTATTAACACATTATCATATTACAATGGCAACCTATATCTTATTGATGTGACAAGTAATTTCAGTTCAGGGTAGGCAACCCTTGATGATAGAAAAGTGATACAAAGAATTAAAGTAATAAATTTTGCTTTTGTTTAAAGCTAATATAAAATATTTAGAAGTTTAAATTTTTTTTGTTTTAATTCTGAGAAGAGAGGGTATAGAAACATTGTCAAGCATTGGTGGTCAAGAGGTCATCAATAGCTGCTTTACAATCAATTGTCCCAGGTTAGCCGGTTTCGCTTTCCAGCTTATACTATGACACATGAGAAAAAAAAGATATAGAAACCTTGATTTTTTTTAAAAAAATCATCAAGATCATAAGCCTTTGTGAACCATATCCAACGAATAGGCTATCAATTTGAAATCCTTGAATTAAAGAATGTGGAATATTATTTTGAGAAAGAATAGAAGCAGATATGTACAAATATGTTTAACTTCAATAAGGAATAGAAATAGACATGTATGAATAAGATTAACTTGGGCAAAAATTTGAAATGCTACAATTAATATAATGAAAAGAAAATGTTACAACATTTAATGACAAAACTAGTTAAAATTATGAAAAGAAAGATTTATTAATGCCAAGTACTTTCGATACAACCAGATATCATAATCATAGCAGAGTGAAGAAGATAGGGAATTATATTCCATAAATAATTCGAATTTAAATATTAAAGGGATTTGAATAAATATATGCAGGGGGTATTTGCATGAGGGCTACAAATGCCATTTTCTAAAAAAAAGGGTGCTAGACTCCTTTTTATTAATGGTGTTAGTATCCTTGGTGATTGATAAAGCCTCTTTAACTTTTTTTTTTTCTAGCATCATACTTTGAAGATGCAATATTGGCCACGGAAAGATCAAAACTATAGCCAGAAGTTAGCTCATGGTTGAGGAAAAGAGAGCAGTCAGAATTTTTCCTAACATTTTTGTACATATAGGTGTGTTAAGCAAATCTGGTAGCCAAGTTGGCACAAGTTTCTCTATAGTATTATGGTTTTAAACGGATAGGGTCAGAGAATTTGATCATATAAATGATTTTATGTGAAGCCTCTTTGGGAAACTTATCCTTAGCATTATTTAAAAGTTTGTTAAGCAATGGGGATAAATGGAAAGGAATATTATATTTATCAAATAGATGTTTTTTAACTTATTCACGATCTTCGAAATGTAGGGTATGAACAATTTATAGGATCCATCCAAAAAAATAATGAAAGAATATAAAAATTAAATAAATGTTTTTTAATAAATATGGGATACATTTATCTTGACCAGATAAAAGATAAAGCATTAGGAAATTTGATTTATAAAATTTTTCACATTTCAGGAAACATATAAAAGGGAATAGGGCTTTAAAATACAGCAATTCCAAAAAGAGGGCTAATAATAAAGTTCATACAAAAGATAAATAATGGGTATCATTCATTTACTTATGCCTGAAGGCAAATGATAACATCTAAATCGGTATTTTTGACCAACAAAAGGAGATTTCTTCTTCTATTTAATAGATGTTACAAGAATAGAGTTAACTGTATTTCAAATATTTCCAATACTAATATAATTTTGGTATTGCTTTATTTTCCAAGATATATGAATTATAGAAATTGTACTAAAGATAAACAGAAAGTTCATTATTTATTTATTAAGAATATAAACATTGACTCTGCATAATAGTTAAAACAGATAGGAAGTTATATAGATGAAAATTTATAAATGGATAAGTATATAGATAAACAAATAGAGATAAATTGATAGAAAGATGGATAGATAGATAGGTTAGTAGGCCAGTCAGTCAATTGATGAAATGATTGATGAATCAGTATTAAAGGTAAATAAGTGTAAAACCTAGCATAGGTATACTATATTCAAATACATTTATAAATATTTAACTAAAAAAGTGTGACTAAACGGGGGGGGGGGAAGTTAAATATAATGGAAAGTATTATTTTTCAACTCTTAACACCCAAATAGGCAAATAAGTACCAAAATCTCAATATTTGATATTGATATGACATTATTATTCTCTTATAACATTATAGTATATATCTATGGTTTCATATTTATAATAGTTCTAAGTATTTAAGGATTCTTATAGGCAAATATCATAACATCTGTTTATGAAATATGAATTTTTTTTTTGTTCAAAATGAAAAATTACAATCAAACAACTGATTTTGACTATTATTAATGGTTTATTACTGACATTCATATAAAAACTTGTTATTGGTATCTACTATTCAAAAATCATTATAAGGGAATTTTTTAACTTGGTCTGAGCAATTGAGATAAAGCTATTATTGTTTTTCATTTTAACAGAACATTAACTGATTTTTAAAACAAGTACTTAAGACATTTATTAATTAATAACATTTTATATGACTATATTCTATATATAAACTCTGGCATAGAACATTTATGAAATAAAGATTTATAGATCAATAATTCTCTGCTAGAGTCAATTAATCTTTCCCACAAAAATAAATAAATTTGCTTCAGTCTAAGCAAGAATGGTAACGAAATACTTTTTGTAAGAAGGCTAATATTATGTAGAATAAAATCTACCACAGGTAAAATATTGACCTGAATGCTTTTGATATAATCATTGAACTTTTTGCTATCCAAAATAATAAGAGAAATAACAACAGCATATAATTTCTTTTTACGATGTTTTAAAGATCTTTGAAAATTGAAACTATGTGAGTCAATTATTTTTAAAAGTCAACATTTAGTTTTGTGTCACCTGATCATACCTAATGTAAACACTAAAAGATGTGGTATCAAATCGCATGACTTATTACATATTAAAGATCATTTATCTTTTTCACGTGTAGATAGCTAAAGGAAGCTTGAAAATTTGTATTCAAATCCTTTATATTACATTTAAACTCCAGGTATATGAGTTATGTTTGTATTTCAAAAATAGTATAAACTAATTGGTAGTATCCCATAATTCTACTATTAAGAGACTACCAAGTTGCTTTAGACTCACCAGGGAAATTCACAAGACATTTGTTTAGCAGTTTTAGGATTTTCTATATACATTGAACTCCTGTTAAAAAGATAAGATACATAGAATAGATAACTTACATCACAAACCAGGAATGCAAAACATTTATAAATTGCATATGGTGATAGGGTACTGATCTTTGTTCAAGATTTAACTGAATTACAATATTTCATAAACCTACCATGAAATCAAATGTCCATTTGTATAAAAAGAGCCAAATGGCATCTAGAAGCTAAATGAAAAATTACATCAATGATTTTATAATATCCAAAAATTAGAGATATATTGAAATATATCAAGATAAAATTGTCATAGTTTTCTAAATAAAATAGCAACAGAAAAATAAACAATGGGGGACATCACTGAATTATTTATGAGAATATTGGAATGTTATTAGTAGGAGTACCAAGTTCGTGTATGATTTGGTATAATATTTTTCAAGATTGTTACAGTCAGAAAATATCCAATGCCAAAAATATGATCAACTTAAATTCCAATGAACCATAAATTAATATCTGTGATGCAGAAACTAGTAAAATCAATCGTTGTGTAAAATGTACAAAAACTAAAATATTTATATTAAAGGTATGAAATCATTCTTTTGCAACAAATACACTAATCAGGATAATAAAGTCAAGAAATTAAGAGACAAATGAATTAGTTATATCACTGAATGATTTGCAAAGTAATTTGAATTGAAAACATTATATCAAATAGAAATATCAAAGACATGAAGTACAATCAGTCATTACATCCAATACTGAATTAGCATTGCATAAGACATTAAATCATCTACAAAATATGAATCAACTTCACTTACAACTTATATTTAATCATATAACAAAACTGAAAAATGCTTTGGAGACAAGGCATATTGATTTAAAATGCAATTCCACACAGTGCATCTCAATGAAAAGATGACTGGTTCTCTCTGCTAGATGACTGCATCACCATCTCTAAATCAATTATGTGTTACATACCTTAATTATTTGCCATAAAAATGTTAAGGTGCTAGCATGTCTGAATTAAGAGTTATAACAGGAAATATTATAGTATGTTTCATATCATAACTGATGATGTATCTACATGCCAATATTACATTTTGTTTTAAATTCACGAATACTGCTACTGAAACATTTGAACTGATTCAAATTGTGTATGGCAGTAAAATCCGAGTTGCAAAAATATTTCCAAGAAGTTTGGAAGATTTTATGATGAAAGAGAGATCATTGAACATAATTCATGTGAAGATACAAAACATAATGTCCACTTCATGTCATAAAATTTAGCATCTTAAAAGTTTTGTGATGATTGGCTAAACTATGCCATTACATAATACATTTATTGATCCAGAGATGGTACTGCAGACAGCTTGGACAGAAAACCAATAATCTTTTCACTGGTACACACTGTGTATATATGACATATCATAGAAATGAGAATATTATGTTTAACATAATATTATAAACATTTTAAAGAATCATATGATAAAATTTCAAATAAATCCAATGTTTATAAAACCACCAAAATATCACATGATAACCAATTCCTATACTTACACAAGCTGTTATTAGCAGTAGCAAACTCTCCATACAGTAGTGCCACTCAGTGCAAGCCTTAGGAATCAATGGATGCAGGAAAGTTTGTGCATAAAATCCCTATCAAGTGTCTTACTCATATAATATCAGACTAATTTCTAGCTTATGACTTTTATCAATGAGAAGCTCTGGATCTGAGAGCTTGGATTGAAAACATTAAGATGTTTTCATCTTAAGCTCCTAGTTAGTAAACAGGTAAAGGATGGCATCTGGAGGATTGTATTAGATCCTTAGGTCTAGGTGCAGTGTTCTCAGATCCCAAGATTATCATTAATGAAAATGACAAGCTAGAAACTAGTCTGGAGATATTGGATATATAGGCACTAGATGGGGATTTTATGCACAAACCTTCCTACATCTATTGATTACTAAAGCTTATACTGGGCAGCATTATTGTATGGAGAGTTTGCAAATCCAATGTTATTCTAAATCATTAGTAAATCTTTCAATCATTTAATTCACATTTTGAAAGAATTCTGGTTCTGGTATTATATATTGTGCGTTTGTAAACTGCTCTTTTATGTTTTAAAAAGTATAATAAAGACTACCAGTAATAGATTGTTCAAACAATTTTAAAATGGCTTCCTACATTTATTAACTATGACCAGGAGAAAAAAAGTTTTGCCCTGATCTTGTTGATACCAATACCAAATGTGTACATAAAATTCGCATTAAATATTACAAAACACAAAAAATAACAAAAACTATAATATTAGTTATACTTAAATACTGTAAAAAAAGTGAAAGGATATAATACCATATTTAGATTAATATTTTAAATAAAACTATCCCTTAATATCACCCCCTATATTTTCTTGAATGTAAATCTGAATGTTTTTATTACCATGTGTATATAATCTTTCTTTACCCTTAAAGTTAATTATTTCTTTGACCATTGCTTTTAACCTAGAATTCAGACGTAGATGACAGTTATTTACAATCTAATAAAAATAGGAGACAACTTAGTGTAAACAAGTTAAATAGTTAAATTCACTCTACCAACTTATCCAAGCCGCGCAGGGTAGTTTTGCTGACAACAACATGGGCAAAAAAGAACCGTGCTTTGTCACATTAAGAAAAAAGAAATGTAGAAGCAATAAAACTTGGGGTACATTTTTTGAACATCCAGAGAAAGAAATGTTAAAAATAAAGTCTTACTCTAAACTCTTTACATAATATAGATTATAGGTATTTATTTCCTTTTTTTTTTCAGATTGGATAGAAAGAAAATAAAACATATTCATTTATTGAACAAAGACAAGTATGTTCACATTTTAAACAATTATTTAAAAGTTTAAATTAAAAAAGGCTGTTAAAGTGTTATTTTTATAATTGTTTATTTTTTTTTATTGTCAAAATGTAAATTTTTAATGAAAATAATATTAAATATTTATTATAATAATCGAAAAAAATTGCAAAAGTTAATAAATTATTCAACTTGTAATAAATTATTACGAGAATAGCTATTTGATTACTACAGTTTTCTTAGAGTTTAAGTGTTTTTTGATGTTTATATATATGGTAATTATATTATTTTTTAAAAATATTATTCTAATAAATAATTTTAAAAAATTTCAATGAAGCACATTTTTTAAATATAGGAGTGTAAATGATATACCAGTAATGAGACTTCTTGACTTCAAAGAAGCGCTTGTCATTAAAAACTGAATCAAGTGATTAGTATTATGACAATTTATGTCATGAGTTAGTACATAATGCAATTGTCTCTAAAAACATAACACTAGATTAACTTTAAATTAAACATAGCTCATTGTAAATGTAAACAAAGGGAGTAAATCACCCTATCCCAGGTTATGAATAAAAAGCACTCTTGATATTCATCATATAGAGCAGGGTCCCAACCCTATGCCCGCGGGCACCATGGCACCCACAGACCATTTTATGTGTGCCCACAGCTCTCCGAACACGATAAAAAATTATTTATCTGATACAAATAAATTTAATTTTTAAAATTGCTTATAAATTATTGTATTATATTGTAATCAAATTTTAGGATATATTATACATTTACAGTGTAAAAATATAAACATTAATTATATGTTAAAATTTTATTTTTGAAATAAATATTTTTTTGTACATTATGTGTATTATTAACAATATCCAACTATAAATTTACATTAAAAAAATAAATGGTGCTCACCACCTGGTTGAAAAAATAAATAGTGCCCGCCACCTGGACGGTATTATAGAATGTGCTCTTAAGTGCAAAAAGGTTGGGGACCCCTGATATAGAGTGTTTTTAATTCATAGCCTGGGGAAGAGGGATTTATTCACTTTGTTTACATAACCCTAGGTTGTAATGAGCATGCTAATAGCTCTAAAGAAGCTTTTACAATAAATGCCACAAGAGAAAGCATTTAAAAACTCTATCTAAAACTATCTCTATCCCCAAAGCAGTTTTGAGCTAATGGATTTCCTTGGTGAGGTGCTAGGATATTCAAACACTAGATCTAAAATACAAACTACTTAACTCTTAGTAGAAAGAATCTGAAATTTTCAGACATCTATATGCCATGAGATGTATGATTTAGTTTTCCTTACTATTATAAGTCTAGATTTTAATTTATAATGTTAAGGTCTGAGTTTGTCAATTAAATGAAAAACCTATACTTGGTCTATTCCTGGTGCCTAATCATTAACTGATTCCATGAGATAGTATTGATATGAAAATATATCATTTTTGACTGTTAACAAAATTGTTATAGTACTTAGTGTTCAATATTTTTTAGAGGATCTATTTTTATATGAATGTTAAATTTCTATGTTGGAAACTGATGGAGTAATCAGATAATCTGACTAGTATGAGGTAAATATTTAAATAATATTAAATTAAACATCACATAAAATAAACAACAACAACAACAACAACAACAACAATAATAATAATAATAATAATAATAATAATAAAATAAATAAATAAATAAATAAATAAAAAGCATATGTAAATACTTTAATCAGGCTTTAACCTGTATTCAATATGCTTTAAAATTCGCATGATCACAATTTCTTATGCTTGCTTATAACTGTTATTAAAACAGGCAAACCTCACTATACATATTGCCCACATATCTAGCTAGAGTAATAAATGGATGCCAGAAGCCTTGTGCACCTGAGAGCACTGCACCTAGATCTTAGGATCTAATGCAACCGTTCAGCAGCCACCTTTTATCTCTACTTAACTACAAAACTATGAGTTTTAAACTAAAAACACTTTAATATTTTCAATCCAAGCTCATTAGTTTAGAACTAAAAACACCAAAATGTATGGATACTGAACTGAGTTCAGACCTATATGACTATATAAGCTAATGAGCTTGAATTTCTGGCATCCATTGTTTACTCAAGCTTGCTGTGTGTGGCAATATGTATTAGTGAGTTTTGCCACTTTAAAATTCATAATAATCAAGCATATTTTGCGGATACAGGGACCTTCCAAACCACAACACAAGATAGTGACTTTTATAAAGATAAAAGTGGCCATCTTATCTTTAACCTAATTTTCCACAATTGAATCTGAAGCATCTTGATTTGGAAGTGTGAAGTCCACTATTTCCTTATCTTTATAAAAGTCACTATTTTGAGTCATGGTTTGGAAGGTCCCTCTATCAGCAAAATATGCTTGATTATTATAAATTTAAAGTGCATTGAATACAGGTTAAAGCCTGATTAAAATTAAAATAATAATATAAAGTTATAAATATTAATTCTTATTAAGCACAATGTCAGCATGTAATACTAAATAAGGCTATAACCTTAGTACATGTGCCATCAATGCTTAATTTCTTACAAGAGAGACCTCTACAAATCTTGTAAGAAATTAAGCACTCAAGGCACATGTACTAAGGTTATAGCAGCAGCAGCAGCAATAATAATAATAATAATAATAATAATAATAATGATGATGATGATGATGATGATGATGACGATGATGACAATGATGATGATGATGACAACAACAACAATAATACTCACAAACAAGAATGGCCAGTTCAACTTTGAAAAAAAAAAGAAAAGGCAAGAGAAAAAAACTACTCTAGAAATGAGTTTTGCAATGACTATACAAATCAATCTGTAAATTATAAATCCATCCACATGTAGTCATTTTTCTGCTTACTTGATATTTTGCAATGCTGTCTTTTAATTCCTTCAGCAGAACATGTTTCCTTTTAAAATACTTCAATCACTATATCTTATAGGAGCTTTCTAATGTATTCCATTCTCTGCCATATCTTCCCGATGGAAACAATTGTTATTGCATTTCTATTAGATAATCTTTATAATATAGGCAACATATATTTCTTTCATGAAAATCATGCTCCAATTCATCATAACCATCATTTTAAGACGTTTTGCAGTCTTCATTTGGTTTACATATCTGATCCAATGAAGATGTGATTTTATAATAATGGATTCTATATTATTACATCTATAAAACTGAATATCACATTAACTGATTTTATGATATTTCCATTGTATTTTTAAATTTTTGTTGTATGGAGAATTTTTAAATGAAACTTCTCCCTTACCTTTATATTACATCAAAAGAGTGTCCAAATTTCACTTCAATATAATAAAATTGTATAAATATTAATAATTTAAAGAAATCACTTATTTTTATTTCTTGCAAACAGTGAATTTTGTTGCAGTAGTTATTTCCCTGTGATGAAATATTTTATCTTTAAACATTAAACTTGGAGTCTGTGGTATGCCTTATTACGTAAGTCCACTTTTCTTGCTATTAACACATTTAAACTGGTTTACATTCTCAAGTTGATAGCCATCAAAACTAAAATTTGCTAAGGATTTATCTTTCAACACAGTTTAATAAAGAATTTGAATTTTTTGAACAGTAATTAATAAACCAAAGACTTTATATGTTCCATTCAAAACATTAAGTATATTCTGTAAATCATCTTTTAAACTGGCAAAAATAGTGCAATCATCAGCATACTGTAAATCCAGAATCCAAAAAGTTCTTATATTCATTTTTAATCAATTCAAATATAAAATTGTACCATCAAATATATATCATATCTTGATCACTGTTTGATTAGGTTATCTATAAACAATTCCAAAAAATCACAGTCCTAAAAATTGATACACCCAAACACATATATGCTGAAAAGATAAATAATCACCAATATACGTATTTCATGCTAAACCAGCAATCATCAGTTGGTCCAGACTATCATCTTTACACACATATATAGTATAAGTGCTCAGATATATATTAAGATAGACTATCCTCATAGTTTAATGGACAGGCTTCAATCCACTCCACACTCCAACTCTTCAACCGTCCATCCAATTGAAAATCTGATGATGGAATGCTCAAAGGCCACCCTGAGGCCGAGATTATTGTCACACCCATGTTGACCTAAGGTCAATCTGAACCCCACATGTACAGGACATAATTCATATAATACATATGCAAGGATGGGCAGACATCTCTATAATGTAATAACTGAAACACAGGCTTGTTATATACCTGTGGCTATATATATGTAACATAGGGTATATGAGCACAGACTTTCACACCACCCACCTCTCTCCACTCTATCTAATAACACTGATACACCCAAACACATATATGCTGAAAAGATAAATAATCACCAATATACGTATTTCATGCTAAACCAGCAATCATCAGTTGATCCAGACTATCATCTTTACACACATATATATTGGTGATTATTTATCTTTTCAGCATATATGTGTTTGGGTGTATCAGTGTTATTAGATAGAGTGGAGAAAGGTGGGTGGTGTGAAAGTCTGTGCTCATATACCCTATGTTACATATATATAGCCACAGGTATATAACAAGCCTGTGTTTCAGTTAGTCCTAAAAATTGTAAACAATGTTGGAACAAGTACACATCCTTGTTTAACACCAGTTTTCATTTGAAATGTCTGACTTTTCATCTGCAGTATTAAATACACTTTCTCTCATTCTATTATGTGGTAGTGGCTATATAATACGAATAAAATTTGATGGACAACCAACCAATTTCAAACAATGCTATAGATCCATCTTATTAACTGAATCAAATGCTTTTAGCAAACCAGTAAAAGTAATAGATAAATCACTAATTTGTTCCAACATTTTTCTTGCATTTGCCTGGCATCAAAAACCATGTCAAGTGCTTCTTCATTATTTAAAAACCTGGTAAATATTCATCTATGACTACAAGTAATCTATTCAATATAATTTTTGAAAGTATCTTTGCTGTAGTGGATAATAATAATATTCTATGATAAATAATGCAATATTATTTATTCCATTTGAACAATAATGGTACTTTTAAGATCAGGTTATTCAACTCCAAGTATTTCTAAAAAAATTCCAATATTTTTGAAGCTAACATATTCCAAGCATATCTTTTTAAACTTTTCTTGGCCTTTCCATTTTTAAAAATACAAAGAGCTGTTTTGATTTAACTAAACTGAATATCCTTGAATAGGTATTAAAATATCGTATAAATAAAGACCATATGAAAAAATAACTAGAAGTGGATAAAGAAAAAGAGCTTGTAAAATTGTCGAACCAGATAATTAAGGAGGAGTACACCAGAGATAACAAAATATTAAAGAAAAAGTACAATGTAAAATTTAATAAACTTAAAAATACCTCATGAAAATCTTAAAAACTTAGCTCTTGGTATAAATGATTTATGAACCTGCTTCTTGACAAATAGATGAGTATCACTAAAAACTTAGATTAACACATTTTGAAGATGTGACTTAAATAGGACTAGAGTGTCTTAAAAAATCAATTTAGAAATGTTTAGATTACTCTAATGATGAATGAAAGTGAAACAGAAGTAATTATCTCCCACTGAGTTCTGTGACGTCAAAAACACTAAACTGTTTTTTTTATATATAAATATTGCTCTTTGGACTAATGACAGTGTTACTAGATTTCTGTTTGGGATTGTTGTTGATTGACTTGCCATAACTTTGATTATGCTGTTAAATAGACATTTAAAATATTTAACAATCTCTGCTGTGAATGAATACTGTTATTGCATAACGGATGAGCTTAGGTTGAGTTCGTAAAGAATAAGCTAAAGGTGAGTAAACTGATATTTTGGTAATAATAAAGAGTTAACGCGACAAAGCAAATAATATTACCATGGATAATGAAATTCCCATTCTATAGGAATCGAGAAATGGTTCGATTTCTTGCTATTCAGAGACATCAAATACATCTTTACTTTATATGTTCAAATGCTAGTTACTTAACATATTTTTAATAAAATAACCAAAACAACAATGAATGTTGAGATTTTGCTAGCCCTATGGTAGGCGATTTGAGTTAAATAGTTTATCAATTTCCGTTTGACGAAACAAAAGAAAATCTGATTGGTCAAATTAGCAATTGCTTTGTTTCATTATGAAACTTTAATATCATTGACCATAACAACTTATCACAAAAAGATACTGACATAACATTTGAATGATTATTTTATTTACATATTTGTACTTCATGTAAAACAAATATAAAAAAAATGTCATTAATAATTTTAGACGAAATTTGAAAGCAGATTGTACTTTTCTAGAATAATAATTTTCTTCTTATGTAATTGTTTCATCATTTATTGATTTTCCCTATATAATTTATTCTTTTTTTTTCTATTAGATTTATATTTTCCTTCAGGCTAATAGCATTACTTTTTCAGATTCTGAATAAAATTTCATATTTTAATCATTTGTAAAATAATATTTAAACAGGTTTATTGCTTCGGAAGTTCGTAATAAGTTCGAACGTCGAAAATGTCTGAACCCAATCGATGCAAGGATTTCCTTATATTTCAGACTCTGTCACTCTACCATTGAACTAAACTACAAAGGGAATCTTAATTATTATTCAGGAATTATTTATGGAATAAAGCATTCTTAACATTTTTCACAGTTTATAACAAAATATATAAATAAAAATATATACAAAAGATATTACAAGTATGCATTAATTTTAATTGGATTGACGATATATAATATTCTTATATCATTTTGCGGCAGCAATTGTTCTCATTACGTTCTATTATAATTAAAGTAGCATATTATGATCTGTAAAAGATAAACAGATTTTTCCTAGTAAGCACAATGATAAGAAGAACATGAAGCTGAAAACAAAACAAAACACGGTTACCACAGAAACAGCATGTTAGCTACTTTAAGCATATGCTCACAAACAAACCCAAAATATCAATCTTCATTAACAAAAATAGAAATTATAAAGAAATACGCGCATATATATATATATAACAATTTTGTATGTGTGTGGTATTCAAACAACGTTTTTATATGTGAACCACAGAACGTTACTGGCAATGTATTTGTTGAATTAAATTAGAGGTCAGGATCAAATTGAACTAAAGAGCTCAGGAAAGATGAAGAACTTTATTTAGATTTAAAAATAAAGAGGAAGTTTAATTTATTGTATTATAAAATAACTGTCAAACTGTTGAATATTAGAGAGAGGGTTAATGTAAAATTTCAAGTACGAATGCTGTATAAATTTGCAAATTTTGAGCATTTTTGTATCAAAATAATAGCTATTTGTATAAGTTTGAGTCTGACAAGTTGAAAATGTGGAAATTCTCATTTCTGATATAGTAAAATCTGTTTTTAATAGAACTGATATATATATGTGTGTTTAAGAGAAATGTTATGTATAAGAATGGAGAAGTTAAAAATGATAATTGGAAATAAAATTGAGATGATATGTACAGATAAGTTCAATACTGGCTTTAGGACACAAAATTAGATAAATTGAAGTTGTCTAATATCATATAATATGGTGGACTGTAGAAAATTGTAATGCCAATTTAAATAATATGACACTATGGTAAATTTGATGAAAAGAGGGATACAACATTTTGCTTATTTACAAAAAGGCTAAAATTAACAATTGATCTGTATTTTATAATCATAAAAAGTAATACAGATATAGTTTTGATCCAGATTTTGTTGAGATGATTTATGAAGAAAAAAATTATAGAAAAAGAAAGAAGGAAACTTTGTTTATTGTGCAAGATGAACACATCGTGAATCAGAAAGCCAACAGCATTTAAATAAACAAAAAAATGTGTTTTTTTTTTTTTTTAAAATTGACAATAAAATATATTTTCTGTTGAAGTGTTTTTATATAATATTACATATACATCTTTACTTCAGTTAGTGATGACAATTTTCCCCCCAAATATATTACAAAAAAAAAAATCTCACACAAAAAATAAACAATTATAAGTTACAATGGGGGGGGGGGGTAATTTGTTGCTTTAAATTCAAAACATAAAAACAATGCTTAAAAAATAAAGTTTAATTTGAAAAAAAAAAGTTAATTAATGAGTAAATATTTGAGTTAGCATATTATTAAAAAAATATTCACTTGTAGCTAAATATACTATTTAAAAACATTTTGTTAGCTATAATTTGAAAAGGGTAAAAAATATAACTTTTCAATTGTTGAGTAATATTTTGATTCTTACATAGTTACAGAATGATATTTCATAAATCACAACTCATTGAGCTGATATAAAGCATAAAAAACTAATATAAAGCACGGGAAACCATAACACACACATTATAAAATTCAATAAAAAATTAGTACAATGTACACTTTAAAATTTATCTTTGTTCTAATTATTAATATTATTTAAACATTTTATTTTTGTATTTTCTGACCAATAAGATTTTGAATTATTTTTGCAATGCTATTATTATTATTTTTAAATTGCATATTTTTTTATTTTACACAAATGAAGTGAAGTTAAATAAAATGTAGATAATGAAATTTTGTATAGCTAATCACTGCAGTTTTATTAAGGTATATAAATTATTAAATCTCATTCTTTTATTTTTGCTGATCTACAAACAAATTGTGAGAGTATTAATTCAAAATTAAAAAAAAAAGGTATTTTAAACTTACATTTTGATCATATAAAGTTGATTATTAGTTGTACCATGCATGAAATTATTTTTTCTCAAAATATACAGTTGTGAAGACTATTATGATCATCATATTTTTGCCACAGGCAAAATAACTTTTGTAAGAATTTCAATCCATAAAAGTGATTGAATGAATGTATATTAGCTAATATACACATTGTACAACTAAATGTTAACATACTTTGTTATTATAAATGATCGAAGTATATTTCCTGTGCTGAATAAAATTAGCATTTTCTGGATTTTGCAGTTGTTAAAGATGAAAATCTTTTTTGGAGATGTGATAATCTATTAAAAAACAAGTATATTGAAACAGAAAGTATTAATATGTTTATGAAGTCAAATAAGCATAGAAATAGAAATGGATTCATCAGGCAGTTGATGAACTAACCAATAATAAAATAGTTTTCTCTGTGTGTGTTCTATAAATACCTGGTAGCTATTTATTCTGTGTCTTCTATATTGGTGTAAATGTACATTCAGAAGCTGAGTGGACTTCAACACAGTAGAATTCTTGCTGAAGGTGAAGAAAAGTTATTTAGATATGAAAGAGGCTGCCCTAGTCTATATTATAAGTTGTGTATGCCTTGTGGATATTTGTAATTAATGATGACCATAATATAATGTATTATACCACCAAACCTCACATGACCATCATTTCTTATGCTTGCTCATAACTGTTATTAAAACAGGCAAAACTTTCCAAACAGTAGTGCCACTCAGTGCAAGCCAGAGTAATCAATGGATGCCAGAAGGCTTGTGCATAAAATCCCTATCTAGTGTCTACTCATCAAATATCCCCAGACTAGTTTCTGGCTTGTGGCCTTTGTCAGTGAGGAGCCTTGGATCTGATAGCACTGCACCCAGATCTTAGGATCTAATGCAACCCTCCAGCAGACACCTTTTATCTCTTTCTACTTAACTACAAAACTATGAGAATAAAATTGAAAACACAATATTTTCAATCTAAGCTCATTAGCTTATCATACAGGTTTGAACTCAGTTCAGTACCCATACATTTTGGTGTCTTTGGTTCTTTAATAACCATAGCTACCACTATACCACTAGGCAGGATTGGTATTAAACCACCAAATATCATATGATCACCATTTTATGCTTGCTCATAACTGTTATTAAAACAGTCAAAACTTTCCGCACAGTAGTCCCACTAAGACTAGGTGTGGTGCTTTCAAATACAAGGCTTCTCACTAACAAAGGCCACAAACCAGAAACTAGTCTGGGGATATTGGATGGGTAGGCATTAAATAGGGATTTTATGCTCAAGCCTTCTGGCATCTATTGATTACTCTGGCTTGCACTGAGTGGCACTACTGCATAGAGAGTTTTGCCTGTTTTAATAAGAGTGATGAACAAGCATAGGAAATGGTAATCATGTGATGTTTGGTGGTTTAATACCAATCCTGCCTTGTAAGATAATGGTGGCTATGGTTATACAAAAATGTATGGGTAATGAACTGAATTCAGACCTATGTGTCTATATAAGCTAATGAGCTTAGATTGAAAATATTGTTTTTAAATTTTATTCTCATAAATTTTGTAGTCAAATAGAGATAAATGGTGGATGCTGGAGGTTTGTATTAGATCCTAAGATCTAGGTGCAGTGCTCTCAGATTCACGACTCCTCACTGATGAAGGCCACAAGCCAGAAACTAGTCTGGGGATATTGGATGAGTAGGCACTAGATAGGGATTTTATGCACAAGCCTTCTGGAATCCATTGATTACTCTGGCTTGCAGTGAGTGGCACTACTAATGGAGAGTTTTTCCTGTTTTAATAATGTATTATAATTACATGTAACTAATTTACATAAAATCCTATCAATTCCAGTGGTATATATTAAGGCTTATTGTTATTATCAAATAATAGATAATCAAATGTACTCATGTTCTCATTTCTTATTGTGCTAGTTAACTCAATACCTAGCACAACTTGGCACAGTTGGAAAGGCAATTGAGAAAAAAAAGCTGCTTGTCTCAGTCAGACAGTGATCTGGAAAAAGCCAGCTTAGTGCAGTTGCACATTCAATTGGAAAAAAGCCAGTTTGTCACAGTCAGGCAATGAATTAGAAAAAGCCAGCTTGACACATTCAGACAGAACTTTATAAAAAGAAAGTGTGAACCTAAACTGTTGACATATGAAAGTACAGAGCATAAAGCCAATAATAGGCATTTAAGAATTGAGATAAAGAATATGAGACTTTGAGGATATCTATCCCTTCTGAATGACTTGTGTATACAACTCATATTTTATTGTTTTGTAGTCAATAAGGTTAAAGCCAATATCAAAAAAATCATCACCTTGTTGTTTTTTGGGGATCCAAGATTGATTGAAGTCGCAAACCAATCATGTGAACCTGATAACCTGAAAATTTAACTGAACTTGGTTCTAAACCCTCAAAACATAGCCAGGCTAAACTTACATAACAGACACCAAGTGGAGATGAAAGGTTACAGAGCCTATGATATGACATTAAGAGACTGGTATAGAAATGGTGCATATGGTAATTATTTAGACAAGAACTTACTGGACTAATTTCTATAGGGGATGAATAAGGAATATTCCATCAACAACTGTTGGCCATTCCTGAGTTAATATATACAGAAGCAATTAAAAAGGGAATTATTCATGAGTTAGTAATCAATAACGTGAAAGAATTTCAAAAGTCAGATGTGGGTAGTTAAATTAAATGTCAATCCTAAAAATGAGCAGGGAAGGTAAAAATGATTGGTCACCATACATATGAGTGTAGCAGAAAGAACATAAAATGTAACATTTGTGGAAAGGTGAGCCACCTAGCAAAGGTTTTCTGCATCAAAACTAAAAAATCTAAAGAAACAAATGAGTTTATGAAATACAAAATGAGATATTCCAGAAATCTTACAGAAACCCATAAAGCTGAGACAAACAACAGCAAATAAATAATGTGGAACAAAATAAAGTAGAAAAAGAACTAGTGAATAAATTTCCCAAATTATTCATGGCAAAACAAGAAAACTTAAACATGAAACCTGTTGAGAGCTACTGTCACAAGAAAATAACATCCACTCAAAGTAAACCTAGAAAAGTTTTGAGACTCCATGGGAAAATATTTTTTTAAGATCAGAAAACTACAGAATACCAAATACTAATTGGGTGGATTAGAAAAGGATGGCCAAATAAATGTCCACCCTATTTAAATCAATCACTATGGATGGCTCATTAATCAGTGTCAATGTTGAATGGATGTATTATAAATGGTGAGTTTTGATTCCATCCGTAGGTTATGAAAATGTATTAAAATAATTCACCAAAAACCTCCTGATATAATGAGAGTGAAAGCTTTTGCTCAGAGCTATGTTTTCTGGCTAGGCATGCAAAATGACATAGAAAAACATATAAAAATGTATAGATCTTGTCAGTCTATCACAAATTCACCCCAGAAAAAGTATTCACCATGACCTAAAGATAACAAACATGGAACCATGTACATATCTATTATTATGGTCCAATAGGTGGCAACATTATATTTGTATTAGTAGATGCTGCCTCAGAATATAAACTTGTATTTTTCATGTGTAAAAAAACTATATACACTCTTAAAGAAATCTTTACATATCATGGTTCTCAGGAGGCACTCATTTCTGATAATGGGTCAAGGTTTATGTTGAAAGTAAAACAGTTTAGAAAAAGTGGAAAGTACTAGCACTAAATTATCACACCATATCAAATGAAATAGCAGAGAAGGCAGTGAAACAATTGAAGTTAGATCTAAGTAGGCTAAGTTACCCATGCATCAAGAAAGCTCTAACATAATGATACTGTACCAACACATCATGCCATCTGTAGCCATTAATAAATTTCTGGAAGAAATATTGGTGGGAAAGAAATTGACAAACAAAGTGTCCATCCTCCTGCTGAAGATGGGACAACCAACAAAAATTTCAGTAAATAACTAGGCTGCTGGAGAAAAGGTGTGGATAAGAGATAGCCTACAGAAAATGTAGATTGAGAACCAAATACAGAAAGTAAATTTTGAACCACATTGTAGAAGGCAAATCTCTACAGGAATTATCTTCAGACACCATGTAAATCACATTAAAAAAAACTGGATTGAAAGAAATGTAGATTTTAATGCCGAAACTTGTGAAAACTAACCAAAACTGGAAAAAACACCCAACAAGATTTTGCAGAGACTCATGCCATTACTGATACTGAACCAGAAGAAAAATGATGGACTTATGATCAAGTGCTCCAGAATATCTGACTACCCAAAGACTTCAACTTCAATACCAATCCTCATCTTATCAAAAACACTATGTTTTCTACTCCAGAAAAAATTACAAAATAGTCTGCAGAGTTTCTTAGGAGTAGGAGTGGTAGTGCCGTGGTTGTATGTCATAAGAAGACAGGTAAACATAGAAATAGAAAACATATGAAGCAGGCAATTAATGAACTAACCAATAATAGAACAATAGGTTTTTCTGAAAACTGTGTGTGTTCTACAAATACTTGATAGCTATTTATTCTGCATCTTCTATATTGGTATAAACATGCACCCAGAAGCTGAATGTATTTTAATCCAGTAGAAACTCTGCAGAAGGTGAAGGAGATAGGTATGAAAGAGACCATTCTGGTCTATATTATAATTTCTGCATGCATTATGGCTAATTGCAACTAATGATGACTATATTGTAACATTTTTTGTATTACTAGGCCTCTTACACGCTAATATAAACTGCGCGTGAGTTGATCAAGCTATGTCAAAAAAGAAGAAAGTTATATTTCTATTCTAAAAACATAGCTATATTTACTGATCAAATCAGCCTAAAATTATTGCTAAGTACAATCGTGAGCTGGCTCAGTTTTTAATTTCTACATGAGGGCACCAGAGTCGTTAGACCCACTGAGTCGGCATCAAACATATTGTAACTCGTAAACTAAACAGAAAAAAAATGCTTTTAAACTAATCGGTATTGCATCATACCGTAACGAGAACTATTTTCTCCTTTTTGATTATTATTTCTGGGATTGTTTAAATACATTGGCAAGGTAAATTCCATTTTAAATCCCACTAAACTAATAATAAATTTAATACTAAAAAAAAACAACTATTATTAATAACGCACAATGAAAAGGTTGATAAAAGTATAATCTCTTTTATTCTAACAAACTAAAATATTTATAAGTTAAATTACAAATTAACTAAACTGGAAAGTACACACAGGCTAATCCAGATAAAGAATCGATTAACAAAACAGTTAGATTAAATAATGAATGCAATTTAATAATGTTCCAAGATCTTGTATAAAATTCTTTATAAGAAAGTCCCTTGAATGTGAAAGTAAAGTCTATATCAGGATGGTAGTCTAAGCTTAGATAAATAATTGTTTTCAAACTTTTAAGTCACTATCAGGAAAATTTATTCTTAACTTACCGGTAAGTTCATGTAGGTTTATGGGATCCCAGATCATGAGAATTTCCATTGGTCTCTCCTGCTGGCGTCTTCCATTATTGTTCCGTTCTATAGCTGGAGAAAAGGCACGGTTGTAGTGACCCTTTTATTGCAAAAAGCGGTCTTCACAAGTCCCATTTCCATGCTTGCATGACAGCTTGGTACAGCAAGGGGCATACCTGTGTAGAAGTATATTTCTTGCCACAGGTTATGCTCATGGAAACCTCCAACTTTCAGAGACGTAACTAGAAGTTAAAGAAAAGACCCAGATAGAAGTTGTCATCTCCTTTTTATATCGCACTCCATTTTTGGAACTTCTGCACACTCTTTTGTCTTTTTATCAGCGTATAAGATAATAATCTTATACACTCTCTCTTAAATTTAAGTTACAAAGTTCTCTTTTTTTTTAGCATTATTCTTCCATCTTTAATTAGCTAAAATATTTTTCTTTTAGCTTATACTTTTGAAATTCTTTTAATTTATCTGGATTAGTAATCTGTATGTCATTTATTCTTTCCAATTAGATAAAAAAATAAGAATGACAATTTTAACCTTCATTGCACGTTTTAACAAAAATTATACTAATCAAAAAAAAATCTAAATGTACTTTTTTAGCTTTTACCAAATGCCAATATATTTGTAATGTATATAAATAAACGTTACAATACCACCAGTGCCAGGAGATGAGAATAAAATAGGGGTTACATTAATTTTATTCTTAAGTTTTTTAAATTCATATTCGTATTTTTTTTTCCTATAGTAGCGTGATGATATATTGTGTAGACTCATTCACAAGCGACGTTCAGCTTTAACGCCCACTTTTAGGTCTAACACGGCAGGAATGGAAAATATTTCAACATTCATCTGTGTCGTATCCGCTTTAGTGTAATATTAACGATAAGAAGCCCAAGTTATAAGCACAAACGAGCGTTGCTCATCGTTCTGAGTCTTACAGGCTTGTGGCAACTTGGTCCAACTTGATCTGCCTTCCCCTTTATTGGGATCTCTGCTAGAAATAGTCTGACGAGCATTTAAAGACGGTCTTATGTTCATATACTGTGGATAAGGACTCGGGGCTATGTTATTCCCCTCTTCAGTAACTGCCTAACCGGTCAAATACTTGTGACTTACGTCTACATCAGCCACGATCGTGTTTTTAGACATATATAAAAAAAATATACATATATATTTTTTCTTTCTGGAAGTCATATTAAAAAAAATATCTCCTTTTCATTGTGCGTTATTAATAATAGTTGTTTTTTTTTAGTATTAAATTTATTATTAGTTTAGTGGGATTTAAAACGGAATTTACCTTGCCAATGTATTTAAACAAGCCCAGAAATAATAATCAAAAAGGAGAAAATAGTTCTCATTACGGTATGATGCAATACCGATTAGTTTAAAAGCATTTTTTTTCTGTTTAGTTTACGAGTTACAATATGTTTGATGCCGACTCAGTGGGTCTAACGACTCTGGTGCCCTCATGTAGAAATTAAAAACTGAGCCAGCTCACGATTGTACTTAGCAATAATTCTAGGCTGAGTTGATCAGGAAATATAGCTATGTTTTTAGAATAGAAATATAACTTTCTTCTTTTTTGACATAGCTTGATCAACTCACGCGCAGTTTATATTAGTGTGTAAGAGGCCTATTTCTAGAAGTCATAAAAAAATATCTTCTTTCATATTTTAATAATCAGGGTTTAATTAGTTAGTTTTTTTTTTTATAATTTTTTTCTTTTTTCAAAAAAATCATAATTTATTTTCGGGCTGTGAGTTTCTTTGAGTCATCATTGTAATGTTCTTTATCATTACAACTCATCTCAGGTTGTAGTTGTTAAATCGAAGCCCCACGTTGGGTGCCATTGTAATGTTTTTTGTATTACTAGGCCCCTATATGCCTCAAATTTATATTTGAGCATGAGTTGATCAAGCTGTATCAAAAGAAAAAAGAAAGTTGTATTTCTATTCTCAATACAGCTATTTTTCCTGATCAACTTCGGCCTAGAACTATTACTGAGTACAATCGTGTGCAGAACCAGTTTTTAATTTTTACTTGAGGGCGCCAGAGTCGTTAGACCCACTGGGACTGCGTAAAACATATTGTAACTCATAAACTAAACAGAAAAAAAGTGCTTTTAAACTAATCGGTATTGCATCATACCGTAACAAGAACTATTTTCTCCTTTTTGATTATTATTTCTGGGCTTGTTTAAATACATTGGCAAGGTAAATTCCGTTTTAAATCCCACTAAACTAATAATAAATTTAATACTAAAAAAAACAACTATTATTAATAACGCACAATGAAAAGGTTGATAAAAGTATAATCTCTTTTATTCTAACAAACTAAAATATTTATAAGTTAAATTACGAATTAACTAAACTGGAAAGTACACACAGGCTAATCCAGATAATGAATCGATTAACAAAACAGTTAGATTAAATAATGAATGCAATTTAATAATGTTCCAAGATCTTGTATAAAATTCTTTATAAGAAAGTCCCTTGAATGTGAAAGTAAAGTCTATATCAGGATGGTAGTCTAAGCTTAGATAAATAATTGTTTTCAAACTTTTAAGTCACTATCAGGAAAATTTATTCTTAACTTACCAGTAAGTTCATGTAGGTTTATGGGATCCCAGATCATGAGAATTTCCATTGGTCTCTCCTGCCGGCATCTTCCATTATTGTTCCCTTCTATAGCTGGAGAAAAGGCATGGTTGTAGTGACCCTTTTATTGCAAAAAGCGGTCTTCACAAGTCCCGTTTCCATGCTTGCATGACAGCTTGGTACAGCAAGGGGCATACCTGTGTAGAAGTATATTTCTTGCCACAGGTTATGCTCGTGGAAACCTCCAACTTTCAGAGATGTAACTAGAAGTTAAAGAGAAGACCCAGATTGAAGTTGTCATCTTTTTATATTGCGCTCCATTTTTGGAACTTCTGTGCACTCTTTTGTCTTTTTATCAGCGTATAAGATAATAATCTTATACACTCTCTCTTAAATTTAAGTTACAAAGTTCTCTTTTTTTTTAGCATTATTCTTCCATCTTTAATTAGCTAAAATATTTTTCTTTTAGCTTATACTTTTGAAATTCTTTTAATTTATCTGGATTAGTAATCTGTATGTCATTTGTTCTTTCCAATTAGATAAAAAAAAATAAGAATGACAATTTTAACCTTCATTGCAGGTTTTAACAAAAATTATACTAATCAAAAAAAAATCTAAATTTACTTTTTTAGCTTTTACCAAATGCCAATATATTTGTAACGTATATAAATAAACGTTACAATATTAACTGTTCATCTGTAATACAATGTATTATAATTACATGTAACTAATTGCCATATGTATATGAATATATATACACATGTTATCTATTCCAGTTGTCTAAATTAATGCTTATTGTTATTATCAAATAATAGATAACCATACATACTCATGTCTTTATTTTTTATTGTGCTACTTAACTCAATACATAGCAGACATTAAATATTATTGGATGAAAATTAAATGAAGTATATTAATCACATTTTAATTTTATACTTGAAGCAATATCGCATATATAATTAGCATGACTGTTACCCTTTTATTTTTGGAAGAGGAGTCGCTATCCTATGACATCATCAATTTTACAAAACAGGCATTATTTTTGACTCCATCTTGAAAAAATGGTGGATATTTTTTTTAAAAAAGTTTTGCACTGTTTTTAAAGATTGCAATCATAAATAATTAATTAGAAATCATAATAGTGGGCATAAAGTGACGATCATTGTTATGGAAAATCCTTGCATGAAGGTGCATTATTAACTAGAGTAAAAGTGTATATATAACAGAAATCACATACACATTAAGAGTTTAAAACATTATTAAAACAGGCAAAACTCTCCATACAGTAGCACCACTCAGTGCAAGCCAGAATAATCAATGGATGCTAGAAGACTTGTGCATAAAATTCCCATCTAATACCTACTGATCCAATATCCTCAGGCTAGTTTCTAGCTTATAGCTTTCATCAGTGAGGAGCTTTTATGAGCAAGCATAAGAAATGGTGATCATGTGACATTAAGAGTTTAATATTCTATCTTAGTATAAAACTTAATATTGGTGTTCAACAATAGGAGTTTAGTTTATTTATTGAGAAATTAATAGAAATCTTTTTTCAGAGACATAAAAACATGAAATTATAAGTTACATGAATAATTCTATAATACAAAAAAAAACAACATAATTATGTAAGACCTACTACTGCAAAGTTTTCTATTGTATCATTTAGAATAATAAGTAAATATTTATTAAACATAAAACTATGTGCATCAGAAATTTTCAAATTTTTAATATGTATAGATCTTTGTAGAGAAAAATGATTGTGTTATATAGATATAAACCAATAAATATAGTGTGTTGCACTATATTCCAACACCATTAACATCAATATGTCATCCTATTTATCAGAATACCCAACAAAATAAAATGACTATATATATATATATATATATATATCTCAGATCTTATAGAGACATAAATCTAACAAATCAACACAAATGTAAACAGTTTCTATAAATATGGCTAAATATTAAACGTCATCATGTAGAGATAATTTCTAATCATTTTCAAACCTTTATTTAAAAATACTTGCTTACATCTGTATAAAAGTTTTTAAATGAGTAGAAACTATATCATGTGAAGTTTAATGTTTTGTATTTGATTTGAAATCTTAGAAAATAATATCACTTCTCAGTTTTGCAATCTTTGTAAAATCTGAGTAACAATATGTGTATAGTCATTTTACAACTAATGGATTTTAAAAAGACCCTTGCAGAATAGCAGATAATTTATAGATTTTTCCAAAGAAGAATAATCAAAAACAAGGCAATATGCATCAATGCTCAGAGACTTCCTTTCTTTAAGGTCTAGTGATGAATGATTGATAATTGGCTATGGGATGATTGCTTAAAAATGACTGAAATCCCATGTGTCACTTGAATTTGAACTTATGGTTGTGGTAATTAGATATTTATTCAAACAACTATACTGTGAGACTCTTCATACATATATACATTTCAATAAACATGAGAATATTTTTATTTGCACATACATATTAAGCATAATGCTTATAGTTTTAAATAGCAGTGGACATTTAATAGTCTCTTTGCAGAAATCACAACTTGTGTTTGCATATATATAATATCATTGAATACACTTTTCTTTTTTGATTTTTTAATGCATTAAAACTTGAATAAAGAAAAGTGTGTTAAATGATATTATATGAATATATACAATCAGTGCATAAAGGTTCAAGGAGGGAAAAAAATTATAATTGGATTTGTGTGTGTGTGTATGCAGATTCATATAATATTGCTAAAAAGTGGTGTGTTAAATGATATTATATGAATATATACAATTAGTGCATAAAGGTTCGAGGAAGGAAGAAAAACTATAATTGGATTTGTGTGTGTGTGCAGATTCATTGCTAAAAAGTGAACCATAATTTCTGAAACCCACCCAACAATCTTAATCCTCAATTTAATTATCATAATAGACATTTTGAAATGTATATGTTAGCATGAATGAAGTAGTGTAATTATGATTGTCATTTGGATTTAGATTTTAGTATTGGTTTTATTTTTTCAATTGTATAAGGTTTTAAATTGATTGAATCTACATTATTTTTTGGGTAAAACCGTGTATTATTTTCTATTATATACCGATATTTCGATTAATTAGTACCCGCCATTGTCAACTTTGATAATGTGCTAGTTCATAGAAATATCAGTATATAATAGAAAATAATACATGGTTTTACCCAAAAACTAATTTATCTACATCATACAATTGTGAAAAAATTATATATATATATATATATATATATTGCAAAGATATCAAGTTATATATCATTTGACTTAACTTAATAAGCTTGTATTACAAATATTATATAATGAACATGCCAATAGCTCTTAACAAGCTTTTTAGAATACCTCTATCCTCAGACCAATTTCTAGCTTTTGACTTTCCTCAGTGAGACACTAGGATATTCAAGCTTAGATTTAAAATACCAGGTTGAGCCCAGCACTTTATCTAAATGTTAACTACTAAGTAGAAAATCTGAAATTTTCAGACATCCATATGTCTTCAAATCCAGTTACCTAACTTAAATAGCCATATGGATCTGAACTAAAGTCAGATATAGTATACATTAATAGCTTTAGCAATATAAAATTTCCAAAGCCTTAAGAACAAAAACAATAATTGCAAAAAAAATCAAGTCATATATCATGTGACTTAATTTAATAAGTTTGTACTACAAATGTTATATAGTGAGCATACCAATAGTTCTTAACAATCTTTTCAGAATACTTCTATTTTCAGACCAGTTTCTATCATTGGCAATTTTATATTGCTAAAGCTATTAATATATGGTGTATCTGAACTTAGTTCAGTCCCATATGGCTATTTAAGTTAGATAGCTGGATTTGAAGACATATGGATACCTGAAAATGTTCAGATTTTCTACTTAATAGTTAATATTAGATAAAGTGCTGGGCTTGATCCAGTATTTTAAATCTAATGCTCGATTATCCTAGCATCTCACTGAGGAAATCCAAAAGCTAGAAACCGGTCTGATGATAGGGGTATTCTGAAAAGCTTGTTAAAAGCTATTGACATGCTCATTATATATATATATATATATATATATATACTTTACAAGAGAATAGTGTAATGGAAGAATATACATATATATATATATATAATTTACAAGAGAATAGTGTAATGGAAGAATATTTAGATTTCATATAGATTCAGAGATGATATTTGATAGCTTACCTAATAATCAAAGCTTGTATCAAAGGTGTATGCATGTGAGAGGGTAGTCTGAATTTTTGTGCCAGTGAATGACTGGAACATAGTAGAATTGAGACATAGGATGCAATAACAACCTCTCCTCATTCTCTCAAATAAAAAAAACCTTTATTTATAAATATAATACTGGAACTAGCTCTATAATTTTTTATTTATCAATATATAAATAAATAAATAACAGCTATTATTTATTTATTGATACATTGAATTTTGCAGAGTTAGTTCCATTGCTTTATTTTATTATATATTGTTATACCAGATGCACCTGGCCTTGTAAAGATCTATAATTGTTTTTAATTGGTTGCTTTTAACAAATTTTTTAAAGATTTAATGTAAATTAAACAAAAGATTTTTAATTTGAAAATGGCACAATACAAAAACTCTGGGCTGAAAACCCCATCATTTTTATAATAATTGGTTGTTTTAGCAAATTTTAAGATTTAATGTAAATTAAACAAAACATTTTAATATTATATAAATAAATTTTTGAATTTTAATAAAGCTAAATTAAAATTTACATTTTTACATATACCTGTTATATTTGATGGTGAAAATATATATATTGACTGGAGTGCCCTCTGAATAAAAAATTAAAAAAATTTTTTTTTACAATTCACCAACAGTATCATGACTAATTGTAATAAGTTTTTTTACCTTTATTATTGGTTACTGTTTATTAATGATGAAATGCAAAAACACTGGCCTTTGAGCCTGTTGTTTTTGTAATATTTTTTTTATTAAATATAATATTTCTAATATTTTTGTAATTGGTTGATTTAACATTTTTTAAAGATTTAATGTAAATATGTTTTTTTATTGAGCATTGCTAAATATATTGTTTATCTGAACTATATTAGGGGATTGACAGTGCATGGAAGCATGAAACACCTTAACACTAAATTATGAATTGGCATTTGTAGATATTTCTGCAGCTGGATTACTTTCAAATATATACTATATCTCTGTAGTTAAAAGTGCTCAAACTGATTTTCCTTCCTGAATTTTCTACTTAATGGTAGAATTACTTTCTTTGCATAAGCATAGGGGTTGTGAATTTGACATGTGACATTGGACAAACATTCATACATTCACCAATCAGACAACAGAGAAAATACAGATTTTATATATAAGATTTGGTATTATATAGTATAGGATGATGCTCAAACAATTTTTGTAAAACAATTCTTGAAAAGCCATGATATAAGATTTTCAGACCAAAGGTAATGGCAATCAATTAGTGAATCTCATCAATTACTGAATCCTTGACATCAATAATCCTGCTTCCATAAGGATCACCTAAAATTATTACATTCACATAAAAAGTATGTTTACATACATTGATTTAGATTTTTTATTATTACAATAGCCAATAAACAAAATTGCTTGTCCTTTAGCAATATTTTTGGCACATATGTTTTGTTTAATCATAAAGAAAGTTACAGCCATACAGTCTACACATATCCATACAATATCACAACACAATTAATTATGGATGATGGAATTTAGACATAAACTTTAATTAATAATGTTCTTTTTATAACCAAATTGCAGAGAAGTTTACTATTAACTGAAAGAAAAACATTTAAATACCTCACTAAAGCCTTAAAATGTAATCAAGGTAAATTACTAATAACCATGCTATACCTTTTGTTATAAAAGTCATGTCTAGAATTTTTGGGGTTCTAGATGTACAAATGAAAGTAGAGCTTCTTCTTTAATAAACATAAATAAGGGTGATATTTATTGAAATTTTTTTATTATTAGTGTGAAATTACAAAAAAAAAAAAACGTATAAAAATCAATATTAAATTTCTTTGAGAAATTTAAATTTTTTGTTTCCTGATATATATATAAATATATACTTATTATCAATATTCTCATAACAAAAACCTTTTAGAATATCCTTTTCTATGTACAAAGTCAATGTGTTAAGCTTTTGTGTTTAAAGGGTGCTATATAAATATTTATTTACCAGTTCCAGTATAAAAAATAAACAGTACATTAAAATTTTTTGGGGGAAATAATTCAAAGAAAAAAAAAGAAAGGAATAGAAAATATGAATTTAGTCATTAATAGATTCAACAAGTAAATGATTAATTAATAAGATACAAAACCAAAGAAAGAAAAACTATTAAAAAAGACAGTAATAAATGATAATAAACTTCCATGAATTAATCACAAATTGTTTTAAAATATTGAAGAAATAAAGGAAATTATATATGAATAAGACCATTAAAATATGATATGCATTACTAAGACACTTATAAAGATGGTAGAAATAAGTACACAGCAATACAAAAGTAAATATTTTTAAATAGTAGAACATTAAAATCAGTCAACACTTAAACATTTTTTTAACAATAAAGAAAAGAATAAATATAAGAATATTTAAAAATATATAATCAGAAGATTGAATATGTGTAATTCTATAAAATGATATAAGGATCAAAGACTTTAAAAAATGTATCTTTGAAAATGATAAGACAAATTTTAGAGAAGAATCAGTCTCAAAGATATAATGCATGAATTTGGTATTTAGAAAAAATTTATTTCAGCAATTAAAAAAGATGAAATAGTTATCAAAAACAAAGACAGCATCATAAAACTTATGAAACAATTACATATCTATAATAATAAGCAACAAAAAAAATCAAAGTTCTGCAATATATTACAATAACATCAATAAAAATATTGCATATTCTAAACAAAATTATGAGACACGGTTTAAATCTAAAGACAAAAATGTGCCAAAATACTGGAATCACTGAGAAATTAATAAAAATATTATATATATATAATAATAATTAAACATTAAAAGCCTAAAGTTAAACTAGTCAATACACATAATTAAAATTATCCCAAATTAACAACTCAACCAGATTATTCAAAGAAAATAAACTCTAAAACATAACCAATGGTTATTTAAAAGTTCTTTTAATATCAAGGGTGAATGTGATGTAAGTAGAATTGTGGGTAATATTTAGTTGAGAAGACTAATCAAAGTAGTAAAATGCTTGGTTGTATTTTAGAGTTTATTTTCTTTAGCTAGTCTGGTTAATTTGTGAATTTGGGATGATTTTGATATAATAATTAATAAGAAATAAATCAAATAACTGGAAGAATGAGACTGTGATAATGATATTTAAGAAAGGAGAAAAAAAGATTAAGAATTATAGACCAATCAATCTTCTATTAAACACAAGAAAGATTTATATTAAGGTCATTATTACACATATTAGATTCAAACAATCAATAGACCATGCTATATTTATCAGCGGTTGCACCATAGAAGATCATATTGATGATTAAGCATGGCTACAATTTTGAAAAGATTATTGATTATAGAAATTCTTTTGCATATATAAACACTTTTACTGTAATTAAAGTTTCAGAATTTTACAGGATATTATTAAATTATGAACAATATTTATCAAACTGCAGTTCTAGTGATTAGAATACATGCTGATACTAAAAAGATTAACCTTGTTAAAAGATTAAAGTGTGTTGATTCCATGTCTCCTAATCTTTTTAATGCAGTTTTACAGCAGCATTTTTGAATTAAAATGAAAAGCAGAAGTAGTAAAAATAAACTAAATCACTTAAGTTACTTAGATTTGCAGACGATGAGATTATTTTCAAAAACAAACTTCAGAATGTCAGAAAATGTTACAAGAATTATTAGTCGAAAACAAAAAGTAGAACGAGAAATAAATTCTAACAAAAGATTTTAAAATAATGGCGGATTTTTTAAAATGGGGAATAAAGAAGGCTGATGATAGTGAATTAATAAAGTTAAAATTATAAATATCATGAACAAATTAATATGATTGATTAAAATATAATGATTGAATTAACTATATAATTAAATTTGGATGGGTAATTTTTAATAGAAATAAACTGATATTAATAACAATTATACCTATGTGCTGAAAAAAAGGTATTTATTAATCTGACATTTGGACATCATTAGAAGAATAATCTAAAGAGACCAAAACGTAAAAAACCGAGATACTTATGTTAACATTAAGAGTAGGAATCAAAGTTACATTGATATTAATAACAATTATACCTATGTGCTGAAAAAAAGGTATTTATTAATCTGACATTTGGACATCATTAGAAGTATAATCTAAAGAGACCGAAACATAAAAAACCGAGATACTTATGTTAACATTAAGAGTAGGAATCAAAGTTACATTGATATTAATAACAATTATACCTATGTGCTGAAAAAAAGGTATTTATTAATCTGACATTTGGACATCATTAGAAGTATAATCTAAAGAGACCGAAACGTAAAAAACCGAGATACTTATGTTAACATTAAGAGTAGGAATCAAAGTTACATTTATGGATGAAAAAGATCAAGAGATATTAATGATATGGAACTACTAAGCATGTCACTGAAAAGATGACAACACATAGAAGTCTTAAAACGATGTTAAGAGACTAAGAGAGAGAGAGAGAGAGGGGGAGAGCACATTTAAGATAGATGGATCAAAAAAAAAGTTTGTTAGAGTAAAATAAGAAAAAATATGATAAGAAATATTATAATAAATTCAAAACTTCACTTTGTGATAAATTAGATGGCTTGTATTTGTGATTATGATAATGATAGTTACAAATTATAAAAACCCATCATATACATTATATACTCTTTACTAATACAATGTTTTAGTTCCTCTTTACTTAGTCATCTATTGTATATATCAAATGCGCTATGTGTCTTACAATCAGTTTTAAATATTAGATGATATACTAAGGATTGTTAGATGGAAAGCAGTGACAAGAAATATAAGTTAATGTTTTTGTTGCATATCGTTTCAGAAAAAAAAGTTACAGTGCTTAATATATACACACATAGACCGTTAAATACTATAAATCGGTATTTACGTATTAGATCTACTGCCCGTGTTTGCGACAGCAAAATTTAAAAGCCAAAATTTTAAAAATACGAAAGATGTAAATTTGTACATAAAAATAATAAATATATTAAGATAATAAATAAAAACGGGTAGTTGTGACTTTTTAATATGGCATTCTGCCGTCGCAATCCCCCCCCCCCCTCGGAGATGAAAGTATGACATTCTGCAATCAAAAACGCAGGCAATATATAAGTACCTTAAAATTTTAACGGAAGACTGGTTTTTGTAATAGAAAGATAGATTTGGATTTTTCAGTTTTAATAACAAATAATGTAAAAAGTATAAGACTTAAAAAGCAAAATAAACATTCCAAAATTTTAGTTATAATACAATTCACATGTTTAAAACACATATAAGGCTACTTAATTTACCAGAATTTTATATTTTTTCATGGAATACTTATTGACCTTCTATGAAACACCAGAACTCAGTATGTGAAATGCTGTTTTAGACCATGTTTATGTATACACAGGCATTGATAAATAAAGTTGTAAACATAACATTAAATGTAATCAAAAAAAAAACAATTGTGTTAAATCAAAAAGAAGTAGAATTACTCAAATAAGTTCAAGTCATTTTTATAAAAATTATTTATATATTATCCTGTACAATATATTTTCATTTTTAAAATGTCTTTTTTTTTAATGTAAAACCTTTATTAATTTCAATGATAAGTAAACTATACAATAAAAAATGCAAATTAAGTTTAACTAAATCTGCATAAGTTTAGCATAGTGATGTGAAAAGAATTATTACAAACATTAGTCACGAGAAACTAGCTCAATTAGTAGCTATGGATAAGCGATCTCATCTTAAGCAAAATACTTCCAGCAAGAAATCTAAGCATGCATCCATGTTCATAACTGCACACACACACACACACACATATATATATAACAGAGAATAAAAATATATTAAATTAAGTAAATGGAGTATACATTCTTAACAGAGCAACAATTATTATGACCACACACATATCAAACAAAAATATTTTCAGTTTACCTAATTTAATATATTTTTAATCTCTATTATAGTACTTTCATATTATTAATAATGGTAGAGTATCGAGATATTACATATAGAGATATGATAGAAGACTTGAACTCCAACTTTACAACAGATACACATGACCACATACATGTGAAAAAGATAAATGATCTCCAATATATGTATTTTGTGCTGAACAAGCACTCATCAGTTGATCCCGATCACCATCTCCAACACACATATATGATCACTGCTCTGTTTATATGAATATAGCAAATCTTCAAACTTTAATGGACAAGTTTTAATCTTCTTCACTCTCCAACTTTTCAGCCATTCATTTCATTGAAAATCCAAGGATGAAACGATCAAAGTCCTCGTTGATGCCAATATTATTGTCATACCATGTTGACCTTAAGTCAATCTGACTTCTCACACATAGGACTTTAATATGTCCATTAATTGTACAGAAGAAGGATGGGCAGAATATATGCTGAATATGTAATATTTAAATATATGTATATTATCTATATTAAATTTAATGTAATTATAAGGGACTCGAACTCATGGTGATCTGGACCAATTGATAAGTGCTGTTTCAGCAATGAAATGCTTATATTGGACATCATTTTTTTCCACATGTTTGTGGTCATAAGTATATGTTATATAAGATGTATTAGACAGATATGGAGAGCTTGAAATTCTGAGTTCAAGTCCCTTATAATTACATTAAATTTAGTATAGACAATATACATATCTTTAAACATTATATATATATATACTCTATGCTAATCCTGATTAATTTTTTAAAAATATAATCTTTATTGTTATAAATGGGTGAAAAATAGAGTGACTAAAATAATAAAATTGTAAACAAATGTGAATTATTTAAGCTCTGATATTTTCTATGACTCTCTATGAAAGTAAAAGTTGGACATTGAAAAAGCAGAAGAAAATAACAGTCAAATATTTTGAGAATACTATAGTCAGCAACAGAAATGAACACATTAGATCTAAATTGCAGTGCACATTTGAATCCAATACCATTAAAAGTCATCTTAAAATTGTTTTATTTGGTCATGTTATTTTGTTAGCATTATCAAAAAATCTAAATGATTAAAAAAGTTTGTAATATTCGTAAAGCTTGACATTGAAAAGCTGACAAGGAATAGAATAGATCAACATCATTCTCATAAAAAATGTAAGTATTATTGAATAATCTGAAAAATATAAACAGATTATATAATTATCTTTAATGTTATTCTTATATTTCCAAGAAAAAGCATCAATTTGATGACATATAATAATAATAGTAATGATAGTGGTAATAGTAGTAGTAATAATAATAATAGTAATACAATTTCAATGGCAAAACTCAATCGCCCTCTCTTATAGCAAATGGACTGGGGTTTCATAGCTTACAAATATTTCAAACATTCAAAACAAGGAATGCTATAATTGCTATACTCACTCAATTTCCTAAATTAAGACACTTAGAGCAGATAACACCCACAGATAGACCTCCTCCAAAAGATTGTTTTTTGGCAATCACCATCTACCAATGTAGGAGAGAAAGAACAATTTCAGATCAATTGGACCAAAAGTATAAATATTGGGAAATATATAAATTTATACATCAAAATAATTATAATGAGGAGATCCCATCAATACTAGAAATAGGAAACAAATATCTGATCAAGCAATACAAAAAATGGCAACTAGAACTTAAGTTCCTAGATTTTATAATCAAGATCAATTTGAACATTTTACCTACTAAATATTTTTTACATCACAGAAGAATGTACAGGTCAGTTGATCCATTCTGTGGCCTTTGCCATATGGCTGAGGAGACTTTACAGCAACTGCAAGACCTTGGAGCAGACTAGATGCATTCTGCAGGCCAAATACAGAAAAAAATACTACAATGATGCAAATTATGTCAAATTACAAAGGGAGGTCTGTACCAGCCATAAGGCCCTCAATGTTTATCTTATATGCACTTTGGTGCACTAGGTGTATGTTCATATTGGGTAATAACACCAGAAGGCATCCAGACACATTTGAGAATAATTTGAATAAAATTCAAGTTAGAGACAAGCAGATCACCAGCCCAGATATTTATGCAGCTACTTTGTCTCTGCTCAGACAAACTGCAAAGATATAAAGCATGGTCCAGATTATGCTCCTATTGGACAATAATGTGATTAATTAACATTTCTAAAGTGGATAGAATCATGTAAAATTACCCATATAGATATGTACCTTTAAAAAAATGAATATTGTAGCACTTGAAATTGAACTGACAATAATAAGATTCAACATGTATCTTGCTATGGCATTGTAATACTATGTAACTAAAAGAATCAATAAAGTTTACTATTGTTGAAACTTAATAATAATAATAATAATAATAATAAAAATAATATTATAAAATATAATAATAATAATAATAATAATAATAATATTATTATTATTATTATTATTATTATTATTATTAGTAGTAGTAGTAGTAGTAATAGTAATAGTAGTAGTAGTAGTAGTAGTAGTAGTAGTAGTAGTAGTAATAATAATAATAATAATAATAATAATAATAATAATAATAATAATAATAATAATAATAATAATAATAATAATAATAATAATAATAATAATAATAATAATAATAATAATAATAATAATAATAATAATAATAATAATAATAATAATAATAATAATAATAATAATAATAATAATAATAATAATAATAATAATAATAATAATAATAATAATAATAATAATAATAAAGAAATTGTACTAGTACAGTGTCAAACTATAATTTGAAGAAGGTAGTCAATCCTCCTCACATGCACCATACTATAATATTTAATTGGTGATATTAAATACAAGTAAACTCTCAATCCAAGTCACCAAATAAAGACTTTGAAAAGATAAGCATCACTAACTGAGCAGAATAAATGTAATATTTCACAAGTGTTTAGTAAGATATAGAAAGAAATGTAAGTAAAGTGAATAATTTAATATATTCATGCTCTCATTCCAAGATCATTAAAATTTGCCTATATAATTGTATTTTGTTATAAGATAAGATTGTTATCCTTATATTTTCAAAATCTTTATCTTGTGACTTGGATTAAAAAATTACTCATCTTTAAAACAGCATTTATCCAATTATAGATTGCACAATGACTTAATTAATATAAATTAGTAAAAAATAAAATAATAGAAATGAAGTAAAAAACAATGAAATGAATAAATAAATAAAATGATAATACACCAAATGAAAGTAAGGGTAATATTTTTTTAAGATGGTTTTAGTGAACTGTTTAAAATCTAAATAAAAAATATATTTATTAGCAAAATCTTCAATATACATTCTGGACAAATAAAGTAAAGAAGGGAATTTTAATATATCAGACTTACAAATTTTAAGTACAAATTATTGTGATTACGATTATTATAATGCTGTCATTTAATACTTAACTTAGAAAGCAAGTTAGATACAGAAATATTTTGGAAAATAATTTTATGCAGAAATGTAAGATCTCTTGTTTTTTGTCTTAGCATTAATTTAATATACTGATCATTATTTGGATGATTTAATTTCAAAAATTTGTCAAAAACAAATTAAATTTTTATGATATCTGTCTTGGTATGAGGATTCCATATAATTGAGACATATTCCAAGATGGGGAATACCAAAGATATAAAAAGTTTGATTTTTGCATGATTTATTAAATGCTTTTCCATATCTATAAATAGCTCCTATGATTAATAATATAATAATAAATCAACTATGCACTTCAATACTATTTCACAATGCTTTAATTACTATCCTGACTGCTTTGATTGCCCCAACAATCTTCTTCAGAACTTTTATTTATATCTTCCAAATCTCAACTGCTAATTTGAATTTAGCAGTTGAGATTTGGAGATGTAAATAAAAGTTCTAAAGAAGATGCTGAGGTAATCGAAACTGTCAGGAAATTAGCAGTTGAGATTTGGAGACATAAATAAAAGTTCTGAAGAAGATTGCTGGGACAATCAAAATTGTTAGGATTGTAATTAAAGCATTATAAAACAGTATTAAAGTGCATAATTGATTTATTATTATATATTTGGTAATGCAATAAGAAAGATTAGTTATTATACTTCTTGAAGAAACTCCTATAATTCTGAGTACTTTATTCAATATAAAATCAATTTGGTGATGGAAAGAACTATTATTGAAAAATATTATTCCTAGATTTCTTTGATGATTATTTGCTATTATTTTAGAGCCATAGATATAATAGAAAAACCTTAAGATTTCAGATTTCCCAGAGTAAGAGACAATGGGGGGCACTTATCCATATTTATGTTTACACATTTATTTTCACACAATTTCAGGATATTACTGATATCACTCTGAAGTAAAAAAACAGATATTAATAGAACAGATATGCCTGAAAATTTTGTAATCATCTGCATAATATAGAAGGGGTGAGAATTTAATATAGTTTTTGAGTTATCAATATGTACATTAAATAATAATGGTGCAAAAACACTGCCTTGAGATACTCCAGTGAATCAACAATATGGTAATGATAATTTATTGTTAAACTCCACACAAGACATTCAACTTTTAAGGAAAGACTCAAAGCAATTAATTAATATCTTGGGAAAATGTAATCTACAAAGCTTTCTAAGAAGATTTTTATGATTAACTCTATCAAAAGCTTTTGACATATCAAAATAAATAACATCCAACCAAGAGTAATCCTTAATTAAATTGAAAATGTGATCAAAAATAACAGATTTGTTTTAATGAACCTATTAGGCAAAAAGCCATACTGTCCTGATGCCAAAACTTTGTTGACATCAAAGATAACCTTATTATATAAGCATCTTTCAAATATTTGGGCAACAGTGTGTAGAACTAAAATAGGCCCATAATCACTTACTGAACTTCTAGATTGTTTTTTTAAAAATAGGAACATTTAAAGAAACTTCAGGAAAATACCACTCATTAAAGAGCAATTATAAATATGCAAAGAGGAGAAGCTATATATTCAGCACACCATCGAGGCCCATATCAGAATGTAATTTAAGCTCTTAAAAGCAAAACAATGTCAATAAATGGACTAAATACTACCATATCAATTAGAGTATTATTTTCAGTCAGGTCTGCAAGAGATTTTGATTGTTTAAAAAGTTCTGAAAAATAAAAAATAAAATAATCTGCAATTAGATTTGAATTATTATTATTTTGTAATTTTCTTTCATTAAAACCTAAATATTTGAGCAGATACCAAAACTTCTAAGGGTTATCAGAAATATGTGTTTCAAACCACTAAATATCACATGATCACCATTCTTTATGCTTACACAAGCTGTTTACATAGAGACAAAACTCTCCATGCAGTAGTGCTATTCAGGATGCATAAAGGTTTTTGCATAAAATCCCTATCTAGAGCCTACTCATCCAATATCTCCAATCTAGTTTCTAGTTTGTGTCTTTCATCAGTGGAGAGCCTTGGATCTGAGAGCACTGTACCTAGATCTTAGGATTTAATGCAACCCTCCAGCAACCACCTTTTACCTTATCAGCTAACTATAAAGCATCCATTGATTACTCTGCCTTGCACTGAGTGGCACTACTATATGGAGAGTTTTGTCTCTGAGTAAATATGAATTTCAGTATTTTGAATGAATGGATAATCTTCTATGATTAACAAAATTGTTATAATAATTTAAGTTCTTTGTTTTCCAGTATTTCTGATGGTAAAATGATTTCCTTTTAATAATTTCTTTAAGAGAGATTGAAAACCAGACAGGAAAATGATTAATTAAAAATTTTTTCTTAAGAATATATTTGTCATAGCTCACTAAAAGATTATTCAAAACACTTCATACAATAATTTTCCACTTAAAGTTAGATTATTTTAAACAAAGATCCAAATAATTTCTTTTTTGTAGTTTCTTTTAATAGTTCTGAAAAGACAAATGCTATTAAATTAAACAATGATATAAAATTTTAAGGGAGGATAATGTAAATCAACGGAAAAAGGAATATAAAAAGTAGTTAAACATTCAATTGTAGGAAAATTACTAAAATATGGTCTAATGTATGGTTATTAAAATTAGTGTAGGTATTAAATTATTTTATATTTAACAAATAAACAAAACTGAATCCTTCTCAATACTTTAGGTGAAAGTGAGACTGAATCTTTGACAGCCTTACTTGAGCATAAATCAGGAATATTAAAATCACCAGTAATAATAATATATGATTTGTATTTGAATAATAATAATAATAATAATAACTACAACAACAACAATAATAATAATAATAATAATAATAATAATAATAATAATAATAATAATAACAACAACAACAACAACAATAATAAAATAATCAAAAAACATTTATCATTACCTTTACAAAGAATAGAAAAGTAATGTAGTTTAATACAATGGTAGAGAATAAAGCTATAAAGTGTAAAACCCTCAAATCTAGTCCATTTCTGACATTTCCAGTCTTCAAACATTTTATAAACTTCTGAGCAATAAAACCATTTCATTTATAGAGAAACTGGTTTGAATATAACAATAAATCTTAAATTTGTTTTCATGGAAATAATAAAAAGAACTAACAAATAATGTTCAATATACTAATAAATGTAAAATATATTCAATCATTTATCAATTTACATTCAGAATAATCAATGAAGTAAAATAGAGAAATCTTAATTAAATTTTACTTAATTCAATATCATGGAATTTTTTTAAAATTTACTGTTGATAAGTATGGAATCAGACTGTAATCTAAGCAGCCATACATTTTATTGTATTTATATCTTCTATAGCATGTTTAATGAATAATCAACTAATCTCTTGCAGGATATGTGTTTCTACTAGTCAAACCTGATTTCATCAGGAGTTTTATGACTAATTCAAATTGCATCAAATATAGCAATTATTGGTTACTATGTTTGATGTGTTCTCAATTGTCTTCTGAGAAGTTGATGAAATCAGATCTGATTGACAGAAAGATATGTGACTTTTTATCTAACATTATCCAAGATCATAAGTTCCTATAACTTTCTACAGAACAGGTAAATGCAATATTATTAATAGGCTACACACACACACACACACACATATATATATATCCAATGCATAGAATCAATTCAGGAAAATATATAAAGAATTATCCCACCTACATATTTCTAATACAATTCACTACAACTACAATGTCAGATATTTATAATTGCTTAGTAACAATCTGAAAAGAATGGAAAGAAGATTATAAGTAATGTCAAATGACATTAATCATAATTAAGTTTTATGGTTTGATAATGATAACTCTGCCATAAAAAATAAAATAGAAAAAAGGAAACCATCTTTTTTGGTCATTGATAAGCAATTGTAAATGGCATTGTACTGGATTGTTTTACTGATATGTGGAAGGGATACTTATATATATATTATAATGATTTAGGGCAAGAGCTTAACGTAATCTGCACTACAGGGCGCCATCTAGGCATTTGAACCTAGAAAAATTTATAAAGTAGGCAGATACGTAAGTCAAAAAAAAATTTTTTTTAGTTTTTATTTATATATTTTGATATCCGGTCATTATCCCATTGTCACTAACTCAGGGAGTAGCAGAGATTTATATTTATAATAATATATTTTATTAATTCTTATCTAAGAATATTTTTTAAAATGAATAAAATAAGCCACTGCCAGTAATTAACATACAAACATTTATTTACGCACATATATATAAAATTTAACATTATTATTTTAGTATGTTTATTTTAGATTTTAATTTGATTTTAGAATTTAAATTTACATTTTAATTTTTATAATATTATAAGTTTACATTTTAATTAAGTTCGCACAGATGGATGATCAAAATACAAAATCATTGATACCGTCAATTGCACAGGGAATACAAGAAATCCACTGGTATTCATCATAAGATACTGCAGTGACACCAATAACTTAAAAGACATCCGAATAAATACATTTTAGATACTCACTGTAAGGTATCATTATTTACCAAATGTCTATATATTTTGATCAAATATGAAAACCAAAAACATCATTAACCGATAACGAATCCATGCAACTTCCATACCCAACTTAAATTTAATGCATTTTTATTTAGAGTGTCGAGTATGAATAGACTACATAGATTCACATTTGAAAATAAAATATTCTATCCCTATTTAACCTTAGGCTAAAAGTTCGCAGTCAAACTGGCGTCAATCCATATGATACATTTATGTATTCAATGTAGCATGAAAATACAACAGCACAAATATACTATACTGTCAGGAATGGACATTTGAACAGTATAGTTAGAGAAGACATTGACTCTTGTCCAATACAGGAATATGACATCTGTATGGCAAGAAGAACAATAAAATAAAAACTCCATTGGAAGGGACCATGATCCTTTTTGCTGACTTACAATCCCATCCATAGGCAAAGGGTTGGTGCGGTGTATACAGAGATTCTGCACGTAGCGAAACTCATACTACATCTACTAATTACACAAATATATCCAATCCATTGACCCAATTCCACAATGACACAAATAACCTAAAATTACCCTCCCCTAATATAACTTTACAAATCTATACAGCCATTCACACCCAACTTAAGTTTAACATTTATATAATTTAATTTATCGAAAAACAAAAATCATTTTAAAAACTTAAAGGAACAAAAAAAAATGGAAATGACTTTAAATAAAAAAAAAATACATCAAATGACATTATTAATATTAATTTACGTTGGTCAGATAGGATTCTATTGAACCCAATTATTTAAATATGGAAAGTTTTTAATTTAATGTTCATTAATTATAAAGTTCTTACAGTTTTAAACAGTTCATCTTTATATGTTGCATGCCGTTTGGAATCCATGTTAAATCCCTCCAATGATCCTGTTGTCCTCAGTATAAAAAAAGTGATGTTTCATTTCTTTTCTTTTTTTATAACAACTGAAGGGATTGAAGAGTGCGTCTTTTCAATTCCTTCTCCTTCAATTCTGCACTAACACATATTGTCACATCTCATCTAATTAATTAAACCAAATTTTCTTGACTCACTTTTTATAGTAGCCTTTCAGATCCAGTCGACATTACATCACGACAATGTGATGGTCTTTTCGCTGAGATCCGATTCCATTGTTTTTCTTTCATTGGCCATTAGTTTCTATTGTTTTCCTATCTGACCATTGCTTATACATTTTAGATGCCCAAGGCTAGTTTACATTTGACTAATTAAATTAATCATTTCCATTTTTTCAATAACATTAATTAATTTGTTTTGTACACACTTAGATATATTTTTATCTCTAAATCTTTTCTGAAAATTTAGTTTTAAAATACTTTTTCTTTAATAAAGTTTTATTTTAATAATTATTTATCTGTGCGATTTTATATATGTGTGAGTTTAAGATGATTTTTTAATTTTCAATTTTTAATTCTAAAAAAAAAGTTTTTATTGGCGAACTTTTATTTTTTTCATGTTTACTAATAAAAAACAATGTAATGACGTATGTGCCCGTTATAATATATATATATAGTCTTTCATAAATTTGAATCAATAAAAAAGCATACATTCTGAGATTTGATGAGTAAAAAAATAATAAACTGGGTAAATAATTCCAGAAAGAAAAAAAATAGTACATAAAAACAGAATGCAAAAAAGTTGAAATGGAATTGGTATTACTATAAGAAGAAGACTATTTTCAAAGAAGATGTCTTGGAAGATTTTGAGTTGTGAGAAACTCAGATGGATAGAAAAATGAGAGAACGTGAGATTTTTTTTTGAAAAGTTTTACTAAGTGAAATATGGTAGCTAGACATAGTGAAATATGAAAAAAAAAGTTATAAAATAGTTTTCATCAAATGTCTTAGAAGAATATTCGTAATTATAACTCCTCCCTCAGTTACTGTTTAGTCATGTATGTATATGTATGTAAGTTATTCTCTTCCTGAAGATGTAATATTTAAATATTTAATATTTATTTGTTTGTTTACAAGATTGAAATGATCAAAAATTAACACTGGCTTTTCAATTTAAATTATATATCAAAGGCTGCATTAATACTTCCATAAATGTAACCTTTATCTTTATAACTATCATTGCATAATCAAATATCCATATAAAATCTTAAGATGAAAGTGAAAATGATTCATATTGTGCATGCATAATTTTAATACCAGAGGAGGTTACCCTAATATGTAACTAGCAAAGTAGTTTACCATTTAAGGCTCAAACAGGATCATTAGCAATAAAGGAATGTATAGTATACATAAATGGAGAAATGTGGGTCATTTAGGTTGTAAGTTATGTAAGAAAGGCATGGAAAATATTAGGCATCCGTTAAAAGAATGTAAATACTTACAAGCAAGCAGAAAGGATATACATAATGAAGTTGTGGGAAAATAAATATAAACTACGTGATTATACAGAAAATGGGTTCTTGGTGTTTATGCTGGATTTGGACAAAGATAAGAGGGAAAAGTGGGTTCTTGTCCTTTATACTGAAGTTGTAAAAATGTAATTGGGGATTAAGATATAAAGACCATAGAGTGGATAAAGATGATGTTCTTGAAATGGGATAGAGCAGGACAGAGAAGAATATGGAGAAACTTAGGGTGGGGAATGGAAAGTAAGGTGACTAACAGGTTTTTCTGGGCATACTGGCTAAGAGAGATTTCTAACTTCGATAAACGAGTAGCCATATCACATCACAACATCACATCACTTTAAGAGAAAAATTATCATTTTTATTTATTGTAAACAAATAAGTTTACAATAAAATATATCTTTCATTAAATTTAACTCTTAGATAATTTAGAATAAACTTTATTACTAACAAATATCACATGATCACTATCTCATACTAGCACAATAATTGTTATTAAACAATTCAAAACAAAACAACACTCTTCATACAGTAGTGCCATCTTGTGCTAACAAGAGCAATCAATGGATGCCAGAAGGCTTGTGCATAAAATCCCTATCTAGTGCCTACTCATCCAATATCCCCAGACTAGTTTCTGGCTTGTGGCCTTCATCAGTGAGGAGCCTTGGATCTGAGAGCACTGCACCTAGATCTTAGGATCTAATGCAACCCTCCAGCACCCACCTTTTAACTCTATTTAACTACAAAACTATGAGAATGAAATTGAAAACACTATTAATATTTTCAATCCAAGCTCAATAGCCTATATAGTCATATGGGTCTGAACTCAATTCAGTACCCATACATTTTGGTGTCTTTGGCTCTTTAACAACCATAGCCACCACTATCCTATTAGGCAGGATTGGTGTTAAACCACTAAACATCACATGATCACTATCTCATACTAGCACAATAATTGTTATTAAACAATTCAAAACAAAACAACACTCTTCATACAGTAGTGCCATCTTGTGCTAACAAGAGCATTCAATGGATGCCAGAAGGCTTGTGCATAAAATCCCTATCTAGTGCCTACTCATCCAATATCCCCAGACTAGTTTCTGGCTTGTGGCCTTCATCAGTGAGGAGCCTTGGATCTGAGAGCACTGCACCTAGATCTTAGGATCTAATGCAACCCTCCAGCACCCACCTTTTAACTCTATTTAACTACAAAACTATGAGAATGAAATTGAAAACACTATTAATATTTTCAATCCAAGCTCAATAGCCTATATAGTCATATGGGTCTGAACTCAATTCAGTACCCATACATTTTGGTGTCTTTGGCTCTTTAACAACCAGAAACTAGTCTGGGGATATTGGATGAGTAGGCACTAGATAGGGATTTTATGCACAAGCCTTCTGGCATCCATTGATTGCTCTTGTTAGCACAAGATGGATGAAGAGTGTTGTTTTGTTTTGAATTGTACTAACAAATATCTAATTATATTTATATGAGTAAATGAATAGATGAATAGTTGGCTGGATCTGTGGACAGTAAAAAAGATGAACTATTTAGATAAATTTCCTTTAGATAAATAAAAGTGGATCGATATATAAGGTCAACTAAAATATTTTAATAACAAGAAGTATATAGAATCTGATTTATTTTAAATACTTTTGTGGAAAATTTGTGCCTGCTAGTAAAAAGAAGTCATTTTTTAAACATTTGTTCGTTCATGGTGAGAAATGCAAAAAAGCGAATTTATTTGTTTATCTGTTTGTCAACGGAGTATTGCTATAGTTTCTTTTACGATAACAGTAGAAACTGTAATTTTGTAAATGAATTAAATACGTGTCTACTGATTATTTTATATGATCGCTTATAAATTATTTTAGTAATCTTATTTTTAAAAGAAAAAAACTTGATTACTATCCTGCTATTATTTTCACATTTCGTTTTGAAATCCAACACGCTTTAATAATAATAATGCATATCAACTTTTTATTATTATTAAAAGATTAAGTAAAAAAAAAAATCGTTTCTATGGGAGACTAAAATAAAGGTTTTCTCAAAATTTATTGTAAATTTTTTATTAATTTGTTTAGTAGTCTTAACAACAGTACATTTTATGATTTATTTTTACACAGACTTGCTTTTATATAAATATCCTTCTATCCCATTCAATAAACTATTCATCATTTAATATAGATTATTATCATCCGTATTTATTTCATCATTCCTATACATTCCTTTATTAATCCAACTACATATTTACATTTAAATAACGTAAATGAGTTTCAATTCATTATTTTATCATTATCATCACCAATCACTCATAAACGAGGGTGGCATTTCTAACTTTAGAAGAAAAAATAATTCATTAGAGATGGGTTTTACGATAATTATACGCTCTAAAACCTAACACATGCTTGTCCTTTAGTCATCTATTTGACTGATTATAATACTATCTTTTAATTATGTCTGCAGCCTATTCTGTTCCCAGTTATACATTTCCAAAAAAAATGGAATCAATATTGCATATTTTATTTTAGAATATTACAATATAAACAGTGTCTTGCTCTTCCATGAAAAACGTGCTACTTAAAAAACCCTTTGAGAATTTAATATTTGTTTTATTAGGCCTTTCCGTGGTCTCACAATAATTTTCTCAGACTTTGGAATTAACTTTATGACGATGGTATTTTATTGGCAATTATATGTTGGACTATTTCTATCATCTAGTTCAATTGTTAAATGTTTTTAGAAAAATCGTATTTTTGAATTAAACATCTGAAGTACACTAATCTGTTAGTAATAAGATATAAATTATTACATAACATAACATTCTGAGCTATAGTATTTTCCCTTTTTCATGTGTTGTTGACTATCCACTGATAATATTATGATTGGTAATCTATAGTATTGGAATACTAAATTTAAGATGATTCTGTAACCAATGAGTCTATTTTGTCAAAAGCAACAGTTAGGTAGACATTGTTTATACTTATGCATGAGGATCCTCCAAATTATTTCACCTTTTTTCTTAAAGATGAGGTTAGTGAGTAGTTTCCAAACATAGCTGAACATCCTAGATTGATTTGTGAGGTTATTTACTACTGTCATGTAAGAAATGTCTTTAATAAAATGTTTTCTTTATACTTTTTTTCTCTGCACAATATTCTTGTCTATTACCTAATTAAACATATTGTCATTGGTGCATGCTAGGTCTGTTACTTTAGACATATCTGTTTTTTTTCTTTCCAATCATTATTTTGTTCTTTTTCAATTGTTTTTTCAATATGATGGCTAATTTCATTGATATATGTACTTCCATATTCACAAATTATCTGATAGAATTAAATACTTTACAAATTCAAAAAAAAAAGTGAAATTAACAACAAATTTCAGAAAAATTCAACATCTTTACAGTCTACCTAAATATTTCAAAAAAATCTATTATTTAATTTTAGAAATTTACTATATCAATATTTATCACAGTTTTGTGTCAGAGATTCAAGTACTTTGTGGAAATAATCAAGAACAGAAAAATATAAAGAACTAACATATTGATTTGATGTAAAAAGTTCTTTCATAAATAAACCATTTCTATTGTATGAAAGATTAAATAAAATGGTAGCTTAGAAACTAGAACAACTCTTCTTATCAAATAGAATAATATAACCCTTAACATTCTTCATAACAATATAGTTTAATCAATAAAATTATTATTTGATCCATTAAACATCACTTCATCTTTGCTTACACAATTTTCTATGTATTGGCAACTTTATGACATAAATGCAGTGAGATTGGCAAAAAAAAAACAAAAAACAATATAGTTTCAATGTAATACAGTATTCTTTCAACAAAACCAAAAAAAATAGCTACAGGTTCACCATATCACACCTGATTGGCAGCAATTACAAATTATGCTATAAGTTGAACTCCATTTCTACTTAAAGTTTGGTTTTGCTATGACGATACATTTTTTGTATATCCATATGGTAAAATACTATTACAAACATTCTGGACATCAGTTACTATTCCCTTCACTTAAATTCATAATAGTATTAGAAGAAAATATTCTCAGAATGTTTCTTTGACAAGTCTTCTTATAGTAAAATAAAAACTACAGCCTACATAAAAACCCTGCCACAGAGGATAATGCATATTACATGGATCATTTTGACACAAACATGAAAATTGGAATGAAAGTTATTTATTCAGAAACCAATGATTTGGAAAAAGAAAAATCCTACCCTGAACAAACTCTCAAAATGAATGATTATTCATTGGTTATCATTAAGAAAACCTTAAATAAATGACAAAAAGAAACATTAAAACAGGCAAAACTCTCCATACAGTAGTGTCACTCAATGCAAGCCAGAGTAATCAGTGGATGACAGAAGGCTTGTGCATAAAATCCTATCTAGTGCCTACTCATCCAATATGCCCAGACTAGTTTCTGGCTTTTCACTACTAGTCTGGGGATATTGGATGAATAGGCACTAGATAGAGATTTTATGCACAAGCCTTCTGGCATCCATTGATTACTCTGACTTGCACTGAGTGGCACTACTGTATGAAAAGTTTTGCCTGTTTTAATAACAGTTATGAGCAAGCATAAGAAATGGTGATCATGTGATGTTTGATGGTTTAAAAAGAGACATTAGAAGTAAACTAATTATAGATATTTTAGTGTGTCCACATATAAACAGGTAGCAGACAAAGTAAAAAATATCTGCAATCTATTTAATAGCAGAATGTTTTCCAAAACTATGGCACATTATGAGGGTTAATAATCTTTGCAAAACTATATGTGAATGTAGAAAAATATATACATCAGAGAATCCCGCAACTCTCCACCCCCAAAAAAAATTGATTAAAAAGGTAAAAAGTAAATGATTATTGAGTGAAAAAAAGAGATGTGTGTAAAATAGTGACTTGAATACGTGGATGTATTCAATTGGGAAAAATCAAGAATATCAAGTAGAGAGGAGACAATAAAAAGACTTGTAAAGAATCTTCTCGATGATTATGGCAAATAACTTCATAAGTTAACCTAGAATGATTGTCTATAATATTTGATATTATCACATATTAATCTTATCTTTAACATTAAAAAAACCAGAATAAACCTCATAGATACAGCTATAAACTTTTTACTGACTTGTGCATTTGATAGAATAGCCTAAATCAAATGTCAGTCACTTCATATTTAATAAATAAGCAATTTCTACATGAGTATGTAGATAATAATTACACGAACAAAATTAACTATAAATACAATATTTATTAACTGCTAAGCCAGACTTTTGATATGGAGTATCTTTGTCAAAGTATGACTGACATAGGAAATTAACAAGAAAGTGTTGGCATTCTCAACTGTATATAAAGTGATTGTAGAGTCAAGCATTGGTGGTCGAGAGGTCAGTGACAGCTGCTTTACAAGCAGTTGTCCTGGGTTAGCGGGTTTGCTTCCCGGCTGAAGCTATGATACATGAGAAAAAAAAGTGATTATAGATTTTAATAAATTTGCACATTTGCATGTGTAAATTGTGTGTGTGTAAATCATGCCATGGAATTAAACAAGCAGTATTTACTAAGAGAAGTGCTATTGTTCTTTATATTTATTACATTTACAGAATTTATAATATACAAGCTTCTTTAACTTTTTGTAAATGTGATTAATATAAAGGCCAATAGCATCCCCCATGGATCATTTAATTTGACTATATGATTTACACATACACGTATTTTACACAAGTAAATATGCAAATTTATTAAAATCTACAGCCACTTTATATACAATTGGGATTGCAAATACTTTCTTATTAATCTCCTATGTCAATCGAACTTTGACAACGATACTCATACTGGCTTAGCAGTTAATAAATATTATATTTATACTTAATTTTGTTAGCATATTTTAATCTACATACTCAAATGGAAATTGCTTGTTCATTACATATTGTCTATGGTATTAATTTCTTTTTTCTTTTTTCTTTACACTTTACATTTATTATTTACAAATCCAGATGTCACTGCTTTAATTCCAATGCTAACAAGGTCACTGGTAAGGTAAGCAATACCAGAAGAAGAGAGGATAATAATACTACCTAATGCATTATGTTCTACACAAACCTGTATGTTTATTACTGACAAGTGAATATATTTGAAAAACTCACATAAAGTTTTATTTTTTTCTAAAATCATTTAACATATTTAATCATAATTACTAGAAGTAAAAGGAACATTTTTTTCAAGTCTATTTACATTTACAATATTAATCTGTTTAATTTTCTTTATTCTAGAAGAGGCTCTATGATTGAGTAACTTGATAGTAGTGCTACATTCACATTTTTCAAAAAGTTTCTGGTTACTGGATTTCTTCTCTGAGTATTATATTTTCATCTGGAAGCTACATTTTTTAAATTTTATTCAAGCTTATATTCTGAAATCCAAAACCCTGAATTTTTTAATGCAAAACAATTTGCAGCACAATTACATAAACCTGATACCAAGGCAGCAACTCTATATCTCAGTGAAATTGATTGCCGAGTGCTTCTCAACTTTACTAAAGAGACTCTGAAGTGGAAAAAATAAGAAAAATTATTTTTTCTAATAAGGATATTTTAAGTAAAAAGAGAGAGTTATATGATGCTTTGTTTAGTAAAAGTAAAAATACAAAAAAACATCTTTCATTTTACCGAAATAACCTCATCATAAAATTATCTAGTGTTTTTAGATTAATTCTAAATTATGAAACTTAGCTAACTATTGCTTAGACTTATTGAACAAAAGTTAATATTTTTACTATAATGTCCCATCATGAACTATAGAATGATCACAGCAAAGTATCTTTGATTACACCTGTCATACGGCCACAGGTTGTTATAAGGTAACCTAGCAGAAAGTAGCAATATGCATTTGAACAAAATTATTTTAAATTTGAGCAAAAATGTATGCATAGGAAATGTAAAGACTTAGCTAATATATACCCAGAGGAAAAGTGATGTGTTCTCTTTAATTATATATACATTAAGTTATGCTAATTTCATGTTTACAGTTATTAACTTCTAACTTGTAACTAAAACAATATGATAAAGTGCAAGCAGTTCTTTACTCTAGGGCCATCTAGTATTAGTTTGAGTAATTGTCAGATACTTAATTGCATGTAAATTTCCTTTTTTAGACCCACTTCTGGATTTTAACTTTAGTAATAAGGTTTTAGAATTCAAAGTTATAAATAATCCCAGGAGCCACCTTTAACCCCATGTTATTATTAAAGGTGAAACCTGAAATACAAATCAGCTTAAGGTTTTGATTCCAATTCAATCTGCATTCATCACCCAAATTTTTAATGATAAAGACAAAAACCAAAGCCAAAAAACAGTCTGAGACTGAAAAGAAAATGCAATAAAGTATGTATTAATGATTAATTACTTAAACTAAAACTAGATGGTGTTAGAGTAGAAAGCTGCTATTGTTTTTATACTTAATATTATGAACAATTCCTTAACATGATAGCTAAAACCTGATAACTTCCATTCAAATCATTATTAAGAGTATTGATTTTAAAATCTTCACGAAAAATGTTGCTTAATGTTCTCCTATTCCCTTTTACCATGCCTTTCTGTTTATCATCATACAGTACCCATACCCATAATATTAATATAACAAGTGAACCAGAAGCTATTTGTATTAGGAAGTTATTTGTTGTATACCTTAAGCTCGCAAATAATATTATTTGGAAACTACTTTCTTGATTTCATAAACTAATTTATTTTCACCACTCATACATAATCTTGGCAATTAGGAAATTATTTATATAATTGATTCATGGTGTTAAAAAGTATATCAAAAATGAATATTCTTCAAGGCTTACTACTAACATCTTTTGTTTTCATTCCTATATTAATTCATCAACTGATTTGAAATGTCTATTAATCATATTAGCAATGTCATGTGTTGTTGACATATTATTTGGGTTTTAAAAATATTTTTAATATTTCTTTAATTGAATGGATATTTTATGCAAATCCAATTGAGTACTGATTTACATATTCATTTTTGCCAAATCATTCCTCTGGAAAATCACCACTGGGACTTTAATTCTTCCTATTTTTAAGTTATGCCATCACAGATTCTAAGTATATTAATACAATGGCAAAAGTCAAACCTAGAAGGCAATTAAACTAATTGGTAATTAATAAACTCTGTGCCAAAATCAACTCTCTTACTACAGTAACAAAAATTGTCAATGCTATCTTAATGGGCTTTATAATTTGTTATGTGATTTGGTTGCATTCACCCAATTTCTATGTGGCCACTATTAATATCTTTAAAAAATTATCTAAATTATATTGTCCTAAATTATAACTTGCACTGCTTACCTAGTAATCAAGATAGAATAAACTTTACTTGACCCAGAATGATTTAACAAGGAGCGTTAATCTATTTGGATTTAATCTATAGTTTAGATTAGTATATTATAAGATTCCATTTATTAATTAGCAGAAATCCTAGTTAAAATTGTTAGTTAATTATATTCTAAAAGTGTACAAACTACTATGGTTGATTATTAATTTCAATGAAATAAAATTTTATAAGCTGAAATATAAATGTATTTATAAAGATATTTGAAAAATAAAAATCAGCTTGTGTAGCTCTAGAGAAGAATTAGAGATAATCTTAAACAATTTGTAATGGATATAGAAAAGATGCTAGATGTTCACTGAAGGGCAGAGTGATAGCAGAACATGAGATCATATAGTAATGAGAATATACAATTTACTGAAGCAATGGATCTGAAGCCCGATCCATGCTTCACATCTTCCTATAAACTTAATTAGTATTGTAGACCTGAATTAAGTTTATAGTTCAATATCAGCAGGGTTTTGCATTAGAGTTAAAAATAATTATGCTTATCAAATGTGTATTACATTTAAATATTTTGTTTTAAATAAATTTCATTCTATTAATAAAAATTGCTTAACCTATTAGTCAAACATATATATACATCTAGCGTATATATATGAGTTAATGCAAAATTCTGCTGAAATAAAATGCTTATTCTACTATAAAAAAAATAATAATATATTGTTGTTAAAATTTTGTTAAAATATTTAGTATGATTTGATTTTGAGATAAGCCCGCCAACATTTTCTAAAAGAATGTATAGTTTTGATTAGTGAGCCATTCAAGTCTAATTAAAGATGGCCTTCTCTTTCTTTCTTTTTAATTAATAGAATTCAAACTTTAAAGAAAGAAATCTAGAGTAAAAAAGTAAAAGTTATTTTTAGAAAATGTTATTTTGAAACAAAGGAGCATGGGGAGGCTTATCAAGATCTCAGATCATACAAACAATAGAAGGTAGCTGACAGAGAGGGTATAAATAGAAGTGAGAACAAAAGACTAGATTATTCAGATTTTTCTTTTTGAAGGATTCAGATTTTTCTTTTTGAAGGATTCAGATTTTTCTTTTTGAAGGAGTCAGATTATTCAGATTTTTCCTTTGGAAGGATTCAGTATTCAGATTTTCCCTTTGAAGGATTCATTTATTCAGATTTTCCTTTCGAAGGATTCCGTTGATTCAGATTTTGCTTTTGAAGGATTCATTCAGAGTTTTCTTGCTGGTTATTCCAAGTTTCCTTGAGAGTGCATTCATATTTCTTTTTGGAGAACTCTCTCTGATTTGCTTCACATTTAGCTTGTGCTCCAAAAAGTTATACAGCTGTCGTTTTCAAATAATGGAGAAGTTTGAACATGCTCCAGTTAAAAGCCATAGTATTTTGAAGGAAATGAATATGCTCGGCTAGGCAAATAAATAGCTTTGCCTATTGCCGAGGTTCCTGAATACCACCCAAAATGCCATAGTATCCACTCAATCGTCATCTGAACTCTGTGCCGTGTCTGGAGAACTTTTCATGAAATCATACTACATTTTTTCATTGTCCGGACAAATACCTGTCGACGGTCGGATCAAGCCACGAACGCTGTAGGGAACATGACCAAGGAAAAAGGATGGTAATCGTATCTCCTCTATTGAACTTATTTCTTATGCTACCTTTTTGTTCATATTTTTTTTTAATTGCTTCATTGAATTATATGTATTTGTTACGTAACCATTTTTATTAGACTAGTCTTAATTATATATATTGTGTGGTCATCTATCTATATTTAACCTTTTTTTTCCTTCGCTATTCTTCCTTACTAACCTGTGTAAATATTTAATATTCCATTGCAGTTAAGTTTAATAGTCAATTTTTTGTTCATTTAAAATCTCTTTCCAGTTTTATTTATGTTTGTTAATTAAATACGAGTCAGTTTCTTTTGTGTGCCAACTTGATCTCTATGATAACGCCTCTTTTGTCCGCCATTAGCTTTACGTATATCTGATTTAACTATATACGTTTTAAATAATTTTTAAACACTGTTTGTAGCCCAAAGCAATTAGAAATGCTTTGCGAAAGATTCTTTTTTATCGTACTTTATCGAGAAGATCGAGTTGACAATTTTATTAAAATTGGGAAAAGATTTAGACCGCAAACCTATTAATCCATTTTTATTGTCTAATTAGTTTGTTTCAGTAATTTAGAGGAATAGCGGAGGCCATTAAATCATTATTCATATTTTAGAGCCATTAATTAAACATATTATTTAACTATCAAAAGCTTGAGTTTCCTAATTTTATTATAATGCTTTATTTTACTTTTCTAATGATCCAGGCACGCAAAACCCATATTTCTTAGTACTTTTGCACATTTAACTATTTAGTTCCGTAAGTTTCCTGTCCATGTTTCTTTCCGCTGATGCTAAGCTGTCGCCGGTTGAAAAATAATTTATGCATGGCTCAGATAGTGTTGTTTGTTTGTGATCAGGCCTCGAGAATAGGCGAATGGGCAGAGGTCATAGTATTCTTGATTTAATATCTCGCGTATGGGTGGCCTCGAGGTACTTTCGCCTAGTATTTGAACTGGGTTAAACCAACATACATCATCTGACTGTCACATTACAGAAAATGAACTGAATGAGACAGGTAAGAAATTGAAAGGTGGAAAGGCAAGAGGTTTGGATGGACAGGAAGAAGAGATGGTAATGAATTTAGAGCATAGGACAAAATTAAAACTATTATCATGTTTTAATAAGATGGCACAGAAGAGAGATTTTCTGGGTAGTTGGAGTAATACAAAAGTAAGGCTACTATTTAAAGGGGAGGATGAGGATCACAGAAAGTTAAAAAAAATTATAGACCGATAGCGGTAACATTAGTGCTGTATAAAGTTTTGTCATATATGATGGCTGGAAGGATTGCAAAATGAATGGAAGAAAATAATATAGTGGGAGATATGCAAGAAGGTTTTCAATCAGATAAGTGTATAGGAGATAGTTTATTTGTAGTTACATAACTTATGGATATGAATAGGAATACAGGTAGACAGTTATATATGGTTTTTATAGATAAAGAGAAGGCATGTGATAAGAATAAATAGAAATAGATTATGGGTAAATTAAATAAATTTGGGAATGGATGGAGTTTTAGTGGATATTATTAAAAAATTATATGAAAATAATTATTTACATATCAATTAGGAAATATAGAATCAATTAAAGTTAAAAATGGGGTGGGTCTAAGGCACAGATGCCCTATGTCACCTATTTTGTTTTTGTTGTATTTGAGAGAAATGGAGAGAGCAATAAAAAGATTAGGAAGAGGGATAAAGATACCATTAATAGGTGACATTATTGAGTCTTTTATTTGTGGATGATGTTTTTTTGTATGCAGAAAGAAGGGAAGATGTGGATGTTATACTAGGACGTGCACAAAGGTGGATAAAGAGATGGTGATTAAATTTGGTAAAGAAAAATCAAAAGTAATGATGATTAATACTGGAGAGAGAGAAGACAAAGAATTTTTATTGGGGGATATAAAGTTAATTGTGGTGAACAGCTATAACTATTTGGGAATTGTCTTAAGTAATCAGAGAAATCTCTTGGATGAATGGGAGAAAAATTGATAAATGAAGCAAAGAAAAAAAAGGGATTGATAAAGAAATTAACAGTGTTCTCATATAATAAATATGATGTAGCTAGAATTGTATGGAAGGGAGTGGCAGTAGCAGGGTTAACATATGGTAATGATGCATTATGTATTAGTAAAAGGGTATTTGATTACTTAGAAAAAATACAAAGAGAAGTAGGAAGACATGCATTAGATGCAGAAGTGTGGATGGCAAAGGAGGCAATTCAAGGAGAAATGGAATGGTCGAGTTTTTATATGAGAGATGCAAAAAGCAAAATGAAAATGTTCAGTAGATTGCAGTTTATGGACAATAAAAGAATAGCCAAAATAATATTTAATTGGGTTATGAATAAAGTACAGGCAACAAGATGGGTGAGAAAGGCAATGCGATATGCAGAAAATTTGGATACTTTATGTCAGTTTACTTTTATACAAAAGGTGGGATGATTGTGTTAAGAGAAATATTGAGTGTTATAGTGTTAAGGAGCAGGATAGAAGAATAGATGCATTAATAAAGAATAGGGAGTAGGAGAGATGGAAAACTAGTATGGAAAGTAAAAAGAGTTTAAATATTTATAGAAGTAAACAGAATATTGGATGCCAGTTAATTTATGATAATAGCAAGGAAAGTAGTTTGTTGTTTAAGGCTTGAATGGGATCTTTAGCAACAAGGGAATATACACATAAATGGAAAAATACGAGTGATTAGTCTGCAGGTTGTGTAAAGAAGGCATAGAAAATATTATGCATCTGTTAATTGAATGTAAATGCCTGAAAGCAGAAAGGGTATAAATAATGAAGTTGTGAAAAAATAAATATAAACACAGTGATTATACAGAAAGTGGCTTATTGGTTTTTTATGCTGGATTTGGGAAAAGACAACGAGGATTTAGATATAAAGGCCATGGAGTAGACAAAGATTATGTTGTGAAAATGGGATGGAGCAGGATAGAGAAGAATATGGGAAAACTTAGGGTTGGAAATGGAAAGGGAAGTCAAAGTGGCTAACAGGTTTCTCTGGGCCTAGTTGCTGAGAGATTCCTGACTCCGTATAAGGAGAAGTCGCCGTGCATTACGTCACATCACACCAATATGATTCTCTGACTTAAACAATTTACTCTTGGTTGGATCAAAGTATAATTAGTTCATCATGTACTTCATTCAGCCTTGCTGCCTTGTTTTGACATCTTTAATAATTCAGAAGTACATCTACTGGTGATAAGTAATGCATTAGTTTTATCATTTTCTGATGAACAATGATACCAATAGCCTCAACTCAATAAGAAGCCAATAACCCCAACCCAATAAGATATTAATAGCCTCAGCCCAGTGAGTTACTAATAGCCTGCTAACGATCAATGTTATTTCAAGCCTTTTTTTTTTTTCATTTGGGTTGCTTATACAAATTTTAAGATGTGATTAATTTGGAAGATTGTTGCTCAAGTATTATCGATGTTCTAGCACACCAATAATTCCACCTTAAAATATCTCACTTCCGTGAGTTACGAATTGAATAAGAAACTTTTACATACTAGTCAGTGACCAGTCACTAGCAACTACTGAATGATTGCTTTTAAAAAATAAAGATTTATAGTTACTTATTGTAAAATATTTGGTAAATAAGATCACCCCCCCCCATAAATTTAAAGAGACCGTGTTTACTCGTTGGTTATATATTTTTTTCTTTCTAAAAATCAATAATTAATTGTATTACGTGACTTGTTTAGTTAATTAGAATTGTTTTTTGTTTAATTATTAATTATTTGTCTTTTTTTGCGTTTTATATTTCTTTTGTGCATTTTTGATTGAAGACCGTGAATGAAAATTAAAAATTTATTTTGAAATTGAACATTTTCCGTATAATAATAAAACAAAAATACGCTTTGTATATGTGAATTGTATTATAACTAAAATTTTGGAGTAAATGTTTTATTCACCATCAAATGTTTATTTTGCTTTTTCGTTGTTTGTTATTAAAACTGAAAAATCCAAATCTATCTTTCTATTACAAAAACCAAAATCTGTAATCAATGAGAGCTGTTTGGAGTAAGGGAAAAATGAATTTGTAAAATATACGTTAAATAATTACAGAAGTGGGACTGATCCAATAAGTGATGCGTAAATGCACCTGCAACAGGCATTAAATTGAAATAAATGCTAAAGTGAGATTTTATATTGAAAATAAATATTTTTATTTAATATATAGTTTTTCCTATTTTCTTTATGAAAAATTATTCTTAAATACTGTTTTTATCACGTGGCTTTTTCTCTGATATTTTGGAGGGTTCATATATAGCATGAATGTGAATGTAAATATGTAGCACGATGCAAACGATTTACGAGTCAAACCAAAATAGGACATTTATGAGACTTTTAAATATTACAGTATTATTTTATTTAAAATTAAAATAAACACTTTAATGTTAGAATTTGCAAAATTTCGCCTTTTATTATTTAATATAACATGTCCGGTATGTGTGGGCATACACAAATGCAATACACCCAAGCAGAAAAAAATATTAAAAAATATATTATCATCATCATCATTGGCAACCATTATCAATCCACTCCAGAATAAAGATGAAGATCTCTCCAAGTTCAAACTATCTTCTCCGATCTCTAGCCTCTCTTTTCCACATCACCCCTGGTCTCTTTCTGGGTCCATTACAATCTCTTGAATTCCAGTTTAAGATTTTAATTGTTCATCTATTATCATCTCTTTTAGCAATATGTCCAACCAATCCCATTTCAGTCTTTTAATTCTTTCATCGATGTCAGTAACACCTGTTTGTTCTCTTACCCATATATTGCATTTTTGACCTCTTCGTGTTACTCCTAACATGCATCTTTCAATACTTCTTTGAGTGGTATGGAGTCTCTACATTGCATTTCTTTTAAGTGTCCTCTATATTGCTTTTCTATTAAGTGTCCAAGTTTCAGATCCATAAGTAAGAAGTGGTAAAACACAGTTATTAAAAAAAACCCTTTTCAAACACAAAGGCATATTTCCTTTTAATATTAAGTTATTTCTACCAAAAGCACTTCAACCAAGTTTAATTCTACGATTAATTTCATCCATTATGTTTTCATCTGTATTAATAATCTAACCAAGGTATTAGTTGTTAACTTCTTCTAACTCATTATAATCAATCTTTATTTTCATCTTTTGAGAAAATTCATTGAACATTACTTTAGTCTTTTTTAATATTTATCTTTAATCCTACTTTCTACTTTCATCTGATAACTCTTGCAACATTTCCTGAAGCTCTAAAACATTATTTGCAGAAAAACTACATCATCTGCAAAATCTGAATGACTTAAATAATCTCTATTTACTTTTATTCCTTTAACTTTCCATTTTAATCCACAGAATACTTCCTGCAGCACTGCTGTAAAAAGTTTTTGAGATATGAAAGTCACCCTGTCTTACACCCTTCTCAATGTTAACCTTCCTAGTATCAGTATGTAACCTAATTGTCGCTATTGCATTTTTATAAATATTTTTCAGAATATGACAATATCCTGGGCATTTATCTTGATGATGCAATGCTTTAATCACTGAAGAAATGCTTATAGACTCAAATGCCTTTCCATAATCTACAAATCCAAAGCATAATGGCAACTCATATTCAGTGGTCCTCTAACTTCTCTCAATACTTGGATATGATGTATTGTACTAAAACCACTTTTAAATCCAGCTTGTTCTTTTGGTTGGCTGAAATCCAATGTTCTCTGTAGCTGAGTTATAATTATCTTGGTAAAAATTGTATATAAAACTGATATAAGGCTGATAGGTCTGTAATTTATAATATCTTTTTTAAATAATATTAATACTGCATTCTTTCAATCATCTGTACAATCTTTGTCATATAGACAATTGATATACAACTGCAATTTTTTTTCTATTTCTTCACCTGCTTCTTTTAATATATCAATTATAATTCCATTATTACCTGGAGCTTTTCCCTTTTTCATAAAATTAATTGCATGTCTCACTTCTTTATTTAAAACCTGGGCAATTCTGAAGATATAATAGATGTCAGAGGTACTTGTTCTTTATTATTATATAATTCTTGATAGAATTCTTCTACCCATTTCATGATGTCATCTCTCTTTTTATTAATAGTTCTATTTTTTTTTCTCATTGCAGACATAAGTTTCCTATAAATATCAAAATGTTGTTTTACTTTCTTGAGACTTTTATTCTCTTCTACAGCTTTCTTTGCTAGTTCATAGTTATACTTTCTTATATTGTTATTAACTCTTTTTCATACCATTTTACAAAATTTGAGATATGCAATTCTTCTTAATGTGTCACTTTTATACATCTTCATATTCCTTCTTTTCTTCATAAATTCTCTAGTATCAGTAGAAGTTTTATTGGTCAATTGCTGTTTTTTTCTACCAGCTATACTTGTTGCAGTTTTTAAAAGTGTATCAGTTATTTTTCTATTAATTTCTTTCAAATCTAAATCATGTTCAAAATCTACTAGTACTTGAAACCAATTTGAAAGTTATAATTTAAATTCATTAAAATATTTCTGACAATTAGGTATATATCAATTGTAAATATTGCTTTTCTTAATAATTTTTGTCTCTCTAGTTTTGCATTAACATGTATCTTACTAATCGATGATCACTTCTTATGTTGAATTTATTAAGAACATTACAATCTAGAAATATATATTTTCTGTTAGTCAAAATATCCAATTCTAGTCTATATTCATTTATATGGTCCATTTCCTTTTAACATTTACTAAAAAAAAAAAAAAATCATAATATAAACTTTTTCTGCAAACTCCACAAGTGTATGTTCTCTCTCATTTCTATTGAACCAAATTTACCTACACCACTTTTATATTTCATTTGTTTAGCAATTCTATCATTAAAGTCTTCCATAAAAAATTTTAAATTTTGCTTGGTCTGATCAAATGCCTTTTGTACATCCATATAAAAATCTTCTACTACTTCATCACTATGAGAACTTGTTGGAATTATAAATATTGGGTAACATTTTGATGAAAAAAAGTAGTGTTAATTTCTTAAGATTGTTTTGGAATGAGAAAAAATGATAAATAACCTATTTAATTATTTGAAAGATAATAGTCACTATGATGGTTATTATTAAAAAATTGGCTGTATTGTATTCATTATCTGTGGAAGGAATTATGCTTTTTCCAGGATAGCTTTTATTAAGTGTGGGCATAACATTAGAAACAATTCAGAACATTGGATATCATTGAAAATTTTAATGAATGAGTGACATTACAATTCATTAACATTGCATCAGTAATTGACTATAGTAAGAAATGCAGGAGTTAATGGCGTAAATGAAGGAATCACATTTAATTAGATTATACTAGAATCTAGTGGTTAAATAATAGCAGGCTGAAATCTAAATACATTACCTCCAGGACCACAATTAAAACCCTAATAAAACTTCCAATGTTGCTTGTTCGACTTGGAAGATTTAAAATAATATTCCAACATCAATAATAAACAAGCATATACAGTATATTTTTTTATTTAGACTATCTTAAATATATATGTTGAGGCAGAATTTTTATTATTAATATTCTTTCCGGCCAGTGTTTATAAACATGTAACAAATAATATTTTTATTAATACTTCAAAGTTTCATTTTTCACCTTCTATCGATTTTATATAAGACTCGTGGAATAAGAAAAGAAAAAGATTTTATCTTGAGTAGAACGTTATCAATTCTGATAAATTTGTATGTCAACATCTTCCCTTATTAATTTATAAAAATTATTGTGGTTAACTATATTGCCACGTCATGGCATTTGCTTAGTTAGAATCATGAAATATTGAGAAATTGTGTTTTCAATCAACTCTTGTTTATCACGGAATAGAAAATGTGATCACGTGAAGCAATGTAATAAGAAGCAGATTTTGTTCTGCATTTATAATACTAATCTCTCCTTATTACATTATATATATGGATGTGATATACAGAGTATATGAGCACAGACTTTCACATGAATCACCACTCTCCACACCATCTTACAACACTGATACACTTGAACACATATATGTCGAAAATATAAATAATCACCAATATATGTATTTCATGCTAAACCAGCAATCATCAGTTGATCCAGATTATTATCTCCACACATATATGCTATAAGTGCTCAGATATATATTAAGATAACCAATCCTCATACTTTAATGGACCAGCTTCAATCTATTCCACACTCCAGCTCTTCAACTGTCCATCCAATTAAAAATCTGATGATGGAATGCTCAAAGGCTACCCTAAGGCCAAGATTCTTATCACACCCATGTTAACCTAAGGTCAATCTGACCCCTAATGTACAGGATATAATCCATTTAATACATATACAAGGGATGTGCAGACATCTCTACTATGTAATAACTGCAACACACAGCCTTATTATATACCTGTGTCTATATATGTAATATATAGGGTATATGAGCACAGACTTTCACATGATTCACCACTCTCCACACCATCTCATCACACTGACACACTTGAACACATATATGTTGAAAAGATAAATAATCACCAATATACATATTTCATGCTAAACCAGCAATCATCAGTTGGTCCAGATTACTATCTCCACACATATATGCTCTAAGTGCTCAGATATATATTGATAGCCAATCCTCATACTTTAATGGACTGGCTTCAATCTATTCCACAAGAAACTCAGCCTTATGGTGGCCTTTGAGTATTCCATCATCATATTTGCTAAACCAGCAATCATCAGTTGGTCCAGCTTACTATCTCCACACATATATGCTCTAAGTTCTCAGATATATATTGATAGCCAATCCTCATACTTTAATGGACTGGCTTCAATCTATTCCACAAGAAACTCAGCCTTAGGGTGGCCTTTGAGTATTCCATCATCATATTTTTAATTGGATAGATGGTTGAAGAGTTGGAGTGTGGAATAGATTGAAGCCAGTCCATTAAAGTATGAGGATTGGCTATCTTAATATATATCTGAGAACTTATAGCATATATGTGTGGAGATAGTAAGCTGGACCAACTGATGATTGCTGGTTTAGCATGAAATACGTATATTGGTGATTATTTATCTTTTCGACATATATGTGTTCAAGTGTATCAGTGTTATGAGATGATGTGGAGAGTGGTGAGTCATGTGAAAGTCTGTGCTCATATACCCTATATATTACATATATAGACGCAGGTATATAATAAGCCTGTGTGTTGCAGTTATTATATAGATGTGAATAAATTGAAAAGCTGACAGGGGTTTAGATGCAGCAAACAAAACCCAAAAAAATTCATTTTATCTACTATTTAATTTGAATCTTAAAGATAAAACTATAGATTTAAAAAACAACAACGTGATATTAAACTGGATGAAATTGTGGAAAAATACTTCTTAATAAGCAAAACAGTTTAAACAGTGGTAATGCAATCGCAAAAAGTTTATGTGAGAAATATTCTTAATAATGGATGATATATATATACATAATTTATTTCCAGGATGCCTGTATTTATTTACTGACGGATTATGATATTTTTCATTTAATGTATATAAATATTTTCTAACCTGATGGTAAAAGTTGAAAAACTTAAAACAGTAATTTTGTGGGAGGCAAATATACTAAGATTCTTAGTTCCATCAGTAGAAAGAATAGTAAATGATTGCTTACGGTTTTACCAACAAAAAGAATTGGAAATCTCTTCTTAAAAGAAAGTTTCATGATGTTGTAAAAAAAAGGTAATTCTATTTCAAAAGAATGATTATTATTTGCAAGAAATTAAATAATTTTTATTTATAGAAGCATGTACAAATATTGAATTTTTTCTAGCGATCTAATAGGCTATCTTTGAATTTTCTCTTGGAGTCTTTAAACACTGCTTTAAATACTGGGATAAAAATTCAGAAATTGTAGATATCTTTGCAAAAATGGAGATATATACTAATGGTAATATACCTATGACTAAATTTATAAATTCACTGCTTAATCTAAAACCTCTCATATAAGTATTCATTGACAAGTCTTTTATTTTGGCAAATTTTTATTTCTCTTTTCAATTTCTTATTGGATTTACAGAAGAAAGATGTGGAGAAGGAAAAGAGAGATATAAGATTGTGAGGAGGAAGACAGTCAAAAGTACATGATTTATAAAATGTAGATTAATTTAAAATAACCACTTTCTTATTTGTAATTGAAAAAAACAATATTTGGAAATCTGGATTTTTCTTTTGACTTTAGAAAATTCTTTCTTCTTTTCCAAGTGAGGGAAGAGGGAATGGGGTAGAAAACTGTAGTCTGGACTTAATGATTTATATTACTAAATATTACTATGACTAAATTTATAAATTCATTATGTAATCTAAAATGTCTTAGAATTAGTGTACATTCATAGATTTTTTTTTGGCCAACTTATGTTTTTTTTTTTTATAAATTCAAAGTGAATTAATTTTTTTAAAAAGGCAAAGATGAAAAAAAGAAAACAAGATTTTACCTGTGCTGGGCATGTTACAAGAATTTTATTTTTTTTGACTTGTTAGAAATTAGTTTTAAAATAATCTTTGTTGTTGATTTAAAAAATATTTCTTGAAACAATAGTTTTGGTTTTTCATTTAAATGGTTGTATTATTTTTTAGTTTTTAATTTAAAAAAAGTCCAAATCAATAAAAAAAGTTTTTATATTTAGCTTTTTTATGCTTGTTTTATGCTAGCCAGTTTATTTTTATTTGGAGTATTTGATTGGTTTGTATTGAATGTAGCTAGAGAAAACTCCACAAAGCAATTATCTTCCCCCACTTCCTCTCTTTCTCATCGCTTTTTAAAAAGCCAATAAGAAAAAAAATGTAAAATTTTTTAAAGACATTTAAATTTTCAAACCAAATTGGTCAATTGCAAATCAAAAGAAGTTATTTAAATCAGGTAACACATTACATGCAAGTCACTCCTCTCCCCCTCACTTTTTAAAAAGCCAGTAAGAAAGAAGAAAATTAAAGACAAAATCATACAAAAGTTCCAAATCAAATCTATCAATCAAAACAGGTTGTTTGAATTAGGGAATATTTCAGATGCCATTAATTTCCCCATCTCTCTGTCTCTCTCCTCACTTTTTAAAAAGCCACTAAGAAAAAGAAATTTACATAAAATTTTAAAGATAGAATCATAAAAATTCCAAAACAAATCTGTCATTTACAAAAAAGAACTTTGAAATTCTAGTGCACTAAATTTTGTAGTCCAATATTAAGATACAATGAGAAATCTAAAGAAATCTTGAATACTTATAATTGATGCTTTTTAGAAATTAAAAAAAACCCACCAAATACTACTAAAAGTTTGTTAAAAAAACAACAACTTGTCAATGAAAACTAATAGTAATGAGTTTTAGATTACACAGTGAGTTTATAAATTAAGTCATAGGCACTATTACTGTGTTTTCTAAAGAAATCTTCAAATGATTGATTAATCATCTCAGTATTCTTTCATGACATCAAAGAAGTGTTTAAGAGTTAATAAAAGATAAAAATGGAAATATAAATAACTAATTAAATCAATACCATTTTTTTTAATCATTATAATGTTTTTCTCACATCATTTTTTTAAAAAAACATTTTCAAATAAAATCTAAATATTTTGTAATCATAAATATTTTTATCTTCAAATTATTATGTTCCAAATTTATTGCAAAATTAATCATAAATATATTGAGATATTTGGCTGATTTCAAAATTTAATTTATATACCTTCTGACTAAGCAAACATAATTTTAATTCAAGTTAAGTTTTTATTTAAGTCATAATTTTGGTGAGTGTGATTATTGTGTATACATGTGCACACACTAATACCTAAAAAAAATTAAAATTACCTATTTTAATGTAATAATTTTTATTAAAAAAAAAAGAACTTTGTAATGAATTTTATTATCTCTCTATTAAAATTTTTATAGAGTTCAGGGTCAATGATTAAATTGTAAAATTTTCTTTTTATCAATTTTAATCCTTTTATTAATTAAGAATTTAACAAAAAATAGTTTCATTTCTATTAAGTATTGTCATCTATAAAATTTTTTAATTAAAATAATTAATCTGTAATTTTGTAATTAATGTAAAAATGCTGGTTTACCTAAGTAGAAATTTTAATCACTTGTTTGCTGATTAAGGGAATTCTGAAATTCCTGAATGGGAAAAATAATAAGCAATGGAGCTATATGTAAGACCAATTAAAAATTATTAATGGATCCATTCTATACTATTCTAATCTATTCAACTCTGCTGACTCTGTTGTGCTGGTGCCATGTTATAAGTGTGTTTATAAAATGGACTCTGAAATCACTCCAGTTGCTATATCTGAAGCCATGTGCAGCTAAGACACCCCAAAGGACAAATTTCTATCCAGAATTAACCTCTCTTTCACCAACTGATCTCATGAACCAGCCAACTGCACTATCATAGAACTTATTAGAACAAAGTACTTCTTATCAACAGAAGGAACAGAAGAAGATCCCATTTAAAATTAATCAAGCTGCCAAGAGTACATACTCATTTGATTAATCTGTACAGAAAATAAGAGCTCTCCATGCACATCACTATGGATTAATAATAAAATCTTTTCATGAATGATTTTGTATACATATATCGATAAGCCAGTGATCTCAGAGTATATATAAATCTAGTTTCATTAACTTTTATTTTATATTCATATATTTCTTAAGGTATAAAAAGTGTTTTATATTTCAATTTTTTATCTCATTGATCTTAGCCTATTATAGATTATAAATATTCTGTTTTTAACTCTTGATTGTCTTTGACAGTTAATCAGTCAGTTAATTTCTTTAAAAGTTGAAAATGTTATAGTTTTATAGAATTATTATTTTTTTTCTTTTAAAACTTAAGTTATTAAAAATAATCTTATAACAGACCCCCCCTCTCCATTTGTCATTGTTCTACAAAAGTAAAAGAGTTATTGTAAGTTAGCTTTAAAGAACAAAACTCTTGATTAATATCTTTTTTTAAATAAATGTTTTTATTTAATAATATCTCAGAACTTGACATATTAATTTTTTTCATTATATAAATTGATGTGCGTATAATAATTTGTTCTATATGTAGGTGAACTGTTAAAGTAATAGCAATTTTCTTATGTTTATATTATATGTGCCTGAAAAAATAGAGATTATTAGCTTGTGAGTGCATGCATATAAATGATCCCCTTTTAGGTACCCAGGGAGATTTATTTATCTATTTGCCTTTTATTTATTTCTATTTAGCATTGGCTTCAGTTAAATTTCTGCCCGTGTTCATTTATACATTTTTCTATAATCTGTGTTTATTTACTGCATAAAAATTAGTGGTCATTATTGCTTTTGCATTGGGTCAAGTGTAGTAAAGCTTCACATGTCCTTTATATATATATTTTCACTGTGGTTTAACATGATTATTTATAGGCCTTTATTATTGTTCAGTACCTGTTTCCTCTTGTGGCTTGGGTCTTGTACAGAGTGTGATCTGTGTTATAAAAATTTAATATATGTGAGATAAAGTCTGCCTATGCTTAACTAATAAGTAATGTTTTACAAAGATATATGCACATTTTAGCAATTGTCAAGCATATGGAGAGTTCTTTTGTATTCACACTCAATTATTTAATGAATAAAATTATTCAAAATGGGAGAATCAAAGCAATCAACTGAGAAAGACAATAGCTTATTTAAAAGGGTTTATACTAACTTTTAATATGATTGAGTTAACTATAGTTCAAACAGGTCCATTAATATGAGCTATTAATTTTTTTTGCGTGTGTTTTACTATTGATATTTCATTAATAAACAGTATTGTTAAGTGTTAGATTTGTCTGGCATTTGTTTACTGTTGACTGTCCTACCAATTGTTTATTTTATCAAGAATCTCTACTTTTCCTGATTGAGTGGCAACAATTAATTTATATATAGGTGAACAGCTGTGTAGGCACTTAATGAATATCCAAGTCAATCAAAAATAAATATTCCAAGCAAGAAAGGTCTATTGGTGCCATTTGTTGATAGATATTCAATGCAGTCCGGTATAATATAAATACACTATAGAAAATATACATTTTTAATATATATATATCAGTTCGATTTTTACCAATAAATTAATGCAAAATTGACAAATTACTGTTACAGATAGCTACAAGAGAATGATGGTGTAATGATATGATGTCATGCACTGTGGTGTCTCTTTTTTCAAAGTCAGGAATCTCTCAGTCACTATGCTCAGAGAAACCTGTTAGCTACCTTACATTCCATTTCCATTCACCACCCTAAGCTTTCCCCATATTCTTCTCTAGTCTGCTCCATCTTATTTCCACAATATAATCTTTGTCAACTCTATGACTTTTATATCTAAATTCCCCTTATCTTTTCCCAAACTCAGCATTAAAACCAAGAACCCAGATAACTAAATCACCATATATCATATAAAGAATTATGTTTCTATGAGTGAAAAGATGAATGAAATTTAGTGAAGCTAAGGTTTTTAATGTTGTTAAGAATTGTTTTTTTTTTTTTAAAAAAAAAAAAAAATAGTAATATAAAATAGTTAGATAGGTAGATATCCTGAAATGTTTGTCTAAGCTTTATTAAATATGGCAAAATAATGGAGAACAACTCTAAGTAGTTTGAGTAAATTATGACATATCATTAAAGAAATAAATTAAATTTATCCTTTTGCATGTTTTCTACTAAAAAAAGTTATAAATGAGAGACAATTGTCAGATTAACTGGAATATATTCCTTTATTTAAAAGATAAGCTCAAATAATAATTGAAATGAGAGTTTCATGGTTTCAGGAATGAAATTAGAACTTAATCTATGTCAACCAGAAAAAATTTTCAACATAAATAGTTTTGAGACAAGTGTTCAAGATTAAATGTAGAGACCAATTAAAATTATGACTCAGAGTATAAGTTTTACAGCAAAATCTTAAAAGATAACAAATAAGAAAAAAACATTCCGAATATCATTATGATAATACAGAGAATACTTTATGTCAAACATAAACCAACTGAGCAATTTTTATATTTTAATATCAAAAAATTAAAATCAGTCTGCACATGCATTTATATGTAATACAAGAAACCATCCACTCAAAGCATTTAAAATGTAAATAAGCTCAAAGATTATTTGGCATAGAGTAAAAGTATTTTCAAATTTTAATTTTAAAATTTGCCAAATGGGCTTCCATATTTTCATACTATACAGTATTCATGTTATGCAAATCAAACTAAAAACCTGTTTGGAAAATTTTAATATGTATAAAATGAACTCCGAGTTTATTTACATATAATTATATAACAAGTAAGGAAAAAATACCAGTATTTGTAATTACTTTAATTGCAAATCTCTCTCTCTCTTACATTGCAATACACAATCTAACAGTGGAGGGGTTTATTATAAGTAAAAAAATTAAAAGTTTGCTATACTTGATTTCTTACATCTATAAATGCAAACTGTAGTGCTTTGTTCTTTATATTACATCTAGAGTGGCATTTAAAAAAAATCCTCCTTTTGATTGCAATTAAGCCTGTCAGATTTAACACTTGGCCTGGGACAATTGGTTTTCATTATCTATTGTTCTAAGTTAAGTGCTTTCTAATTAAATTAATATAAATGGATAAATCCACACACATATTGTCATATAGATATACTTAAAATGTCAACTCCACAACTATTCTAGAAATATATAAATAAAGACATCTGAAAAATATAGATGATTCCCAAGATATGCATTTCATGTGGAACCAACACTCTTCATTTAATCTGGATCACAATCTTTTATTACTTCAGATAAGCACATTAATTTATTATTAGTAATCATTTATTACACTATCCCAGATGTAAACTTTAAATCTCAATTGAAATTAATATATCAATTTTAGGATGGTGTGTTTTAAAATGGTATTACATATGGAAAAGGGGGTGATGTTGAATTATTCAAAGCATTTATATTTAATTAAAAAAACAAATATATTAATCTTTAACTGGGTTTTAAAGTTTATATCTGGGCTAGAGATAATCTCTATTTTAATAAATGATTAATAATAATCATTAATGTATTTGTCTAAGGTAGTCAATATCAAAGATGTTAGATAGAAAGTTTGATACTTTTAAAGCAATACATATGTGTATGTGGTTAATACAATCTGTCTATCATATGCATGACCTAACATTTGAATCTGGATGTAATTTGAAAATTCTTTCAAAGAGCTGAGAACTTCTAAGCAAGCACATTTTTTAGAGACCAAGCTCATAATCAATCATCCAAATACTGGTCAGTAAATGTTGTTTCTAGCTATTCTTTAGTAGAGTGTGAAATGAAATAAACTACTAAAACCTTCAGTGACTGATTAGATGGTCAGAATATGTTTAATGTCATTTACTTTTATATATTTATTATGGAGAAATGTGGAAGAGATTCTTGCTTTGCAAAAAAAAAAAAAAAAATAACCTATTTAGTCTTGTCTTCTCTATCCTTTTTCTGTAGAGAAATACTTAAAAGATATTCTATTGTGCAAACAAATTGAAGACTGTTATTTTAATTAAATAACTTGTCATAATTATATCATAAATCCACAATCAATGCTTTCCCTGCCAAAATAGGATTTTTAAGTACAAATATCACAATCACAAAACAAATATGTACTATCATTTTTCCAATTCACATTTCAATTATACTATATATTTGTTTTGTGGGTTTGTATTTCTTTGCATGATCTATCTTGGCAAGGAAACCATTGGTGGTAGATTTATGATTTAGATTTTGGTTAATGATTAATTGTGAATTGTTGTACTTTGTTTATTATATTGTTTAGTTTTGCTTTTGGCATTTCATGTATATATATATTTATAAATAAATATTTAAAAATTCAGTATTTAAAAGCTTATAAAAAATATATGTATAACCCTCATTTAGGAGCGCTTTCAACCAACTTGTGGCTTTGTCAACTATCACGTTTAAAATGTCAGCTTTCCCATAATTCTATGATGTCAACTTTCCCATAATTCTATGATGTCAACTTTCCCATAATTCTGTGATCTTAATGTTTGCTGCTTGCCTATTAACCAAATGTTGCTTGTATTTACATATCAACATCGCCTCTTTAATTTTCCTTTTATTATTACTTCTTTCAATTTCCAATATTTTTACGTTGTTATAATTAAAATCGAAACCATATATACATGATTTATTATGGTCATAAAAGGCAGAAGCTGATAAATTATCATTATTTTTAAAATTTTGTTTTGTATTTTGAACCCTTTTAAATAACAATAAGTGTTCCTTTGTTCTTTTTTCCAATGTGCTGACATTTTAAACGTAATAGTTGACAAAGCCACAAGTTGGTTGAAAGCGCTCCTAAGTGACGGTTATACATATATTTTGTATAAGCTTTTAAATACTGTATTTTTTAAATATTTATTTATAAATTTGCGTATATTATTTTGAAGAAATACAGACATCGATTTATAATATTATATATATTGTGCCATTACAATTTAGTCACTAGCTAAATTTATAGTAATGTGCATGTAGAAAAGGTCAAACAAAATCATCATCACAATTTTATATAACCATAAAGGAAGTTGTAGGGCATCCAAGTTTAAACCCTACAAGGTCCAGTTCTAAAAGCTTTAAACAGAGAAAGAATGGGTCAACAATTACATGCTTTACTTGTTTGTGTGTTGATAGAAAGGTAATACACACATTTAAACTATTTAATATTTAATTTTTCTTTAAAAAGCAAAGTTATAATGCATACATATAGGCAATGTATGTGTAAATTATTTAATTGTTTTATATTTCAAATATTAAACATTTTAACTTTCTTTAAAACTAACCTATGCTTGATCAATTCTAATATTTTATTCTATACTTTTATTTTGCTTTTCTTTAATTATAATTGGGATTTAAAAGTTACAGATTTAATTAAATAATTGGGTTATAATTACTAAGCTAGCAATTATAGTATTTAAGGTTAGTTTATGAATGATTTGAAAGAATGAAGGATGTGTGTACATTACATACAAAATTTTACATTTCCTAAATATTGAAAGAAAAGGAAGTATTAAATCTGTTAAATTATTTTTTTTGTACAATTGTTTGTTAAAAGAGGAAATCTGTTTAATCAGATATCAATCTTTGTAGCAATTTTTTTTTTGTAAATAATTGTTTTTCACTTTGGAAGCTTATAATGGGTCAGAACTATGATTTTTGAAATTGTCTTATCAAGATCTAAAGAAGGAAGCTCAAAGATTTGAAGTGTTACCTGGATGTTAAAAGAAAAAAGAAAAAGAAAAGAAAGGAAATAAGGATTGAGTCTATTTTTTTTTTAAACAAAAGTGTCTGGAAAAAGGATTAAACTTTTCAGTTGAAAAATCATTTAGTTGAAAATAAATTAGAGATCTAATTAAAACAAATTTGTCCAAAAATAGCAAGTGATGCTATCTCTGATTGGTTAAGTTAGCTAAAAATTGGATATAAAAAGCTGTCTTGAATTATTATGAAGATTATTGTTGTGATTGATTCAGATTATTAAACTATCAAATTTGAATGTTGAAAATATAAGAAATGGTGGGCTAGAAAAATTATATGTATATCCCATTTGCTGGACCATCTGGGGAAGCTGCACATCACATAGGAAAGAAAAGATGTGTCTAAAATAATATTCTACACCTTTCAACTGACCAGAGAAATAAGATGTTTTAATAGAAGGAAGAAAGCATTCACCTGCATTCAAAGAAGATGAATTAATCTACTGATAAATATTAATCATCAAGTCCAATTAATTGTTACAACAACTGATTTTAAACTCAAGAAAATTTACAAATGTGAAAACAACTGCTGTATTTCATCCACATGCTTGACAGGAAGAGAAGAAAAATTAATATAATGATTTCCAAATTATCCACTAAAGCAAATAACCTCAATAGAGTCACCATCATCAAATAGTTATACACCTCTAGAAAGAGATTGTTCCCACATAAAACAGAAATGGTAGCTGCAGAAATATAAACCTTATACAAGACAAGTTTGAACCCTTGGAAATTCGCCACAAACAAAAGATCGGTAATATGACTTTTTATATCTATTTTCTTTATGATATCAGTCTTAATAAACATTTTAGCAATAAAGTGGTATATTTTTATTTAAAGAACTTTTAAAGACTATTCAGATCGATTAAAACAAGAATGTCTTACTAATAATAACTTTGAGCTTCATAAATGATCTTGAATGTATGAAAATGATTTGTTTATTAATTTTACAATATTAATGTGTAAAACAATTTTTTTTTTATGGTATTATGATTTTAGTTTTAACTAATATATTATTATTATTTTGGTTTTAAATAATATTTTGTTATCATGGGATAAAACACGCACATACATAATGATATTTTATATGTGTATAATTGCGATTGAATGTGGAGTAACAAGTAGTGTTAGAATATTAGATTAGTTTGTTTCATTAAGTATAGCATTTCAGAGGTAGAAGAAAGGGGGGAGAAAATAATTTAAAACTTGTTTCTAAAACTTGCTCTTTCAATTTTACTAACATTTCTATTTATATTCTATTTACATGTTGGATTTTAAAGTATGTGTGCCAATGAGCAGAGAATATTTTTTTTTTATACTTTTCTCATGGAGTGAAAATCATGGTCAATGTGATGTCCAACTTAATACAAAATACATTTGAAGGGAAAGGGGGAAGAACTTAAAATTAATCTGAGGATTGTAATATAATCAATTATTATTATTATTATTCATGTCAATTTTCATATTTATCTAGAAATTTTTATGTATATGTTAGAAATGTAGTAATAAATATTAGTTTGTTTTATTAAACGAGGCGTATATATTTCATTAAGTGTAGTCTTTGTTAAGTGTGATTATTCATCATCATCAATGGTTGAATATTAGTTATTTAAGATATAAGTAAATATGCTAAAATTAAGCAATAATTAGGAATTTCTTTATAAAAATTTAGTTTTATGTTTAGGCTTAGTCCTAGAGCTGTAGTTGAAACCCTTGTCATTATTGTTATTATTATCATCATCATCATCGTCATCAACGTTTTAATTAATGATCTGTTTAACTGTTTAAAGGCCATAAATAAATATTGATTTTATAATATTTAGTGATTTCTTAGTATTATTATAACCACATCCCATCATCTATTTCATGCAAGGATGAGTGAATTGCCATCCTAAATTAGTTATATATAATCTGAGCTAGTGAACTTATAAAAATATTAAAACACATTTGTCATGTTAAGATCTGAGAAATGATTTATGTCTAGTATACTCCACTTTGGTTTATAGAGGTTTTACTTTTACCTAAATATTAGTGCATATAGTGATATGGCTCAAAAAGCAAAATCTTCCATTTTATTATAAATAAAGTACCAAGAAGGGATTCAAACCCGGTACATGTAAAAGGTTATCAGATATAACCGTGTCTAGATTCAGATAATCTAGTGGCGCCCTGCTAGACCATATTCACTTAGTATATGTTTAAACATGCACTTAACATCAAACCAAGAAATGAAAGTGGATAAGATCTACTGCCTGTATACCTGAGTTATATTTTATTGAATTACTAGTGTACTCACCTCACGTGATTTCATATTAATACTGGTTATTAATAATTTGCTAACAATTTCCCTATAATTCTTGATATTTGGACTCCTTTACTTATGATCATTCTATGGACTACTCAGGTATGGTAATATCTTTTTTTTGATTCTTTAATGATGTTACAATATATATAACCAATTGTAATGCTAGACTAAAACCAAAAATTAATTTGAACTTTTTTAACATAGGTAGCCCTGCTGGAAAACATTAGATGAGATCATATCTACATATTTATATCCTAATATTCTCATGGATAAATGATGAATTCATACTATTATTCCCTGGAGCTTCTGCAGAATAAAAATATAATAGCTAAATAGCTGATCTTAATAGGGCTTTTTTATATAATAAGGAAAAAGATTTTGGTACTTCAAAAATTAAGACTATTCTGCCATCTATAAAAGAAGTAACTGATAAAATTGGTAATGTTTTAAAGAAAAATAATATCCACACAATTTATACTACATTTAAAAAAAATAATGAAGTATTTCCATGCCCTAAAGATAAAATTCCTTTGGAGTGTCATGGGGTGCATGAAATTCCATGTAGAGTTTGTTTACATTCATACACTGAATAGACCAATTGTAGAATAAACATAAGAAAGGAAGAACACATTTTGGCAAATAGCGAAAAATCTAATTTACCAGCCATTTATTCATACATTAAATTAACTAACCATGACATCGATTTTCTGGCAAAAATTGAACAATATGACCAGAGATTGCTAAGAGAAGCTATAGATATTTTTAAAAGACCTAAGAGCATAAATGGAAAGTGTGAATTAAAGAAAATTAACGATATTTGGAAAAATCTATTGGAGGATAAAATATTTTTTAAAACTTCCCAACCAATAGAATTTGAGAATGAGAAGAAAATAACAAAGAAAAAAAATAATGATTTTAAATCTCACCACATACATTCTTATGTTTTGAGAAAGAAGAAACTCTGAGGAAAGTACTTGTTATTATACCAAAATGTCAGCTATTTAACTGTTATATTTTTATTACATAAAAGTTCCTAGAAATAATACTATGAATTCATATATATATATATATATACACATAGTGAAACTACAAACTACACTGTATTAATGTACATGACTTTAATTATATGCTATCCAAAAACAAAATGTAAACAAGCAAAAAGAAATGTAATTAAATATTAAAATGCATTAACTTAATACATTTTGTTATATGCAAGCAATCATTTTTCCAACTCTGACACCATACATGATTATGTTTAAAAAAAGTTACCATTTGTAAATATATTTACAATATGCCAGTACCTATTTTTCAATCTTGGAGTATCTTATGATCATGTCCATTAATAAAATTTCTACAGTTTATGTTCAAAACACATTTTATTATTCCTTTATTATCCTTTTTGAATTTGATATGTTTTAATTTTATATAATAAAATATTTTTTAAGCATAGTACTGAAAATTTTACAAAATTTAAGAGCATACTTAAAATTAATAAACAGAGAAATTGTATTTTCTAGTTAATGGGACTACTACTATTACCTTTCTATAGGAGAAAAGGTTATTGGAAAAAAAAGAATATTACCTAGATTGTATTTAATTGAGAAAAAAGTAAGATTTTTCACTATTTATTTTATTTAAAAAATAAAAATACTGTCAGTAAATATATTAACAATTTTTATTAGTCATTCATTAGATTAGAAATTATCCAACAATGAATAATGTTTCTACAGTGCAAATTTTATTATACCACTCTCATGCAAGTTAGGGACTGGTTTCTATCCACTTTTAACACCCTGTGGAGGGAAGTAATCATAAACATATGACCAAAGACATGTGGAAAATAAGTTTAACCCCCAAGATACACATTTTGTGCTGAACAAGCACTCAAACATTTGGCCCAGACCACAATCTCTTACACATATCTTTAGAATTGTTCAGTATATATAGATAGCAAATTACTACGGTTTAATTGTTAAGAGACAAACTTACCATCCTCACAACATTGACACAAACCACTCAATTGAAATATATTAACAATTTTTATTAGGCATTCATTAAGACTAGGGATTATCCAATAATGAATAATATTTCTATAGTGAATTTTCACTACACCATTCTCAAGCCGAAGAGCCAGGGAGTAAAAGTTACACTATAGAAATATTATACTGTCAGAAAGTTTTTTTATTCTCATTTTTCAATGAATAAGCGAGCAAATACACATTCAGTTAAATATATGTAAATGTGTCTACTCAATTTATTATTAATTACATTATTATTTTAAAAAATTGTTCATACTATCATCGTAATTTATGTATGTCTACTATATATAACCTTTAAATTAAACATAGCTCAATGTATATGTAAACAAAGAGAATAAATAACCTTCCTCTGAGCCATGACTTTAAAGCATTCTAAATATTGAACAAAGAATCAAAAATAAAATGAATCCATCTATTCCTGGTAGTTCTGATGTTTGTAAGTATACTTTTGTCAACATTGTTGGTAATTCATACAATACTAAATCATCCATGCACTTTACCACTGTTACACAATTCTTTATTTACCACTCTCTTTTACAGTTTACAGTTTCAATTGCCCCAGCAATATTCTTCAGAATTTTTATATCTACTAACTTCAACTCCTAAAAGTTAGGAGATATAAAAGTGCTTCAACTTCTAAAAGTTAGGAGATATAAAAGTGCTGAAGAAGATTGCTGGGACAATCAAAACTCTAAACTGTAAATTCAATTTGAATTTAGCAGTTTATGATAGAAGATATAAAAGTTCTGAAGAAGATTGCTGGGGCAATTGAAACTGTAAACTGTAAAAGAGAGTGGTATTTAGCAGTTGAAATTAGAAAATATAAAAATTCTGAAGAAGATTGCGGGGGCAATAGAAACTGTAAAGTGTGAAAGAGAATGGTAAATAAAGCATTATGTAACAGTAGTAAAGTGCATGGATGATTTGGTATTATATGATATACATTTGGCAATGCAATAAAAAAGATTAGTTATTGTTGGTAATTCAGAGTGAAATTAATTTATCAACCAGATAGAATATGACACCTAAGAGTTATTAAACTCATAATTAATTATACAAGGCTGGAGACAGAATCTCACTTTTAACACCTTGAATGTAATAATTAAACAAGATTTAATGTTAACTTTAAATTAAACGTAGCTCAATGTGCATGTAAACAAAAGGAGTAAATCATCTTCTTGCAGGCTATGACTTAAAATCACTCTAAATGTTGAACAAAGAATTAATAATAGAATGAATCCAACTTTTCTTTGTAACAATGTTGACCAAGGTATGCTTATAAACATCAGAGCTACCAAGAATAGGTGGATTCATTCTATTCTTGATCCCTTATTCAACATTTAGAGTGCTTTTAAGTCATAGCTTGGAGGAGAATGATGTACTCCCTTTGTTTACATATACTATATATATAAGCATTTGTATTTCATATTTATGTGTGTGCTGAAAAATATTGCAAACTGGCATTCAATAAATAATATGTATTCTATTTTAATCAGGGTTTATCAACAAAGTGTAAGTTATTGTATATGATGATGTATGATATATATGAGGCAAATTTGAAATAAAATATAGATGATATTGCAGATGCAATATATATAAACACCCACCCACACAATATAGACAACTAAAAATACAACTATTTTTGATGAAAAAAGTACCTTTCTCACTAACAACTTCATTGTGAATTTATAAATATTTATATTAAAGTTATAACAAGTAAGTTAAGTGAAGAACCCCATAAATCTTTACAAATTGGTTTTTGGCTAGCTTTGTGAAAATTGACTATTTTTAAAATCTGTATAGGAATACTGTAATGGTTTATTCGATGTCTGCTCTACTTTCTTACCTTATTGAATAAAAAACATTTTTTTTTAATTATTTTTTTTTGAACATATTGTTAATGATAAATATGCATGATTGTGATGTCATAAGACGTTTACAAAGAATAAATAAATATAATGCAAAAGATGATGGTAAACTATGGATTTAGTGTCCATATGTATGGGATACTTTAAACCAGTAGTAGAAGTTACATTATATTACAATTATAATTTTTTATTTATAGTAAGCACATGTTTTTATGAGTAATCCATCCTAATATGAATTCTTTAACTCCAGATAAAAATAGTTGGATAACTTTTTGCAGATTGATAATTGGACATTTAATTGGAATGACTCAGACTATCTACCTGACAAAAATACTAGGCTTAATTCAGATCTGACAATTAGGTAAATATACTATTACACTACAAGGCTCTTAAAAACATATAATGCTAATATATAAAATCTAATAAAATAACAATGAAGACTTTTGATATTATTATCCATTATTCCACAGTGATTAATGAAAATTCTGAGCAAGAAAGACTCCCAATTGCCACCTTTTTAATTTAATTTTTATATTCCTATAATCAATACTTAAAGATATTTTCTTGAAATTTAATCTATTTAAAAAACCTTGAACTTTAGTATATCCTTTAAGTTTTATATAGGTAGTTTAAAAGTAAATGCATAAATGTTGGGAAACAGAAAAGTTTTTCTATTTATGCTATTAATATGGAGATCATGTTTTACCCACTTTGAACTAACAGCATCCCATCCCTGTTAATTTGATCTAAGAAAGAAGATGTCAATATATTTGGAATAAAATAGTCTTGCAAAGTTTTCAGCTGCAATAGTGAGATACCCACTGGTCATTAAACAGGTCCTTGAAGGCGGGCTTACTTAGTAATTTTTTTTTTATTTGCTACTTCGCTGAAGCATTTCAGGTCATAATACAAACCATTATCGCAAGATGCTTTTCGATTTTTGATTAACAACACACATGTTTATTTCAGTTGTGATTTCCAATAGATTTTTTTTCTTTCTCAAGTGTCATAGCATCAGCCGAGAAGGGACAACTGCTTGTAAAGCAGCTGTCGCTGACCTCTCAACCACCAATGCTTGACTTATAGATTTAATATTGTTATTTTCGCAATTTAAAATGTTGTGAGGCTATTGAAAACTGAAAAACAGCTTGCGGAGGAAATATCAAAGCTGTTGTTATTAAGATTAGCAATGGTTTTATTATAATCACTTGTTAAATACTAAATTTATGCAACATTTTTGTAATTTTATCAATATAGGTAACTTTTCATCCGTATTTGTAATATAATATTTGATATATTTTTAAAACGTTTTTTTTTTTATTCATTATTTTTGCAATTTCTATTAAAATAATTTTTTATTCAACCTTTTATGTATAAAAAAATAGTTTCTGAGTACATATTTTTGTTGCTAATTATAATATATTCGTACGCAAATGCAACTAAAAAGAGCAGCGATTCAGTCTGTTTTTGTTGTTGTTCAAAGATCACTACAATATTAAAACAGGCAAAACTCTCGATACAATCACTACAATAGTTAGGAAATTTAATTAACATTTTAAAAAGTTTTATTACTTTAAATAACAATGTAATGTTTTATTTCAATTAAAGTGAGGTGCGTCATTGATTTTCGACTTACTGAATTCTTAGGAATGTTTGATACAAACTTTACTAATTTCTTTGCTTTCGACGTGTGCTTTAAGTATAAATAATCGCTTAGGATTATCCCACTTTTGAGTAACGAGTCGCCATCAATTGTAGTACCAACTTCATCTTTCTTAAAATGTGCATACAGCTATTCACACACACACACACACACGCATAAATGTTGCCAATGCGTGTAATGTAATATACATTTTTGCGTGAAAGTGATTAGTAAACAAATAAACATTAGGCGCGTAATAACGTAATAATTCAATTTTTTCCAATAAAGCTCATTTTAACAAAATGAGCGTTTATTCCGCTATAACAAGTTTTAAGTTTAAGTATTGATTTACTATTACAAAATTTTAAATCCATGATTTATTCAAGCTGTTTTTTTAATAGGCATTAAAAGTATAAAATAGCACTTACCCGACTGCGTTCTTCGGGAGTAAGAGGGCTGACATCCGCGCTAAGTGTGGATCCTTTTGATCCTCGCCAAGCAGTTTTACTCTGTCCATTTACGCGAGAATTTCTGGGCATGGTCCAGAATTAATAAAATTAGGACATTGCATGTAATGTTAGACGAAAAATCACAGAGGTAGTTGAACTAAACATCCACAAAAAGAACAAATAATCAGACTCCTAAGCAAACCTTTAATCCACCGCGCAGCGTAAAAATAAGGGAAAATATACTAAGAAAGATGCAGACGCTAATAATAAAAATGAGAGGGCGGAGAAAATCGATATTCTAAGAAACTCAAAGGATTTGTTCGCATTTCTTTAAAATAATTTTGTAATTATTGTAAACCTGATATAATCATTTTTTTTTGGTCAGTTTATGAGAAGTGCACGATTTGTTATAATTATTTTTGCATTAAAATAATAAATTAGAATTGTGCAAGTTTATAAAAGATGCCCATGTGAATATTTATACTTCAAAGTAATTTAACCAAAACCATATAGGGTATAGATAATATTTAATAAATAGAGTTCTTTCTGTAGTGACAAATATAATTCAAAATATATAACATTTTATAAGTCAGTTGCTTTTATATTCGTTCTTTTTAGCAATGTTAAAATTTTACTAATGACATTTCGGTTGTTGGAGATTGTTTTACAATCGAAAAGTTAATAATAAAATTTGGACAATGCAAATAAATGTTGATTTTTCCTTTAAGCTGTAAATTGCGGAATTGCACAGCAATTTTGAAAGCCTGTGCTCTACTCAACAACTTCTGCACACTCCAGACATTCTAATATTCAAAGATTCATTCATTTATTTTACGTTTAAACATAGAAAGTTGAATCCAGATGAATAATGTTAATTAAAAGGATTAAAATTTATTAGTACATACCGCAAGGGTTGGGATATTGCTTTGGGGACTTAAGTTTAATAGGTGTGTATTCTGTGAGCAAAATAACTAAAAATAGATTCCAATATTATTAAATTTTGGCTTATATATAACAGTGCTGACTGAGCATTGCTTTATCTTCATTGGCCATTGCTGTGGCAAAACATTTAATGCCATTTGGGACTGCATCTTGAGTGCAATGAGATTTTTTATTATTATTGTAATTTAAAAAACAACAATCATTTAATATATAAATATTTTATTTCAGTCCTTATTTAGCCCCTATAAATGCCAAAACATTCAATGAAAAAAATAGACAAGTATGGCTTTCCAAATCATCAGCATCAAAAATTATAATTATTAAACTTGGGGAATGTTTTTAGTTACATAAGCAGTGCAGATGATGACATTTGGTGTCGGTTGGACTCAAGAGGGAATTTACAACTAATAAAAATGGCCCAAATGGAGCTAGACTATTTAAAGTGATATTTAAGTCTAAATGTTCAAACTGATTCAGCTATTTACATCCAAAATAAAAACAATGGAGGAATTTTGGAGAAATTTAACTGAAAACCTGAAAGATCATAATCTCAGATTAGAAAATTCTGAACACAAGAAAGCAAGAAAACAAACAAAAACATGAACAAAAATCTAATAAACAATATTATCCTACCAATTACCATCAACTCACCAATTCTTTCTGCGCAATCTATACATGGTCATATAGAAAAATACGTTAACATTTTTGAGTCATGGCATAGCATAATCATACCTAAGAATCTTATTGATGAAGTTTGAACATCTTCATTTCATTGTTTGATAGTTGATAAAACAGGCAAAATTCACTATACGTATGCCACACATAGCAAGCTAGAGTAATCAATGGATGCCAGAAGGCTTGTGCATAAAATCCCCATCTAGAGCCTACTCATCCAATATCTCCAGACTAGTTTCTGGCTTGTGGCCTTTGTCAGTGAGGAGCCTTGGATCTGAGAGCACTGCATCTAGATCTTAGGATCTAATGCAACCCTCCAGAAACCACCTTTTCTCTCCATTTAACTATAAAACTATGAGACTTAAACTGAAAACACTTTAGTGTTTCCAATTCAAGCCCATCAGCTGATATAGTTAATGGGTCTGAACCCAGTTCAGTTCCCATACATTTTGGTGTCTTTGGTTTTTTAATAACCATAACCACCAATATCCTATTAGGCAGGATTGGTTTTAAGCCAATAAACATCACATGACCACCATCTCTTATGCTTGTGTATAACTGTTGTTAAAACAGGCAAAACTCACTATACATATGACACACATAGCAAGCTAGAGTAATCAATGGATTCCAGAAGGCTTGTGCAAAAAATCCCCATCTAGTGCCTACTCATCTAATATCCCCAGACTAGTTTCTGGCTTGTGGCCTTCATCAGTGAGGAGCCTTGGATTTGAGAGCACAGTCTAATAGGTTATTGGTGGCTATGGTTATTAAAGAACCAAAGACACCAAAATGTATGGGAACTGAGCTGGGTTCAGACCCATATAACTCTATAAGCTGATGGGCTTGAATTGGAAACATTAAAGTGTTTTCAGTTTAAGACTCATAGTTTTATAGTTAAATGGAGATAAAAGGTGGTTGCTGGAGGGTTGCATTAGATCCTAAGATCTAGATGCAGTGCTCTCAGATCCAAGGCTCCTCACTGATGAAGTCCACAAGCCAGAAACTAGTCTGGGGATATTGGATGAATAGGCACTAGATGGGGACTTCATGCACAAGCCTTCTGACATCAATTGATTACTCTAGCTCACTGTGTGTGGCATACATATAGTGAGTTTTGCCTGTTTTAACAACAGTTATATGCAAGCATAAGAGGTGGTGGTCATGTGATGTTTATTTGATAGTTGATGAAGGTACAAATATTTCAATAGAAAAAAATTAATACTACATATAAAATACTAATCAAAATTGGAATCCAGCTATCTCACAAAATTTGACAGCATTATTAAGCTTATTGCATATGATAGTCATTCTATTGTACTAGAAATAAAAGTTTTATAGAAATAATAACTTGGATTTACAAAAAATGATTATAATTAGAAGGGATTTAAACTCAGTCTTGCAATCTCCCCACAGCAATCCACTCCATCTTATACAACTGCTACACATGACCACATATATGTCAAAAAGACAAATGATCTCCAATATTCATATTTCATGCTGAACCAGAACTCATCAGTTAGTTCAGATCTCATCTTCTGCACACATATAGTAATCAGTGCTCAGTTGATCCTGTATGTTAGAGGTCAGTATGACTTAAAGTCAACATGGGTATGACAATAAGATTGGAATCAACAAGGGCTTTAAGCATTCCATCATCAGATTTTCAATGATATGGATGGCTGAAGATTTGGAGGGTGGTAAAGATTGAAGCCTATCCATTAAAGTTTGAGGATTTTCTATGTTAATATAAACTGAGCACTGGTTATATATATATATATATATATATATATATGTGTGTGTGTGTGTGTGTGTGTGGAGATGATGATCTAGCCCAATTAATGAATGCTGGTTCAGCATGAAATACATATATTGGAGATCATTTATCTTTTTACATGTATGTGGTCATGTGTGTCATTTGTATAAAATGGAGTGGATAACTGTAGGAAGCTTGAAAGTCTGAGTTCAAATCCCTTCTAATTACATTGTTCAGTATAAATAATATCCATGTATTTAAATATCCCAAAATGGTTATGGTATGGCTGTTGATCTACAAGACAACATTTCACATTTAATTCAACAGCATAATGTAGTTCACAAGAACGATCTCAGAATAATTGTTGCATGGAAACAGTTTCCATTTATTAAGAAATGGCATTACATATAATTTTAAATAGATCATCTCCAAAAATTGAAAAACTTAAATTGGCAACATTTCAGAAATTGACATTATGCCATTCAGACCTCTCAATGAAGTATAATGGGTATCTAGATATTCACATTAAATGCTCTGACAAGAAATTGTGACATTTTAATAAGTTAGCACAGAACAAGTTAAAGAATTCAATGACCCTATAAAAATATTGTTTAACAAACCTCAAAATTAGCATATGCGATTCTTCAAAATATATATGTGGAATTACCAGCATTGAAAAAAACTTTGTAAAGTACTAATTTATCATCCATGGAGACAAACTAATTTGCACAGGCTAAAGTTAATAAATTACAAGAGTCATACTAGATAACGTTTGGTGGAGTGTGGCCGTTCAATGAATTTTAGATTCCAATGATTAGTGTGGACATTCAGACAATTTTAGATTTCAATGATTATATAGATACTTTGCCAATATTTGAATTTATTCATCTGCTTTGTAATCATTTGGATAATTGATTTCTAGAGAGGATATAAATGATTGAAATGTTTTGAATTCTTGGTGAAAAATAATTAAAACATAGTGCATAAAAAAAAAGACTAAATAATAATAATAATAAAAGCCATATAAGCTTAGATATAATTTTAAAACAATACGGTAAATTGAGATTTTTAGTAAATGAACAATATAAAATTGGAATAATTGAATCATATAATGATTTAGTTACATATGTCTTAAAAGACCAAGAATGTAAAGAACTTTCAGTTCTTTTCGACATTTGTGCAACTTTTCAAACTTCCAGCGCTGATTGTGAGCTAGTTTTAATTTAATGAATACAATAAATTCAAAATCCCACAACATTTTAATAATTTAATAAAAATTAAGCATTATATCTTGTGAGAAAAGCAAATAAACCTAGATGATGTCTATAAAATTTGGGTAAATCGAAAAGAACATGAAAAAATAAAGAGGTAATTATTATTATATTTAAGCTACATTCTACAATACTGTATTTTATTATATTTTGATGCCTCAACTAAGGCTATCAAATAGGCCACCCTGTTATATTTGGCGCTCAACGTTTTAGGCTTTGAACATTTAAGTTCATCACAGGTATAAATTATATACTATTACATATTTAGTATATTAACTGGGGCTTTGAGTCAATGATTCTATATTATTACATATAGTGAAAAGGTCATGGATAGATTAATTGATTATTCTTAGTAACAAGTATGTTGTTATGAAGATTCATATGGTGTTTATAATTACAAGATTAATATAAATAAAAAATGATAATATATATAATATGATTTAGAGAGATCAGTATATTTAAATAACTAATTATTAAATTATGTTTTAAACAAGAGTTGAGTGGGATAAAGTTTTTCTATAGACATAGATGTTTAAAAATATACACATATATCATTAGAGCATCATAAGTATATATAAATAGCATGGGGTGGTAGAGAACTTTACGATATAATATTTTGGTTATAAAAATATATATACACTTGAGTAATATTTGAATTAAGTTAAAATTTGTTATGCTTCGAAGTGGGAAAATGTTTTCAAACAAAGATATTGAATGCTCTAGTCAAATGCAAGATGATTTGCAAAGTGAACTAAGTGATGATAGTAATATTATAGAACAATCATCATTAGTACAAGCATCAGGGGGTTCTACAACCATAGTTGAATACCCTCAACAAACACAGAGTTTAGATCAAGTGTTATCTCAAACACAAAATATAGTTGATGAAGATTTAAATCAATTATCTAAAATTGAGATTAACCAATCACTTAATGTTGGTTCAACAAAGGTTATAGATAATAATACAACTATGATGGAAATGTTCCAAATATTTATGACTAAAATGGACAGTAATAATCAAAAATTAATTGATGATATTAATAAAAAAATAAATGATAATAATAAAAAATTAGATGATAATAATAAAAAATTAGATGATAATATTGATAGTTAAAATCAAAAATTAAGTGATAATAATAAAAAATTAGATGATTTAAAAAGTGATAATAGTAAAAAATTAGATAATTTAAAAAATGATTTGAAGGTTGAAATAACAGGAATTGAAAATAAATTATCTACTAAAATGGAACAGCTAAATTTGAATGTGGATAATGTTCAAAGAGATAACATAGAAATTAAACAAGCATTAAATGACTTAAAGAATGAAATTGATGAAAATAATTCAAAATGTCAACAATGGTTTAGTGAGTTCCAAAATGACATCATAGATAGATTAAATGTTAAATGTGATGAAATGTATAAAAATCAAGGAATTTTTAGGGAAGAAGTAAAGGAAGAACAAAATAAAATACAGAATGAAATCCAAGAAGATAGACAACAAACACACACAAGAATAGATCAACTTTCTACTAAACATAATAATGAGGTAGAATCCCAGAATAATGTATTAGAGACTATTGATCATCAACTTAAAACTTTGGAAAATAAAATGAATTCAATAGAAATTAATACAAATAAAGATAAAAATGTATTGGAAAAATTAAGGGAAGATACTACTGAAACTTTAAATAGAGTAAATAAAATAAAAGAATCAACTGATACTAGATTTTTAGTTATTGAAACACAAATATGTAAAAAAACACCAACTATAGAAATGCATCAGGTTGAAAAGAATGTAAATACTTGTAGTAGTAATCAAGAACAAAATCTTGGTGAAAATCATTTGGAGGTGATTCAAAAAGATTCACAACAAGTAATTGATTCTGGTGATAGATCAAATTTTCAGTATCATATAATGTCTGAAGTTGAAAAATATCCTAGTAATTTTGAATTAGAAGGTTTAAACTTAAATACTTGTAGGATTAATCATGAAAATCAAACATCAACTTCTCAGTTGAATGTTTTAGAAAAGCAAAAGGTATATAATCATTCAATACCAAGTAGTACAATTAACCAATTTGTTAGGTTAAAAATATTCAAGGGGTCTCATAATGAATCTCCTATAGAACATATTAGAAGCCTTAATCTTTATTTTTCCATTAACCATAATTTATCAAAAGGAGAAAAATGATTATTGCATACAGTCACTTACAAGGAGATGCATTAATGTGGTGGGAGACTTTATCACAAACTCCATCTACTTGTATGGAATACCAAGAATTATTAATTAAAAATTTTTGGAATTATAGGCAAGAGGCTTTATTGTACCAAATATTCCAGGATAAGTATAAGCAGACACCTGGAGAAACCTTGACCAAATTCTTTCGCCATCAAATAACAAAGTTAAGAACACTTAATACTTATCATTTAAGTGAAGGCGAAATGATTAGAATAATAAAAAGAAATTTACCACTTAAAATAGAACAATCATTATTGTGTACCAATGTAACAAAAATAGAACCAATAGTAGAAATTTTAAATAGTATTGATATGAATCAAACCAATTTATCAATTAGATTACCTGATAAAAAAAGGAGAAAGCTTCAATCAATACAGTATTTTATAATAGAAGGAAAAATAAAAGAGATACCAATTACTGGAAGGGAAAAACATTTCATTTTCTTGTTAAATTCTCTGTCTCAGTGTTTACGATCTGATTGGCTGTCGATAGTTATAAGTGCTTCAGAGGTTTGCAGTCTCTCAGTTTAATTTAAATACTGTCTGCGCTTTATAAAATAAATATTATTTACATATATTGCTGCAAGTTATAACATCGAAAAACTACTGCATAGTAAATCAAAAGATTTCATGATGTATGTTTGTAATTTGAACTCAGTGAGTTGAGTGTGAAGATATTTAAGATTCACACTTTCAGATCTAAGTACTTTAGACTGGCTTAAATATATAGAAAGACAAGTAAAGAAGAGGGTGGAACCACCCTTTTCTTGTTAAATTCTCTGTCTCAGTGTTTACAATCTGATTGGCTGTTGATAGTCATAAGTGCTTGAGAGGTTTGCAGTCTCTCAGTTTAATTTCAATACCATCTGCACTTTATAAAATAAATATTATTTCTCTATAAAGAATATGAATAAGAATTTGAAGTATTAATATATTGTTAAGATTAGTATTTTATGCAAGTAAGATCTTGAAACATTAATATGTTATTAAGGTTAATATTTTATGCAAGCAGGAATTTGAAATTCTAACGTTATTAAGATTAATATCTTATGATCACAAACACACACACATATATAATATTTACATACAAGTATATTGTCTATACTAAACTTAGTGTAATTTTAAGGGACTTGAACTCCAACTTTCAAACTCCCCACATGTATCCATTCTATATATGTAACTGATACACATGACCACATATATGTGAAAAAAATAAATGATCTCCAATATACAAATTTCATGCTGAACCAACCCACATCAATTCACCCAGATCACCGTCTACCAAACATATATACAATCAGTGTTTAGTTTATATTAAGATAGAAAATCTTCAAACTTTAATAGATAAGCTTCAATCTGCTCCACTCTCCAACTCTTCAGCCAACCACATCATTGAAAATCCAATGATGAAACACTCAAATCCTTTGTTGGTGCCAATATTATTGTCACACCCATGCTGACTTTAAATCAGGCTCACTCCTCACATATAGGAATTAAATATGTCCATTTAAATACACAGAAGACTGAGTGGGAAAAATATAGGTTGAATATGCACAAATACAAGTATGTTATCTATACTAAACTTAATGTAATTAGAAGGGATTTGAACTTAGAGTTTCAAGCTCTCCACAGGTATCTGCTCTATCCTATACAACTAATACATATGACATCATACATATAGAAAAAATAAATGATCTCCAATTACATATTTCCTGCTAAACCAGCATTCATTAGTTAGTCTAGATCACTATCTGCCACACTTTTCTAATTACATCAAGTTTAGTATAGACAATATATTTGTATTTGAATATTACATATTCAGCCTGTATTTTACCCATCCCTCATCTGTATTTTTAAATGAACTTATTGAGTTTCTATACATGAGGTGTCAGTCTGACTTAAAGTCAATATGGATGTGACAGTAATATTGATTTCAACAAGGGATTTGAGTGTTCTATCATCGAATTTTCAATGATAAAGACTGAAGAGTTGGAGAAGATTGAACCTTATCCATAAAAGTTTGAAGATTTGCTATCTTAATATAAACTGAATACTGATTGTATATGTATGTGGAAGATAGTGATCTGGACCAACTGATGAGTGCTGATTTAGCATGAAATATGTATATTGGAGATCATTTATCTTTTTCACATGTATGTGGTCATGAGTATTAATTTTATAGGATAGAGTGGATATTTGTGGAGAGCTTGAAAGTCTGAGTTCAAACCCTTCCTATATATATATATATAATAGTCTGAGTTCAAACCCTTCCTATATATATATATATAATAAGACTAGCCAAAAAATGAGCTCTATAATACAACCATTAGTTTTCCTGCCAAAAGCAGACTTCTCAAGTGCAAAGGACTAAAAACATATCAATAATGCCATTTGCACTTGAATAGTCTGCTTATTGGCAGGGAAACCAATGTTTGCATTTTGAATTTGGCATAATTTTAATTATATATAATTAAAATTATATTTTTATTTTATTTATATATAATTTCTTTTTTAAAAACTAAAGTGTAACTGTCTCCCAAATATATGACTTCACTATATTCAGTATATACGTGAAGAAAAAACACTAAAAAAAATAATGGAGGCAATTCTTAAAAGTCAATTTAAAGATTCTGCAGTAAACAGACAATAATTATTAATACTGATATATGTGGTTTCCCATTTGCATTAGGTCATTTAATAATTAATAAAAATATTTTTGTTTAAATTATATATTATCACTGTATTTTTATTAATAATATTAATTATAACATACAATTACAACAATACATTTTCATTTATTCTAAACATTTGTAGCAAATAGAAGTAGTATTACTGTAAATTATATACTTATTTTATTATATAATAACCATAATTGAATATACATTAGTCATTAATAGTCTCTTTCAAGTGAAAAGCCTAGCTTATATTTTTGAAAAATATTCGTTAAAAGTCTACTGCAGAAAGGCATATGCTTTCCTAAAGTACTTTTTAATTTTGATATTCAATCAATGTTTGTTGTAATTTAATTGATTATTTTATCCAACCTATCTTCATTTAATTTTTTTTTTAATTTATGTCTGACTCCAATTTTATTTATTTATCTTCTTTATTGTTTCTACATATCTCATTACATAATAAAAAATATCAGATCTATGTTTTTTTTAGAAAAAGTAAAATTAATTGATTTAATAATTAACTGCTGGCTATAAGAATAAGAGAGGTAAAAATTAATTTTTATTTCAGTAAATAATAGAGATAATGATTCAATATTTTAAAAATAGTTAATTTGATTTTAATCCTATTATTTTTTTTAGAAACCACTTTGCTTCATTTGATGTAAAATTTATATTCTTATCATCAGTAGATTTTACTATTGTCCTTAGTTACTGCTAAGTATAATATAAACTTCTATAATCTAATAATTTGATGGAATTTAAATTCTTAATAGAGAAGCAAAATAACATTTGATTCATATTTTAGATAATAGAAGGATTTAAAAAGAAAAAAAGGGGAGGGGCACAATCCAATTATGGCTTATTAAGAGAATTTAAAAAATACAGAAAAAAATAGATTGGATTTAATATATACTGAATAAAATAACTGTCAATAGAATGAATCAGTTATCATGCAAAACATTTTGAAAATAGTTCCAATAAAAAAGGTTTATTTTGATGAAAGACAATATGCTTTATCAGTCTGAATTAAAAAATAAATCTGCTAGGTTTGTATGATGCTGCGTTCAGTAGGGAAAAAAGGGCTATGACTTTAATGCTCAGAAATTCATAAAAAGTTTAAGTACCAGAATTGATCTTGGAAACTCCTGGTTCCAAGTAGCGAACTCTACCAACTATGCAGGGTTGTTCAGTAAAAAAAGGAAGAATTAGAAAAATGTGGAAAATTTGTATTTCATTAGAAATCTTAAAACTTACAAAAGTAAAATAATTGTTATGTAATTTCTGACATTAAAGTTATTAGGTTTTTTAAAAAAATTATGATTTCATTATTGTAAATGTGATAACACGAGGCTTTAGAATAATTGAGCATAATGAGAGTTTTGAATAAATGCATTTTTAATTGATTTGATTTTTTCAGTAAGCGGTTGGAGTTTAGAAAAAATAATGAGATTTTGTTGGAGTAGTGTGGCATAGTGGTTGGAGTTTAGAAAAAATAATGAGATTTTGTTGAAGTAGTGTGACCATTAGTAAAATATCTAAACAAAAAGAAAGATTTATCTAAGAAGTGAATTGAGATAATAAGTGGATATTTTTGAAATATCAGATATTGATTAGAAAGAAGTTAGTATTAAAAATATTTTATTAAATAATAGTAAAATTAAACATGTTTCTTATATATATATATATTAATACAAATTTTATGAATAAAAGAAAACTGCTTATAATTATTTGACAGGAAATTCAATGTATGTGACACCAAATACTTGAAAGTGACATGGGTCTGTTCTACTTCTTTGCTGTGCTATAAAACTAGACTGAAAAAACTACCATCAAAGTACATGTTAATAATAAAATAAAGGAGTTTTTTTTTTAATTAAATAAAAGAATAACTAAAATTTTTATGCAGTAGCAATGAACTTTATCAGACCCTTTTCTTTTTTCAATTATAAGAATAAATTTCTATTAATTTTTTTTATTATTTTTACCTGTTTTCAAACCCTATTGATTTAAGAGTTTAGTGATGATAATTCCTAAAATAACCTTTAAGTAGCACTTATTTAATTCAGGTCAACCTTGTTAAGAATGCCGAATAAAAATTTTATCACCTTTTTTAATAGGTTCTGATCCCACTGGCCAACTTTTGACAAAATATGTGTGTTATTAAAATTGATATTATTTATTAATAAATGGTCGATAACTAATTTTCTCCCCTGAGGGAAAATCGTTCTCTTTTTTTGATACAATCCCTTCCCAGCATATAGATTGAAGTTTTATGAAGCATCATAGCATTCTAAAAGATTGCGTTATTATTTTTCTTAAAAACATTAACAATTTTGTCAATTTCTTCTTTCATGTAAGGCAAAACTATCTTAACTCCTGAATTATCAAATTCCTTCTTTAATCGGCCTTATCAATAATACTGTGGATAAATTTGTTGCCATGCAACATTTTTTTAATTAATAAATTATATGACATTTATTATAAGACTTTTTTTATTTTCTTTAGGTTTGTTCCTGGCACAGGAAGGAATTAGGCTACAGAATCTCATGGTATATGTAAAAAAAAACAAAAAAAACATATATGGAAAAGTATTTATAGTTCTTGATATGGGTAAAACACTATTAGGCAAAACAAAACAGCTTCAAACTATAAAAAAAGTTGATAATTTAAAAAATTAAGACAATTTTAACTTAAACAAAAGAAGACCCTAATTAAATTTATAATATTTTTTTTAAAAAAGTCGCACACTTTATATTATTTTACAGAAAAGCTTATGAAGTATTTTTATATCTCAAGAGGTTTTTTTTTTAATACCATGCGATTTATAAATTTTCATATTGCCCACCAGTTTCCATGCAACAGACAGAGCAATCGAATTAACATATAAAAGGCAGAACACATTTTGACTATTAGAGAGAAATTTAATTCCTCAAACATTTATTCACATATATCAATTTTAATAAAACACAAATCCCGAGATTAAAAAAAGAGCAATATGGCTTGAGATTTGGGAGAATAGGGATTTTTAAAAATTCCGTACATGAGCAAAAGGAATTAAACAAAATAAATGCTATTTTAAAAAAGATATTAGAAAAAAAATACTGTTTATAACTTCTCAATCAATGATTTTTTAAAATAGAGAAAGTCATAATAATTTTTAACCTCCTTTCCATTCATATAATGTAAGAAAAACTCCATCAAAGATGTGTTGCGATTATGCACAAATGTTAGCTAATTTTTAATTTCATTTTTTCTATAAAATTGTTTTATTTGATTCACTAACATGTATATCAATGAAAAGTTCTTATTTATGTTTCCATGATGCAACAAGGAAATGGAAAAAACTATTTCTTTCAGACATATAGTAAATCTAATCATAATCGTGCTAAGCCATATGCATTGAGCTACCCATCACATAATGCCATATATATTTGAATGATTTCTAGATATGTGTGTGTGTGTTCATGACACCATGTGCCTCATGCTGTTAGTTTCTTTTTGAGACTAGATAAGCTTATTTGCAATCTACAAGGTTGTTTTCCTAACCTATTAAGGTGAGGTATATGCTGCTCCAGAGCTTTTAAACACTGATAGTCATCATCATATATGCTTGTGCGCACCACCAAGCTGTATATAAATTTAGAAAAATGCTATGATGGTGGAGCACTTAAAGAGTTTCTCATTTTTTTCATTCACATATATTTAAAAAATATATTATTTTGATCTTGGATCATTAGAAAATATATATAATTTTAATTCAAATTTGCAAATGTTTGTTCATCTGAAAATCAAAGTGGTTTCTTTCTTCTTTATAACAGGCTAAGTATACTTCTGATGCACAGATAAAGAAGAGGTGTTTGTAAATTTGAATTATAAATATAAACGAAGAGAAAAATCAATATTATATAATTTTAAATATAAAATATAAAAATTGCAAGGATATATCTCATTTTCCCTTGATCTCAGATCTCTTCTTATTATGAATATTGTTCATAGTAAATTATTCAATCTCTAGAATGATTTATCCACTGGGTGCTTTCAGTTAAGATGCTAAATTTACAACCAGGTATGATGTTTTATTTACTGACAACCAATTTTAAAATCAATTGGAATTATACTTAAGATGATACCAAGTCTCTTTAAATATCTAGCAGGCAATTTTATTTAGAATAAAAAAAATAAATTACACAAAAATACTTTCCTCATCAGTGTTCAGAAAGATGAATTAGATGACATAAATTATAATAACTTTTACTATAGACACGAACTTATAGACTGCTATAAACATATTCCAATTATTATATGTAATGGATATTTTAATTACATTTCTAGGTATGATTTCTTGTTTGATATTGAAAAAGCTTATACAGTATTATTATAGCTAGAGAGTTCACAGATTTATATAATTTATTGGTTTAGATATGCTTTATTATAGATATGCTCTATATAGATTAATGCAGTGGATAATATAGGGTGAGGTTCTGATACTTAAGGTCCTTGGATTGATTTCAATTCTGATATTCCCAGTACTCCAACTTCTTATGGCTTATGATCTTCTGAAGAGTAAAGATATTTGATTTATTTATATACCAATATGCCAACTTATTCAAGATCTAACTAGAATTGTAAAATGTAATTAATCTTATAAAATATATGCTATTGTTTGTGCCAGGATATTAGGGTTTAACATGCTTCACATACACATATAAAAGTTAGACTTATACAACCAGCATGATTTAATTTAAGGGTGGGTGTCCACCTTTAAGCATGTATCATGGTTAAGCATGCTCATGTATAGGGAACTAGAATTAATAGAAATAAATTTAAAAATAATTAAATGATCTATAGTGAATAAAATATATATGAAATGATACAAACAACAAATAATATCCATTTTATTATATTAATAATAAATAAAATTAAAAGCTTGTGAAGCGCTTGAAAGAGAAGCTATAACGAGTGCACAAATATTAAACACTTAGCACTTTCAAGCAATGAATATGAGGCAACCTGCCTTGAAAGTGCAAAGCATTTAATATATGTGCACTCGTTATAGCTTCTCTTTTATTTATTATAATATTAAGAAAGAAGTTTAAAATTCTTAATAATAAATATAAAATTTTAATCAAAGATCTATCTGGTGTGTGTGTGTGTGATGTAACTATATATACATTTAAGGATATGTTTTTAAATTATGGGTAGGCTGCTAATATTATGCTTTTTCATACTTTTTAATATCTTAAAATAATATTCAGCAGCAATTTTTTTTCTCACCATGATTATGACACCTAGTGTAAGCCTTAATAATCAATAGATGCAAGATAATATAGCTTAATAAATCCTTATCTAGGGATATTCTATGCAATATCACTTGATTAGTTTTTAGCTTACAGTTTTCATCACTGAAGAGAAAAATAAAAACAGCATTATGTAAGTCACTGTCACATGATGTTTTATTGATTTTATAGCAAATCATGTACTAATAGACTTTCCAACTTTTCTTATGGTTTGATGAATAAGCCATTCATTTTATAAATAACTACAATAACAGTTATTATTTGGTATTAATAAAGGTTAGGCTGGGTTTTAGTAAGAAATATCTTGCATTGGTGGTCGAGAGGTCAGTGCAACTGCCTTGCAGGCAGTTGCCCGGGTTGCGGGTTCGCGTCCCGGCCGATGCTATGACACTTAAAAAAAAACTATCAAGTACACATATCTTCACTTAGTTGGTAACTGGGGCTATGTTTTCATTTAGCATATTAAACATCAGAAACATTTTCTATTCTTATGGAGGCTTTCTGGATTGTTTTAGGGTAATTTATCATCTACCCACATATTTTTATTACTTTACTTGATCACTATCAACCACTGATAATTCATTCAAGTGAAGAGCCTCAATGTTATTAATTCATATTATCATGATTATCAGTATCATATGCTAATAAGAAATACTGTATCTAACACACTTATTCATTTTCAGGCATTAACATTGCAAAACGAACATCTCCTTAGGGTTAACCCAATATCTCTGACCTATAGCGTCTTTTTATTAATCCCATCAATGAACTTTCTTATTTCACCATTCATCTGTCCCTTTTTTTTTATGTCTTTTATAGCCTTTGGGGATTCAGTTTAAAATTTTAACTGTCCTTCTTTTATTATCTTTTTAAGTAGCATTTCTGGTCCAGACACCTTTCAGCTTCTTAATTATTTTTATAATGTCAATGATTTCTCTTTGTTCTTCACCCAATCATTTCTTTCAATCCTTTTATTGTTATTCCCAACAAGCATCTCTCCATACTTCATTGAATGGTCTAAAGTCTTAATTAAATTGCTCTTCTGTTAAGTGTCAAAGTCTCCATTCACAAGTAAGAATCTGGTAACATTTATTAATAAACTTCCTTTTCAAACACATAAGTATATTTTCTTTTGATATTAAATTATTTCTACCAAAAGCACTGCCCATGTTTAGTTCCATGACCAATTTTATTTATTATGCTTTCATCCATACCATGATAAAGCTATTTAAAGTGGTTAATTTTTTCTAATTATTGTTAATTAATCTTGATTATTTTTTGGAAAAATTCATTGAACACTACTTTATTTTCATCTGATAATTCTTGCAACATTTTCTGAAGCTTTGAACCATTATTCGCAAAAACAACCACATCAACTTGCAAAATCTAAATGACTTAAATAATCTCCGTGTATTTTTATTTCCTTTCCGTTTTCATGTGTCATAGCATCGGCCGGGAATCGAACCTGCTAACGCGGTACAACTGCTTGTAAGGCAACTGTGGTGACCACTTGACCACCAACGCTTAACATTCCATTTCCATTTTAAACTAAATTTAGTGTATTTCTGCTAAACAGATGCCCACCTAAAGATAATATAGATGAAAATGAGAAACTATTATTTTTGTGATTTAATTCCAAGTCAGCAACACAAAACAGAATATTTATTTCATTTGACATATACCCACATGCAAAAATTTACTAATATATTGCTTTAATCAAAATTGATTTAATTTTCTACTGTTTTCTAATCGATTCATATCTATATAATTATCTTGTCACGTAGATATATTTAATTTTTAAATATTTAATTTTTAATTTATATGAAAACCATTTATTAAGTTAATCTTTAAATACACACGCATTCATTACCTATATATATTTTGCATGTAGATAAATTAAATATAAGAAAGACTTTTCTTGTAGATATGGTAGTATCTAGGAATTATAATTTCAATTTTATTCATTACTTTTTTTAATAATTTCAAAAATATTAAAACAGAGGCAGAAATCTCCATATAGTAGCGCCACCCAGTGCAAGCTAGAGTAAGCAAATGTTTCAAGAAGGCTTGTGCATAAAATCTCTATTTAGTGCCTGCTCATTCAATATCCCCAGATTGTATGATGAGTTTTGCCAGCTTGTGTGCGCATAGAATAGTGATCATATGAAATTCAAATATTACAAACAAATTAATCTTTATAATTTAACACATTGACTTAATAAATATTAAGGAATTTTAAAATAACAAATTTATTTCCGCATTTTATTTTTAAATTTTACTAGAAAACATCTTATTTCACTAAGAGTTTAAATATAATAATCGATATTAAACTTTATTTGAAAGGAATATAATATTTACATTGCAGTGAAATACAAATAAAATCACAACCTTTGTATATTTTAGATAGTGATAATTAAAATATTATTTGTTTTTAAGATTTGAATAAATGTTTAATTTAGGCAATTTTATTTTGAGTTTTTTTTACTCTTTTCAATGAGCTCTTTTCGAATCTACATATAGCCAGAATTTATAGAAAAACTTATTCATGCATGCATATTTGCTACATTTTTTATTAACTTATTGTCTTTTGTCTATTGGTCTGCCTGGTTATGAAAGTTTATAACTTAATTTTCACCCACTTACATTGAATAAATATATTTTTTAGAATTTGTAAACAATTTTAACAAAAAAAAAAAGCAAAAAATTTAAAATTTTAATTTTATATACACCAACCAAGAGAACAAGCTGGATTTAAAAGTGGTTTTAGTACAGTAGATCATATCCAGGTGTTGAGAGAAGTTATAGAAAGGACGAATGAATATGAGTTGTCATTATGTTTTGGATTTGTAGATTATGAAAAGGCATTTGATTCTATAAACATTTCTTCAGTGATTAAAGCATTGGATCATCAAGGTATAGATCCAGGATATTGTCATATTTTGAAGAATATTTATAAAATTGCAACAGCAACAATTGGATTATGTAATGATACTGGGAAAGTCAACATTGAGAAAGGTGTAAGACAAGGTGACTCCATATCTCCAAAACTTTTTACAGTAGTGCTGCAAGAAGTATTTTGTGGATTAAAATGGGAAACTAAAGGAGTGAAAGTAAATGGAGATTATTTAAGTCATTTAGATTTCACAGATGATGTAGTTGTTTTTGCAAATAATGCTTCAGAGCTGCAGGATATGTTGCAGGAATTATCAGATAAAAGTAGGACTAAAGATAAATGTTAAAAAGACTAAAGTAATGTTTAATCGATTTGCTCAAAATATGAAAATAAAGATTGATTATGATGAATTAAAAGAAGTTAACAGTTACAAATACCTTGGTCAGATTATTAATACAGATGGAAACATAATGGAAGAAATTAATCATAGAATTAAACTTGGTTGGAGTGCTTTTGGTAGAAATAACTTGATACTAAAAGAAAATATGCCTATGTGTTTGAAAAGGAAGGTTTTTAACAAATGTGTTTTACCAGGTCTTACTTATGGATCTGAGACTTGGACACTTAATAGAAGAGCAATACAGAAACTTCAGACCACTCAAAGAAGTATGGAGAGATGCATGTTGGGAGTAACAAGAAGAGATCGAAAACGCAATGTATGGGTAAGAGAACAAACAGGTGTTACTGACCTCATTGAAAAAATTAAAGGATTGAAGTGGAGTTGGGCTGGACATATTGCTAGAAGAGATGATAATAGATGGACAATTGAAATTTTAAACTGGATTCCAAGAGATTGTAAAAGACCCAGAAAGAGACCACATGTGAGATGGATGAAATAAGAAAGTGTGCAGGGGTGATGTGGAGAAGAGAAGCTAAAGATCAGAAAAGATGGATTAAACTTGGAGAGACCTTCATCCTGCAGTGGATTGATAGTGATGATGATGATGATGATACAGTGCTGCCAGTAACGTCATTTAACAGTATTAAATTGTCTTTAACCTTAATTTTTGAAGTATGATTTTTTTTCTACAGTACAGGCTTTTTCTATATGTAATATATAGGGGGTTTGAAATCAGACTTTCGCCCAACCCTCAACCATTTATGCTATCTCATACCGCCGATGCACTTGATCACACACATGTCGAAAAGATAAATAATCACCAACACGTATTTCGTACTAACCCAGCACTCGTCAATTGGTCCAGATTATCACGACACATATATACAATCAAAGCTCAGCTTATATTAAGATAGCCAAGCTTCATACTTTAACGAATAGGCTTCAAACCACTCCACCTCACAACTCTTCAGCCATCCATTTAATTGAAAATCTGATTTTTGAAACTATAAAATTAAATATATATATATAAAAAGATTCTTGTTCACAGAAATGCAGTAAATATATATATATATCGTCCATTTTCACAGCATTCTTGATATTATGCAATCAAAATAAAAACAATATAGTACTCATACCCCAAAATATTCTTAAACTATTTTTAAAGGTGAGAATTGCACAATTTTGGTCACCTAATATCACGAATACTATAAAACCTGAAGTAATTTTTTTTTTGACTCTTTAAAGCATTTATGTAAATAAAATCATTTCTAAATATTTTTAAATATTTTTTTCATATGGAAGATTTTAATAAAAGAAAATAATGAAATTAGTGATTTTTTATTATTATTATTATATTTGACAATACATTTTTCTCTTACTCTTTTTAAGCTCTGAGTAATTTTATCTTTTTCTTTGGAAGTAAATCAGTTTTATTTCTACTTTGTTGGTATGATTACATGTATTATATTAGAAATTAATCAAAAAAGAATTGTCAAGCATTGTTAGCCGAGAGATCAGCGCAGCTGCCTTGCAAGCAAGCAGTTGGTTGCAGACAGTTGTTGTGGATTTGTCTCCCGGCTGATGCAATGACATATGAAAAAAAAAGAATTGATTCTACAGGCTTCTTTAAGTTGTGCATATTGATACACATGTTATTATTTTGAAATAGTTGACATTTCATCACATTAAATAGGCTTTTAATGGTGTCTTTAATAATATTCTTTCAGATTTACAACTGGAACTTTGAAAAATATAATTTTTTATTCTTTTCTAATTCTGACATACTTAAGTTAATAAATATCACATGATTACCATTTCTTATGATTGCTTATAACTGTTATTAAAACAGGCAAAACTCTCTATACCTATTACTCTGGCTTGTAGTGAGTGACAATACATATAGAGAGTTTTGCCTGTTTAAATATACTTAAGTTCCCAGATTTTCCTTTTCAAAAATGTAATAAGAATTACTTTTCATAAAATTTGCTTCTTTATATATAATACATTTATCAGATAAATTCTGGAATAGATTGCAGCTATGCTAATAATAATAGCTATGTGACAATGTTCAAAACTGTTGTTAATTGTAAATAGACAGAAGTTTTAATTATCATATTTTTGATTATCACATATTTAACAATTGAAAATAAAAATTGTTATCTTTAGGATTATTTTTTCTAAGTAATTACTTAAAGTCTAAAATAGTTCTAATTTTACACACATATTTTTACAATATTTGCATTTCATTTTCTTGTTGCCACCTGTGTCTTTTAGAGAATCACTTATTTCAAACATGTTATTTAATTTTTAAACTGATCAAGGTTATATTACAAGAACATTTTATTTAAACTATATCTCAATAATTTATTAAATAGCTTTTAGTTATCAAAAAAAGTTAAATAAAAGATTATATTTATTGAAGTTTATAGTTCTAGCTAATTCATAATATCCTAAGGTGTCGTTATTAGCAAGGATGCACAAATGTCTGCCAAAGATAATGCATTATTCAAGTAAATAACATGTCATATTTACATTAACTATAAATACACACACCCACATGCATATCTTTCATGTACCATATAACAATGTAAGATTTATATATATTGTGAGAATATCATTGGTGGTAATTTTTTTCAACAAAAACTGATCATCATCACTTTATAATATGATAACAGTAAGGTTCTATGTCTAATAGTATAGAATTAATGATGAGTTTCATTGCTTAACCAAACATATAACAGAAACTAAAATAACTTTGCAACCCTATAACATACATTATTGAGTTTTGAAGAATATTCGTCTTTAAAAAATGAAACTTTATCAACACAATTTTTGAGATGCTAACATTATTCACAGTAGTTTCTCATATATTCTTTTAATGAACTTTTTTTTATCACTGAGACAATGACATTGAGAATTAGTAGTTATTCATCATCATCATGATTATTGAATATCTTCAGGCATTTACTAGAAAAAATATTTAAATAGAGGATTTGAACTCAGGATTTATCAGTGTATTCATTCTCCACTCTATATCAAACATCTGATACACATGACAATACACATGTGAAAAAGATATTTAAATAGAGAGATTTGAACTCAGGATTTTTTTAGTCTATTCATCTGCTATTCTATCTCAAGCAACCAATACTACATGACCACACACATGCAAAAAAACATTCAAATAGAGGGATTTGAACTCAGTATTTTTCAGTTCTGTTCATCCTTCAGTCTATTTCAAGGAACTGATACACATGACCACACACATGTGAAAAAGATATTTAAATAGAGGTATTTGAACTCAGGATTTTTTTCAGTCTATTCATCCTCCACTCTATATCAAGCAACCAACACACATGACCACATACATGCGAAAAAGAAATTTAAATAGAGGTATTTGAATTCAGGATTTTTGAGTCTATTCATCTTCCGCTCTATCTCAAGCAACCGATACACATCTCCACGCACATGCAAAAAAGATGTGGTGACGAGTATACGTATTTCATACAGAACCAGCACTTATCAATTAGACCAGATCCTAATCTCTCACACATATTTACAATCAGTGCTCGGTTCATATTAAGATAGCAATTCCGCAAACATTAATGGTCAGGCTTCCATCTTCTCACTTTTCCAACTATTCAACTATCTATTTTATCGAAAAACCGACAATGGAAAGCTTTAAGCCCTTGTGGATACTGACTTAGAACTAGATGAATATTTTATCTTTAAATTTTCTATTCTTTGTTCAATAACAATATAATGTTAAAATAGATATGAAATAAATCTAAAGAGATGTCAATCATCATCCGAAACCAATTTATTATATTTTTAAAACACTTGCACACGCACATATAATTATCGTGTCGTAAACATAGCTTTTTATAAATATATAACATTCTTAATATACACCGTCATATTATTAAAATTATAGATGTTTGAATAAGCTGTAGCAAGACTACATAAATTTACATCAAAATAATAATGGCAGAATGATAAAATAATAATAATTAGAAAATTTGATTTCTTCTTTTCAATTTGTAATAATAAATTTACTATTTACTTTGCATTCTTATAAAGTTTTGAGCCTGAAATAAAATACGTCTAAATTTAAATTAAGTATTTTGCTATTATCCCCTCCCCAGTAAATTTTTATCCTGGAAAATCGTGGCACATATTTATAATGAAATTCTGAGGCATTTGAAAACGCATAAACAAAATTATAGATCGACGTAAGTAAATATTAATAATAAACGTTCCATGTTAACATTTAGGTAGTAGGTTTGGATATTTAAAATGCAAAGTAATATATAATTCTTTGACATTGAGAATATATTGTCTTACACATCATGAAAGAAGTAATTTTAGAAATTTTTAGGGTCTCAAATCATAATGTTTGGAAGATCAATTTCATTTAATTTTTATTGTGACATTCTTTGAAAGCACCAGACTAATTTTCATTATGTAAGTGGCTGCATAATCTTATTCTTTGTTCCCTGCTGATTAACTGTTAATTGCTCTTTTTATACAGATAGATGTCAATTTCCAGATGTTTCATTATAGTCTTTTGCTTATCCCCAGTTTAATAACTGTAACTTGAGAAATAAATAATTTGTTCAAATATACCATAAATATAAATGAACGATTTTGTTATTTATCAATCACGATTTTGAATATTATTTTACAAATAAAAAATAGGTTATTTTTTATCACTAGTATAAAACAAACACGAGCAATTAATATTATTTCTTTCATAAAATATTTCAAATGTCTACAATACTGTATAAATCAGATACTTGGCTACCTTCTTGCTCACAATGGCCATTCAACCTAGTATTCAGACAGAAAATCTCTATTTGGGACACTCATGACCTGTTATTTCCCACTCAAAACTCTATCCTTCCTGACCTTGGTGGTATTAATCAGGTGGTTACCAGGTTTTTCAAACATCTCAAGTTGGAGCCAAGGTTCCTGGACTTCCTAGTGAAAATCAACCTGGATTCATTCCAGATGAACTGGTTCCTGAACTACAGGAGATTCTTCAAGAACATAGATTCTACATCTCACAACTGCCACAGAACCTCTGAAACCTTTGACCACATGTTAAATGATTGCCCGGCATATAATAAAATCAGAACATTCATTGCTCATAGCTGCCACATTTACCTGAACAAAGTACTAGGTATCAAGAGTTGCTTCCTGTCTAGAGATTAGGTCATCTCAAGACTTTCGACCTTCATCATTTATGCCACCTTGATGGCCAGATGTCGCAACAAGTTTACTATTCCTCATCCCAAGCCTGAAGACATATTCATTTCTAAGTTGAAGGAATTTTGCCATAAGAACAGTATCATCTTATCCAGATTTTTATTTGACAACACATGGAGCCTGATTAAGCTGGATTAAACAACACCAGCAAGCACATCATACCATTTGATCGCCTGAGCAACATGGATAACTATTATTTTATTTACAATTGTATCATTCTTACATATGTTTTTCAATAAAGTTGTTTATAATATAATACTGTTTTCATTTTCCCCCTGATATTTCTCACTTAGGAGTGAGTTACTTTACTAGCAAGCACACACACAGATCTGTTAAATGGACATTTTTATATAAAATGTTAAATACAAGCAATATTATAATATTTTTTATCTCTAAATGAAAGTATTATTTTATGTGATTGCTTCAACTCCATCTCTGTCATCATCATCATTTTCAGCTATTATCAATTCAAAGTTTAAGTTAGGTTTTCCCATTTCATAATAACTCCTCTCAACATTATAATAGCAAACTTCCTTATTTTATCTTTCCAGTTTATAAGAATTCAAATGGAAGTCAATCTCTGATAATGTGCTATTTCTTAAATATTATAAATCTACAGTGCACTCTCCCGCCGGTAAGAGTTTAAAAACATAAGTGAATCACTTAAATTTAGATGTGTTTTATTTGTAGATCTTTTATAATTTGTTCAGCTCTCAGTTCCAAATGCTTCAGATTGGCCCATACATATAGCTTGGGTGATAAAGGATAGAGTGGATTCATTCTATCTTTTAAAAAGACTTTATCTTGTGTTTGGAAAGGAGAGTATTCATTATAAATCTCATTCCATCTGTAAAGTGCATGTGCCATGGTTTAAGCTATGATGTTATTATAGTCTCTTGGGATACAATTTCAAACTTCAACTGCTCATTAATTATCATAGCATTATGTCTAACCCAGATCCATTTTAGCATCTTAATTCTTTCAATGCTAGCAGTCATATTTGTTCGCTCTCTCATAGAAGTATTTCTTTTGAAGCATTCTTGCTATTTGCATCACACACTTTTTTATACTTTGTTAAATAATTTGAAGTCTTTGCATTGCTCTTTTAATTGTCCATGCCTGAGATCCATAAGTAAAAACTAGTAAAAACATCTATTAAAAATGATTGTATGTATATATATAATATGTAAAATTATATGTTCATGTATATTTGTATTCATGTATTTGTACTGTGTTTGTTATAGTTCTGAAGAAGATTGCTGGAGCAATAGAAACTGTCATTAGTGGGTTGTAAAAAGCATTGCAAAAAGTAATAAAGAACATAGATGACATTAAAAACATTTCTTTTAAGATACATAGATATATTTTCTTCTATTATTATGTTTACCAAAACTACTCCATCTAAGGTTAATTTTATGATTAATTCCACCTATTATGTTTCATTTGTATTAATAATATGACCAAAGTAATTTAACTTCACATTTATTAATCTTTATTTAATCTTCTTTTGATTCCTTTTTGCTATTCCATCATACATTTCTTCATACTTTGTTGGATAGCCTGAACATTTATTGCATTGCTCTTCTTTTAAAGGTTCAGGTCTGAGATCCATAAATGAAAATTAGTAAAATACATCTACTAAAAACCTTCATTTTAAAATACATAGATATATTTCCTGTTAATATTATGTTTACCTAAAAGCACTCTAATCATTTAATTTTATGGTCAATTTGACCCATTATGTTTTTATTTGTATTAAGTATCTGATCAAAGTAATTTAACTTCTAATTCACATTAATGAATCTATTTATTCTTTTGAGAACATCCATTGAACATTATTTTAATATTTTTAGCACTTGTCATTAATCCAACTTTTTTACTTTCATCTGAGAACTCATGTACCATTTTCTGAAGCTCTGAAGCATTATCTGCAAAGACAATCTCCATCCATTTTTATTTCCCTTAGCTTTCTATTTTCATTCACAAAATCGTCTTATAAAACTGCTGCAAAAGCCTCGAGAAAATGCAATAAATCTATCATAGACTTGTCAATTTCAATATTTTTATTATTATCATGTAATCTAATTATTGCTGCTGTATTCTGAAAACTATTCTTGAAAATATGGCAATACCTTGGGTCTATATCTTGATAATTCAAAACTCCATTTATCAAGGAAATGTTTATCCAATCAAATGCCTTTTCATAAACTACAAATCCTAAGTGTTATGGCAATTCAGTGTTTATTGGGCTTTTTTATAACTTCTCTCAATACTTGGATGTGATCAATTGTTCTAAAATACTTTTGAAATCCAATGTCTTATCTTCTTATTGATTTCAAGAATGTCTGAACTATCTTCAAGGGCTGTTAACATTTTAAATGATTTTCAAGAAAAACTTAAAATTTTTTGAAGTTTCTATGAAGGTTAGAATATTAACTGTTGATAGTAACCTTCTTAATAGTCCAATTCTGCTATACTTTAATTTGAATGCTTTCATGTCCATTTCCTTTAACATTTTTTTCAATCAATGATTCAGAACATATTGTACCTTTTATAATTGGTACTGATAGTTAGGTAGGGTTGGAAAAGTAGCTATATTTAAAAAAAAATAAATTTAGGTTATTTTCTAACATATAATTTAAATGTTATAGGTAGTAGGGGTTAAAACTCAGTAAACATGAGCTTATAAAGTTATATTATATAGTTTGAACTCATTTAGAGGTGAATTAAATATAAAATGATATAATAACTTGTTTAAAAATAATATTAATTTTTATTTATTATATTTAAAAAATACTACAGAGATAGAATAGCTTAATTATAACAGTAAATATTTTATATTATAATTTTAAAGTAATTATTTTGTGTAAAACATTGTTTAAATGATAAGTCAATTTAATATTAGTTTAAATTGTGCTGAAAGTATCACATGGACAGAGGAGATTGTGTGCATATGTAGGCTTACAAAAAGTTAGAAAAAGAAAACTTTAATTTTAGCTTGTTAACAAAAATTTGATACATTATAAAGTGTAACAAATACTAAGTCTAGATATAATATTAGCAAAGTAATGAAAAAAAATATTATTTTATTTAGGTGTAATATTTTATTTTTGGGTTAATTTTGGGCATTATAATATTAAAAATTGTTCTAACAGGGATATTTAGTTTTTTAAATAAAAATATTTAATATTTAAAGTATTAAATAATTTGATAATGTTTAATATTGATGACTCATAGTTTTAAAACTTAATTTTAAAAATGAAATTGATGTAGTTATGTAAATTAGCAGTGACCAATGAAATCATTGGATTAATACCAGTATAAAAAGACATTGAAGCCAGTCTAGACAGTAATTTCAGTGATTTTAGTGATTCAGTGATTTACAGATTCAGATTACGATAGATTTAGTTTGAAATTTATAACTATATTTTTTATATTGTTATAGTAGTAAGGTTCTTTTAAATTATTATTTTATTTAAAAGTATTTTGAAAAGTATAATTGGAATAACTATTTAAATAGTGACTCACTAAACACCAAATTTCCCTGCCAGATTATCCTACTTGAAACTTAGCTTAGTACCTCAATAATTCTATGGAACATGATAATAGCTACTTAAATATTGGGATAATGAACACTAAATGTCAAGGAGTATACTGCAACAAAGCCAGAAATTTATGTAAGGACTTTGAAATTTTGATAAATAGTATGTCTGGGTGAGTGAACATTTTTTTGCAATAACTTTATCATATTACAATAAAAATAATTTATTAAAATCAATTAATAGGAATTAGATATTTATTAAAAATCTTTATCATAGTGTTAAATTTGAAAGAAAGAAAAGAAAATTAAGACTCTGCAATTGAATGTCTATTTATTATAAAATTGATAGTAATAATTCATCTTTAATTTGTCTTTAAAGTAATCAAAATGAAGGCAAAACTCCCCATACAGTAGTGCCACCCTGTGCCAAACAGAGTAATCAATGGATGCCAGAAGGCTTGTGCATAAAATCCCTATCTAGTGCCTACTCATCCAATATCCCTAGACTAGTTTCTGGCTTGTGGCCATCATCAGTGATGAGCCTTGGATCTGAGAGCACTGCACCTAGATCTTAGGATCTTAGGATCTAATGCTCTCAGATCTAAGGCTCCTCACTGATGATGGCCACAAGCCAGAAACTAGTCTGGGGATATTGGATGAGTAGGCACTAGATAGGGATTTTATGCACAAGCCTTCTGGCATCCATTGATTACTCTGTTTGGCACAGGGTGGCACTACTGTATGGGGAGTTTGCCTTTGTTTACAACAAATTATGTGCTAGTATAGAGATGGTGATCATGTGATGTTTAATCAAAATGAACTGACATTTTCAGAATGATGTATTTAAAGGCAGATAGAAGATGAATTTTGAATGTCTTTTACACTTTTAAAAGGACTTGTTAATGATCAAATCAATAAATAATATTATATACTTTTAAATATGACTTTATTTGGAATAAATGAGTTCTGATACATCTTTTTAAAAGATTGAAATTATATCAGTTAATAAATCCTTGAATAATATAACTGTCATTTTACCTAGAAAAAAATATTTTGTGAAAAGATATATATTTACAAGGTTAAAAATTGTAAATCTTTTAAAGAAATATTGATTTTAATTTGTGAACTACATGTCTATTAATAAATGTATTAAATAAATAATTTATATTATATAGAGTCTGCTACTAATGTTTTTGACTGATGGAAAATGTGAATATTACTTATATTTACTGCAATTTATCTGTTATACACAATGGCCAAAATGTACATAAGAAAATATTTTATATAAATGGATTTTTAATTATTATTCTATGAAGATATTAAATGCATGCATAAAATTTTCAAAAAGGACTGAAATAAGCATTTTATCTTACAGGATGGTTAATATCCTTCTTAGATTTTAATGGATTTTATACATTTTTTTAATGGTATGTTTTCTGACAAGCAAATTCCTGACAAGCATTCAACTTACAAGCAGGAGGAGAGAAAAAAATATTTTCATAACGTTAAAACTTTATCTTTATTTAATATGAAGTGTAATGTTAATATTTAAAATATTACTTTTTTTTAATTTTGAAACTAACCCTTTTGTTATTATATTTTAAATTAATCTTAAAATAGATTAATTTTATTATTATTAAAGTGTTAAAAAAGGATATTCAGACAAGTAGTTTTCTGAACAAGGTAAATTATAATCATAATTGATTTTTCTAAATATATGATCCAAGAAGTGGATCTCCGTAATGATCTATATAATGGTTGAGATCATTGGTAATTTTTTATTATTTAAATTACATTTTGCTTTATAATTTGTTTTTGTTTTTTAAATAAAAAATGATATATCCTAATTAGTATTTTAAATTAGTATTTCATATTGCTTGAATTTAATATTAAACAGTGGAATGAACCATTGATAGAAATTATCATCATGTATATTTTTTTATAAAAGAATTGATGAATGTTTTTGAAAACATCCAAGGATATTTAAAATATTTATTTAATGTGAATGCTTGAATATGTGTACATTAAATAACATCTTTAATTTATTAATATTTTATCTTTGTGAATGTTATGTGTTGAAATACAGAGAAAGACCTTATACTGATCTCTAAATTATATAATAACAAATAAATAAATATATAGTACTGATGTATGTTTTATCAAAATCATTTGTGCTTGAAAACTTAAAAAAAAAACACCTTGAAATAAATATAGATCTTTGTTGTTTCTTTAATATTGTGTTTTTGGAAATTATTTTTCGAATACTGTTTGTATATTTTACAATATTAAGTGAGTTATTTGGTGTGAAGATAAAGGATGGAGACCAGGAGAGTAATATTCATATAAAATCCTAGGTGTTAGGGATATGTTGAAAAACTGTTGTATGTGAATTACATTTTCATACTTTAAAATTATTAAAATATACAGATAACATAGGGTTGTATATTTTCCATGGACAGTGCATTTTTATCATCAATAAGTGCTATAATAGAGCCATGACTTGCATCTTAAGTGCCCAATGAATATGGACCTATTATTATGATTTGCATTGTATCCATAATGATATTATCTTACTCTTTTGAGTCATTTTTGTTATTATTTCATACCCTAGACTACAATTGCTATCTATCACCATAGAAATCATTGTTGAGGATATAAGTTGGTAAAGTAAAGTCTAAACCATTTGAAGTTAATAATTTGTGAGAGGGCAAGATGAAATATATAGAAATTTATTTCACAAATGATGTTGAGATATTTGATGATTATCATAGTATATAACATAAGAGAGAAATAATTGATACTCATACAAATATTAGAGATCAATTAGCTTAACTGATGCATATTTAAAGTGGAATAAAAGTGAGAATAATGAAAAGAATTTTGAATGATATGATGAATATAAGAGTATAAAAACAAAAGAAATACAAATATCAAGCAATATAATTTACAGATAGTTCTTTAAATTTTATTATAAATAATTTAAACCCATTTAAATAACAAAAATTTATCAAATTATCTCTTAAGTACTTTGCATAAATAGTAATATTTTATAAAGGGATATATTCATATTTTTTATTTAAAATTTTCTGATATTCAAATATTAGGGTGATACTTTGATAAACTGCAAAGAATGTTTAATAAATTTTCTTTTAATATTTTATTTGTTGGACTTTTAAAAGTGTATTTTAAAAAATAAACTTATATTGATGCACTACATGAAAAGAAGTATATTTTATAATAGTATAAGTGTGATATTAAGTTTTCTTAGTAATTAGGAAATTTATTGTAACTATTCCCAATACAAATAATAGAATAATATTTTACTGAATGAGGAATACATATTGTCATTAATGTTGTAAGTTTTATTTTATTTTGAAGTGGCGGAGTTAAGGCTATCTTCTTTTATTTCATGTATTTATTGGTAAAGATTTATTGTAAATATTTTTGTTTTATGTTAAATAATGTTAATTCTTATTTTACTTTTGTAAATATTTTTTTATATTACGTTGTTGTTTTTATATTGTAATAGTATGATATTGCTAATTTATAAATAAATTTGTTAACTGTTGTTTTGAAACTTATCTTAGTCGAGTTGTGATTTATCTGCATATTGTTATTTGATTTTTCATTCTACATGCATGATCCACAGAAATTAATAATTTCAAATATTATTTATTTGGCACATGATCCATAAAGATTACTTAGATATTATTTCTACTATAGTTGATTGATTAACAAAGTATATTATTCTTATTATCATCGTAGAAGATATGATCATTGGTAGTTATTTTTACTGATACAACACAAATGAGAGATATACTTGATATTGCCACAATATTCAAATACATTATATTTTTAAGAATGCCACTTTAAATAAAGAGAGATCGTAGGTTTTAACTAAAATTTTATTATATATTTATGTTTTATTACTAAACTTTAATCATTAAATAAATTAAATGTTGAGAGTAATTAAATGATTTTAGTTGCTTATTGTTGTTATTATTTTGAAAGAGTAGTTAGATATCATGTAAAATCCCTCATCATATTTAACTACAGGGTGTTAATTAATTAACTCATTTTGTTATTAGTTTATTAGAAATGAACCTGAGATTATTATTATTATTTTGGAGAATTGTAAATTTCTTATTGAAAGATGATGAGTAAAGTTATTAGTTAATATTTTATTAAAGAAATATTAAGTAATTTATTATTTCTGTAATAAATTTATAAATCATATTTTAGAATTGTTATATGTGTGTGTTTAAAGACATGACAGTATTACATGGTAATTTTGTTATATGAATTTGGTGGGGTTATATTCTTATGCCATTGTGAATGTATCTTTTGGTATGTATTCTCAATGCTTAATCCAGTGCACCTTACTGAACTTCTCATGTTAGAATTTTATAATTATATTTGTTATTTTGATAGAATCTTATTTTATTTATAATATTGAGCAAATTTATAAATTAAATTTATTATTGAAATGAATAGATTGACTATTATAGTTGGACACTGATTATTTATGGTGAATTTAAGTGCATAGTGTTTTTGTAACATGTTTTCTTATATTTAGTTATTGAAAATAATGTTTTATTAGATACTGTATGTTAGCAGTGTATCTTGAACAAGTCTTAATATTAATTGACTTGATAGTTATTGTTTATGTAACTTGACCGTAGTTCAATATTGTTATATCCTAGTTAGCTGGATTTTTTTGTTCAGATTTTCTTAAAGGAAGGGTCTTATATATATTCTGTGAAATTCACAAGTCTATGTCTTATCATTTCTATAACCATAACCAAATTTATACATGCCACTTTCATCAATCAATTATTTATTAATTTTAGTATCCTCTGCTTTTGGCCATCGACCACTATTGGCTGATATTTTAGTCTTCCAAAAATAAGAACCATAATTTCAAATTATATGTTATGATTATCAATATTTACAAAATTACCCACACATATTCATCCTGTCTTCAAGAAAACTTAACTGATATTTTATTTTAAGTGCTATGATGAAACTGAGAATAAAAGCCATGGTGCTTTTTGATCTTTTATTCAGAGGTAAAAAGCCAATAAACTTACTATTCTTGCTCATCCATATTAGTGACCAACCCGTACATGTTCATTATGATTTTTTTACATATGATGGTAATAGCAGCTGTGGTAACAACATTATATGGAGTAGATATTACGAATTTGCCCTGCTTGGTTCTTTTAAGATGTCAAAGAGGAGAGTTGCTGCACCATACCTATTCTGACTTAATGAGATCAAAAAGTTCTTTCATGCAGCCATGTGTGGTGACCTGGGATTGGCATGGATATTAAAGCCTACATAAAAATGCAAAGCATGTCAGTCAATTGCAAATGTACCATTGAAGATATGTATTCTTTGGTCAAAAATTAAAACAATGTGAGCTTTATTTACATTGATCACATTGGTTTGGGTCTATTTGAAGAATAAATATTTAAAGTTCTGATTGATTCTGACTCTAAATGGATTGAATATAAAACCATAAAAAATATAAGTTCAATGGAAACAATGAGAATTATCAAAAGAAATATTCAATATCATACATTACCCAACTGCCTGGTGTTCACTAATGTCACAGAATTCATTTTTGCTGAATATGAAATCATTATAGCTGAATAGGAGATCAAGTATATTCCATCCCCACCATATCATCCTGAATCAAATTAAATTGTTGAGAAAGCTGTACTACAGTGAAAACAAATGTTAATTAAGTGTAATATTGATACTATGCAAGAAGCTATGGATAGTGTTACATTATTTCAGACATAGTTCCATTTGCAGACAGGAAGATGATAAAAATACTGTAATAAGATGATTTCCATCTTTAAATGAGGAAAAATTAGCCGAGCATTTGCACAAGAGAAATATACCTATGCAATTAGGGAAAGTCTGATTATGCAATAATCTGTAGAAGAAGTAGATAGAAAAAATCACCAACAAAACAATCTCAAAATTAGAGAATGAAAGTTCAAATGATTTTATGTAAATCACATTTAATGGGACTGACAAATAGTGCTGTGGGTGAAATAAATAACTTATTGTATATTAGTGGTGGCTAAGTCAATAATGTTAATAATAGCACAGAGAATGTACAAAATCAAATTGTTAGATAATGATAAGGAATTAATACATCAAAAATACCAACAGGGATAATAAAATGCTGTGTGTGAAGACCATGAGAGTGTTTAAAGGATTATGAGTGAAACTCTGCAGGAAATTGCAATTCTCTGGAATGAAATAGGTAACGCTGCATAATTAAACAAAACTTATATGAATAAATAAATGATTACATATATAATCTTAAATAAAAGTAAGAAACTAAAAGTGCACTTAAGCTTAGAATATAAATTAATCATAAGTATAAAAATATAGCAATTGTATATAGTTATTGTAATTAACTACACTCTATTCAAATAGTTAAAGATATAAAAAATGAAAAATGATAAAATGCAAAACCTATAACTTATCTATCTGATTAAAATAAAACTAGATTCTTGAGAGATACAAACTACTTTAGACAAGAGTTTATAAAAGTTAAGTTTAGAAAAGAAGTGAAGAATCCACTGGGACCAGAAAAGCAGTTATTTAGAACAGAGTGAAGCAGTATGTAGAAAAAAGGTGTTTAACTCACTTTATCCTCCATTACAGATGAAAGGGGAATCTGAAACTTTGACCAGGCTTACCTGATCTTTGACACAATATAAATTACACATAAGAGTAACTTAATAAAGAACATGCAATTATATATTTTCTTATATATATATAATATACTGATTATTGAAGTAAAAATAAGTTTAATTACATTATTCTGGTAATCTCTTTATTTTTAATATATGTCATACTTGCTTCTTATTGTATGTGGTCATTAACTGTATTATTGTTGAAAGTTCAGACTGGAGCACAACTTGCTAGAGTCCTTTTATCTAATTTTTTTTAAATTTCTTATTTAAAAACATTAACTACAGAAACTTTTTTCCAAACTTCTTTTTACACATGCACACACACACACACCATATATATTAATTAAAAACCACACAAATTTTCAATCTTTTAATGATACTTATCTACATTCTCTATAATAATTTATAAAAACTTATGGTTTTCTTAGGCAACAAAACTTTAATATCAAATTGGGAATGTTGTGAAATAAAAACTGAGTTCCTATGTTTGGTGTGTCTTAATTAGTCTCCTGAGCTGCTGATGACTTCATGTTTAACAGAAACACTCATCCCACAAGAGGTTTACTTGATTTTTCATAAATGCTTCCAAATATAACACATTTTTATAAATTTCTATAGAGCAGGAGTGGCCAAACTTTTAGACATTGGGGGGTGACTTTTTTGCTGAAAGTATATGTGAGGATGACTACATTTTTTTCAGGACTTTAAACTGGAAACCAGAAAAAAAAACATTTTTGCCAGAATGGAAAAAAAATAATGGTTCAAAGTCCTGGTTTTTTTAGAATGTACTTGCAAATTGGTGTTTTTTTATAAGAGCTTTTAGGTACTCAAAAACTCTCTATATAGTAATGCCACTAAATGCAAGAATTAGTAATCAATGGATGGAAGGAGGTTAGTACATAAAATTTCTATCTAGTATCTACTCATTCAATATTCCTATATAAGTTTCTAGCTTGTGACTTTCATCAGTGAAGAGCCTTGGATTTGAAAGCACTGCTTTAGAAGATATGAACTGATGAACTTTTTTCAACATGATACAAACTGTTGAAGAAATTTTATATGACTACTATTAAAGTACCTCAGCTCCCTCTAGTATTATAATTTGTCCATGTCACTTTATGAAATATTTATTAATGGACTGTTCTCTGTGAAGCTACTTGTATGCAGCTTTAAGTTATTCTCAAACCACTAATTTTTATGTTATTTTGCTGATTTTATGGTCATTTTACCAAGAAAAACATACCATATGATGCTGCCTCTATAATTATTTTACAATTTAAAAAATCAGTAATATTTAAATTTAAAGTTATAACAATTAGATACTGCTTGCCTTCCAAGGTGCCAATTGATTGTTTTATATTCTCTACAAAAGAAAGTGCTTGTCAACAATTTTGACAATTCTAAGATCTTTATTCTAATTTTCAAAATGAAAATATATGTTTTAGAGTATTTTTTTACATATTTATTATTATTTTCATAAAATATATGTGAAAATATAATTATTTTAAAAGGATAGTTCCGATTTTAGTAAAAATTATTTACTTTTAGATGAAAATAAATTGAGAAAGAAATCAATGATGTAGGCTGCATTTTGTAATAGATTATGAAAAGTATGTTTTATGTTGTCTGCTATAGATTATTTTTATCAATTATAAATAGAAATGTATTTTTGAAAAAACTTTTGTTTATTTTAATAATCTGACAAATTATTAATTTGCTTTTTAGTAACTAAACTAAAATGAGTATAATTTTAAAAGATTAAATATATATTTTTACTGCTGATTCTGTAATTGACCAATCAAAAATTTAGAACCTTAATTCATACAGCCAATAGGTATTTTGGATGAGGTAAAGGTTAAATTATAATTATTATATGAATGATTTTAAAAAGTTCACAATCTCCTTGTTTTAAAATCAGTTCATTAAAATCCTTATTTCTCCAGGACAAGTTATTTTGATTCTCCTGAGGAAAATGGCAATTAAATATTTTTAAGAATTTAAATTTAATTCTTTTCAGCTTCTTCCAATCTGGGTTTATTTTTGAGATCAACAATAACAACAGGCATTATTTTAAATTTACTATTTTTAAATGAGAATAATTTTGAATTTTACTTTTTTTATTTTTATTATTTTTTATATTCACATCAGCTCTGAATTTATCTCTATAATTTGTCAATGTTTATGGCAGCTTTGGATCAATTTCCAGAGACATTGCGATCAACCATGCTCAATGTCTTGGCCATCCCTGCTATAGAAAATGTATATAAATAACATTAATAGATTATACATATTTATTTCAAAACTTGTACAAATTTCTCATATCCACCATCTCACATGATATTGCAAAGAGGGTTAACTTTTTTAAAAAAAAAAAACAATTCTCAAAATTATTTATTTATAAATCATAATACTATAAATGAGCATTAGTTTCATACACTTATTCCTACTTTTTTTTTTAAAAAAAGATATTATTTCCATAATTAGACATAATTTATATTTTTATTTTAAATGAAAATGGAATGTTTATCTATAGTAAATATCATGGAAATAAATCAAGCAAACTAAAAACAAGTTATATAATATTATATATATCATGAAAATACATATTCTGTAATATTTTTCTTTTATACATAAATTAATAAGAAGGTAAAAATAATTAGGTGATATCATATTTATTAAACTTGCAACAAGTTATGCTGAATTTGTGTTGGTTTACACATATATTACAACAATACAAGTAAGCAAAAAAATAAAAAAATACTTAAAGAAAGAAATAAAAAACAAAATTTTTATGGTTATTAATTTATCATGTATGTATATGAACAATAACAAATGATGTAAATAATTAGTCAAATGCATGAACACAATTTGAAAACATCAAATTCTCATCCAAATTGGTGGTTAGCAAAAGATATAAACAAATAACCTTCTTTTCAAAAATCAAATCAAGAACTTTCATCGGCTAATCAAGATTTTTTTTGAGTGGAAAAATCGAACTTGCGGTTCGAATAGAAAAGTTTGCCACCATCAAAATAAGAGCATTAAACAAAAATTGCTCATAGGACCCTGAGTAAAGTTAAATTAAACAACATACAGATTTAAACCCAGCAATTCAGAAATTCTAAATTAAAAATATCAAAAATAGATTGTATGCATACAACAGGGATAGAAATAAAAATGAAGGAACATCAGTATTCTGGGACCACCAAGCAGCTACAGGCCATGCATTCGAACCTAGTTCTGCCCAAATAATTTGTACAGAGAGAGTGATGCCAAAAGGAAAGTTAAAGAAGCTTTTTACATAGCAAATGACCTCAGTGCCATTAATAGAAGAGAGGCATGCTTTGCTCTCTCCAAACAATGGACTAACTAATTAAAAATTCAAACTCTTTTGCATATGTGTACAATAAATCACAACAGTCTTCATTCACAAAGCTATGCATTATAGTATAATTATAGCTTCACTATTTAATGCGAAAAAAGTCACATTTTATAATTACAATTTTTACTAGTGAAGAGAAAAACAATTTATTATTTAAACTATTCAATATTTCAAGAGCATTCCCAAGTTTAAGCCAGAGAGTCAATCAATTCTAGCTTGAGATTAACAACAGCAACTATCTTGCTTTTCAATTCACTCAATAACTTTTATTAACTACAATTATGGGAAGTTACATCAGGGGAAGAAAGTTATCACCTATGGAGCTATAATCACCAGAGCTAAATTTAATTTGACATACATCTATTCATCTATGCTGCGAACATCATCAACTTTACTATTTAGATATGAAGCTGCTAATTCAACATCTTAAAGCAGGCCATACAAACAGAAAAATTCTGATAACCATCAGATGTGTTCTATAACATTCGAATCCCACCAACTGAAATATGAACTGGATCAAAAAGAATATTTATAATCTGTTAGGACATTTTCCTTATGGTCTCTTAATTTATCTTTATGTTGATGGCATATTTTTTTAATAGTTATTTTATGTATAATTTTTTTCCTTTACTATAAACTGAAAGGTGGGGGGTATAAACTAGTAATGTGTTAGAAAAGGGAAAAGCATTATTAGCTTTATTTTAAACTGAAATAAAGTAGAAGTCCAGGCATGTTCTTGTTTGCGGATAAATTAAATCATCATCTGGAGAGAAGTAAGATTTTACGCTATTATACATTAAATTCCAAAACTTGTATAGTGACACTGTTATTTGTTTGTTACTATTAATCATTTCATCTTTAGTTATTTGTTTTCGGTATATATGATTAATAAGCTCTAGTTTGGATGGTCTTTCCTATTTTTATAGAGACAAACCATAACAGAAGGGGGGATCCTATACCACCACATTATTGATATGAACTCTTCAATAAACTGATTGGAGATTAGGAATTATGTTTTGATGGAAATTAAATTAGCAAGCAATGGGTAAAATTTTAATCTTTTATGTGTTAGTATTGATAATGAATGACTATTCTGTGAAGGGAAACAAGGAGGGGATTAATGATATTAATCATAATGATCAAAGAATATTTCCGATATCTAAACAAATTATTTAACTTTGTTGTCTAAACTATGTTATTTGTAAACAAATTTGTTAAAATGTGATTTTAAATTAAAGACTGTCATTTGTATTTTTTCTATATTCAGTTCTCAATTTGTCACATACTTGCATATTATAAATAGTGATATTGATATATTCTAAAGTATAATATTATGTGTATCCTCCCTGAGTTCAAATTCTGGGAATAATGGAAGTTCAAAATGGAAAAAGGAGACGTAAGTTTGTATGTTAATACATCATCTCTCATGAATGAGTTTAGAGTGGACATATAGTCTATATATTTGTAAATCCTAGATATGCTTTTTCACTCACTCAGATGACCAATTAAGTCTACTGTCATGTCAGGTCAAGACCTGTTCCATTACAATATGTTATCTGCTTGACAGAAGGTTGAATGATTAGCAAATTGATTATTACAGCCAAATAATAACACTTGATCATAATCAATAGCACTTTACCACTGTTTGCTATACTCTTAACACCATTTATTATTAATATAAATAAAAAATGATAAAGCATTCATCTATAGTCTTTCTTCAATGCAATACATTATTATTCTATACTGTCACAATAGCAGATAGTTTTGAATGTGCAACAATCTTTTTCAGAACTCCTTCCAATATTTAAAAAAAAAAATAATGGAAAGAGTTCTGATGAAAGTTATTGGTAAGTTAGAAACTGTCAGCTATTTTCAAATATGTAGAATAATAAAATATTGCATCGGGTAAAGATGATAGTACTAATATAGACAATGCAAAAAAGTTACTGAAAAAATGAACATAAATTATTCTAATATATAATTTTCATATTGACATCATAAATTTTGGATTATTAATTTGCCATAAAAGAATTCACATTTTGTGTATAATTAACTGAAACACTGATTTACAGTTTTCACAAGTTATGATAGCATTAGTTAAAGATGATGGGGGTGGGGGGTGGGCAGACAAAGCTTATTATACTAACTGCTTACTGAAAGAAAACTGATAAACATTATGATAGAATCCAAGCAAAAAATCATAGCAAAAAATACACTTTCACACATACACAATCAATATGCAAAGTCAACCTGTAATGTCTGACAAAATATGTGATTTAAAAATATTTCATTTATTTACCAGTTCTGCTATTTCAAAACCATTGGCTTCTTTTGTTAATGATCAATGTGGAACTGGTTATATCAAGAATATAAAAACTAGGCAATGTGTGAATGAAAACAAATCACATGGTCAGAAAAAATAGTTATGTCTATTTTTCTCAATACTGAAAGAGTTCATGTCTGGAAGCCATAATAAAGTCTATCAACTAATCTGCTTTTTCCATCTATAAAACATGATGGCGGATCTATCATAATTTGGGAAATCATATCACATTATTCTTTGCAATCTAATCATTGTCCTGCATGGATACAGCAGAACTTCAGAAATCAGAATGTTTTAAAATCTTGGGGATCAGATTTTTTCTGTTGGGCAACCATTAATTCCAGACAACATTGTCTTCCAAGATGATAATGTTTCAGTTCATACAACTCCAGACAATTAAATTTTGTTTAAGGTGTGTGGCCCTTTATTAATAGTTTAATTTAAATATCATTAAGCTTTTGTGAATGTTCTTAGCTATACAATACTCATTGACATCTTGAAGCCCGTTTAAGTAGAGATAAATAGTATTTTTGCTGTGATTTCAAACTTCTTTCATGTATATATTGCTGACGAGAATGACAGTAGAGAAGTAAAAGAATAAACATCAAATTGTTATTTGCTAGTAACATTCGAATAGCGAAGTCATAAGTTGAGCTTCGAATAGAATTTCAAGATGCTAGAGTTTGGATATTCTTCACTATATCTAGGGCAGAAATTAAGGCTTTTATTCATTGAGTAAAGACATAATATTCCTCTGAAGCAAGGTAAATTACACACATCTCCATTCTATATAATTCGTAAACAATTTTAATGTAAATAAAGGCCTTATGTCATATTAATTAAAGTATCACAGAATGTTTCGATTACTTTGTCCAATCTCCGTGTATTTATTATTTTTTTATGATGTTACTGACATTAATTAGCAAATTGTAACGTGGAATTAAAATACAACCTTTAGAAAAATAGTTACTTTGTCCTAATATATCAATTTATTTAAAATAATCTTAAATCTTGAAATAAATTTAATTCATTTGTTAGTTAGTTCTTATAGGGGGACGGAGGACGGATTTTTTTTCTTTGATGTGATGCACTGTGACTTTTCCTTAAACGGAGTCAGGAATCTCTCAGCAACTATGCCCAGAAAAGCCTGCTAGACACTTTATCTTCCATTCCCCACTCTAAATTTTCCCATATTCTGCTCCATCCTATTTCCACATTATAAGCTTTGTAAACTCTATTTTTAAAAAAATTAATATTATGCTGCCATCTCGTGAGATTTTTAAATACTAAAAATAATATTTAATTCTAGATGAAATAAAATAACGCATAAGAAAGCCAACATAATAGATAATATATTTTATGTATTATATTTATTACCATCTTAAGTCATAGTATTTTACTTGTAATTATTCGTTGGCTTATTTCCATTATCTATAAATGGTTGTTAAATATCTTTAGAAAAATTCAAATTTTATTTAAATTTTCAAAAAGATCCTACTGTAAGATAAACATTTATTAATGAAATTTTAGTTAAGCGACAAATTCGTTTAAAATTAAATGTTTAATAGACTTAAATATATTTTGTCCTTAGTTCTTGTATTCCACTTTCTACATTAAAAAAAGTTTTATGTTTGTTCCATGTTAGAATATCAATTATGAGCTGACAGACATGTAACTTGTAGCATGAGAAATATAGTTTAAAACTAATTTGATTATTATTATTATTATTAATATTTTAATGTGTCAAAGCGTCAGTCGGGAAGCGAATCTCGGTACAACTGCTTGTAAGGCGCTGTGCTAACCACTCGGCGACCAACGCTTGACAAAAACTATATTGTTGTAAAAAAAAAAAAACATTTCACCAATTTATATTTTTTTTAAAAATATTTATATATTATAGGAGACAAATAATTGTATTTGGAAAACAATAAACTATTACTTTAACTGAAAATGTAAATTTAATTATGAACTAGGAATGCTTAAATAAGAAAAGCATAGATTTCAAAGTTTGTTATAACATTATGCTAAACCACTTTTGATATCTTGGTCTTGATATTGAATATATCAAGACCAATATATCGAAAACCACTTAGCATATTGTGCAATAAAGTCCTTTTGAAAGTAAATATTATAACAAACTTTGAAACTTAAGCATTTCTTATTTAAGCGTTCACACTGCTTATAATTTAACTCTATATTAGGTTTATTATTGAACTGGCATTGTCTAATCTACCCCATCTATGAAATAACTTCTCTCAAATTTCAATATCATTAGCAAACTATGTTCAATACTACCAGATATAAAGAATAGATGACAGCTCTATTCTTTGTGCAATTTTCTGACATAAAGACAGTTTATTTTACAGCTAGGATGAGATTAGTCAACTCATTTGATTTGTAATATATATTAATACTTTGATAATCTGATATTTATTTATTTAACTTTTAATAAATTATCAATGTAGAAGTTATTTTAAATAAGATACTATCTTTATCCTTTATGCAATTGAATATTGTTTCATAATTAATATGGATGTGTTTAGATCTGGTTTATATGTCAGTTCCATTACTAAATTACAATAATATTAGCAAAATAAGTTTAATATCACAAACACATAGATAGCCATTCTGTTCTTTATATAGTTTACTTATATAGGGATGGTTTGTTTGTTATTTCAATTAGGGGAATATTATTTATTTGATTTCTAATCAATTACCAATGTAAAGGTATGTTATACATGATAATCTTTATATTTTACACAACTGAATATTATTTTATAATTTTCATTGCTGTATTAAAATCTAGCTTAAATATCAATTTTATTCATAAATTTCAACATCAGTAGCAAACTTCGTTTAATGCTACTGGAATGTAAGCAAAAATAATCACTTGAGTTTTTCTTGCAGACAAAGAGATGGTTCTTTTATTTTTTCACAGCTAGGGTAAGATTAGTCAACTCCAGTTTAGCTTATATCAAATCTAATATCAACATAAATTACTACATTTTTTATTAAGAAGGTTTACATAATTAAATAATGATACATATCTTTACTTAGAGATTGTTGTTAAACTTTACTTATACAGAATTCATTTTGAACATTTATAAAATAAATTATTTCTATTGCTAATAAAGCAAAACTTACTTATAGACAATATTTAACAAAGAAAAAACATTACCAAATTCACCACTTCCTTTATTTTGTTATAGTATCTTATATAAATGCAATTTATTCACTGTACTTTAAAGACTTTTTAGCAAAAACCTTTTATTATACATATATGCATACTGTACCAGTCAAAAAGAAGCCAACACATCAACAAACCCAAACTCAAAGTCGGATTCAAACTCAGGCGGTTCAAACTGAATTCAAACCCAACTCACGAGCTCAGATCAAATCAATGGATGACATATATCGATGGTACATGACTATGCGCCAAGGAACTAGTTCAACGGATGATGATGATTAATGAGACCCCTGATTTAACTCTAATGAAGTATAATAAAATAACTAAGAATCTTTATAAGTCAACTCATATATATATATGTTCGGGTTGCCAATACAGACAGTGAGCATTAATATTAAAATAATTTGAATAAAAAGAAAGTAAAAACAAACCAAATGGGTTAATAAAATGTTTAATAATAATTATAATTTTGTTCAATTTTTAGATTGTGATTATATAGATTACCTCTAGTCTTTAAACGGAATTTATATTTACAACAAGAATGGCAGTCCTTATTATATGCCAATACTATTATGCAATGTTATATGATAAATATATGTCTATGCCCCCGACAAGAAAATAAAGGTAGATAAAGGTATTTGGCTATGACTGAAATTATTATTCTGATTCTAAAGGAAAGAATGTGATATTTATTTTCACATTCGTAAATCAATTCACAAAGAGCAAGATACGTATTTAGGGCATAACTTTAATATTTAATAGAAAACTTACTTAATTATAAATAAATATGAATTTGTTCGACTTTAATAAAATCAATTCATCACGATTTAAGAGCATTAGAGCGGGCTTTACTGGAACTGAGAAATAAACGGTACTGACGACTTATGAGCTATAAAAATGAACACGATAAATATAATGGCTGGTCGGTGATTTAAGTATGAGGGGAAACCAGGCCGGGTCGTAACCACGAGCCTTTGGTCTTCCAATATAATAAAAAAAACGAGCAAGTGGAGGAAGTGCTTTCTTCCTAGATAATTAAACTAATAGAAATATTACCGAGGACAAGCCTATGAAACAGGAGATGGCTCGCGTCAGCAACGTTCGGAAAATGATGACTTGGTAATCATCGTATTTAAATAATAAAACCCAATTTATATAAAGAGTGCTCTACGTGATGACCTGATCAAGTTAAATTAAAGTCAAACGTGCTTTAATCAAAAGCATTTAATGCAATTAGAAATTATATTAATTATGCCTACTAGAAAGTATAAAATTTGAATTAGAATATATTCATTTAACTCCTTTATCGACCTTTTTGCGAAACAATATATTAATGTGAATAAATAGATATTATAAACTCAGTAAAGTGGCCGGGAGCATAGGTTAGAAATTGAGCTAATAATTTGTTGTTATTAGCCATTAATAAAATAGCAAAAATTGTATAAATCCTTCAACTCGATAATTAATAGAACTGTATCAAATTAGTTCTAGTGGGTGAGAATTACTATAAAAATAAATATAATATTATTTAACACAGCAAATGCAACGAAGGAAATTATTATCGAGTTGAAGTTATTATTGGCATATAATAAAAAATAAATTATATTAATAATCATCTAGCAAATATATAATAGGGTTAAATAAACGAACCGCCATTGTAAGAAAGGAAAGTTAACAGATATTAAATTTAAAGACTAGAGATAGATAGAGAATTACTACATAATTTAAAATAACATTAATAAAAAGACAATTTTACAGTAGATAGCTTAAAGATGTTTTAACTTAAAGTTCAGAACTGGCCAGGTTCAAAAGGAAAGATATTACCATTTCTTCATGGTTGGCTTCTGAGTTTCCACAGGGCAGAATCCAGTTGGATGAAACGTATGCGCGCATTTTGAAAATTATGTGAATAGCATTTTGATGGATTTCTCTAAGGTTTCAGCAGCTTACGATTGGTATATGAATTTTTATATTGCCGCCACATTGAAGATTTTCAGGGGACTTAAGGAACCGTAGTCAGACTCTTGAAATTAAGTCCCCCCCACCATGGTAGAAACACTATTTTACTTCATAATTTAACTGGGTGGCTTCTTCTCTAATGAAATATATATAGCTTCTCTTAATGAGGAATAATAGCTGCTTGGAAACTTTTCCTGGGCTCTTTATACTGTATCTCATGCCTTCAGGCTAGCGCTTCTTTCCTAATCAATCTTACAACAATTTACTAGTTGTTTTTAGATACATTCCTTCGATAAGGTTTTCAAACTCATTAACTTGAATTCATTTTCTAATTAGAAAATGAATTTTTTTAAAATCAGAAAATGATTTTAATTAGGACCTTCCTTACATTTTAAATACTTATCTTTTTCTAATTAATAAAAACTTTACCCATTGTTTTTGGAAAGGGACAATCTGAAAGCTTATCAAAAGAATGTAGCTTTTAATCACTAAAAATTTGAACAAACTATTTAAAGTAAAATGAAACATTTCCGACACAATGAAACTTTAGAACGAATATGTACATTTAAATATTTATAAATATATACGCACAATCCACGCAGTTATAATATATATAAATTCATGAATAATTCTAACATGAATTTATTAATAGAAATGATTAGTTTAAATCTCAAATGAGTTAATTTTAACACACATTTATAATAGTTCTTCTTTAAGGAAACTAGCGTGGACTGAACGTATAAAGCCCCATTGCATCAGAAATTCAAGGTTAGTACAAGGGTTTGAAGTTGGCTACTGTGAAAAATCATGAAGCTAGGATCAAACTTAGATCCGACTGCTGCAATACATAATCTTACATTTCAACTGTCCTGCAGTCTTCTTCAGAAGCACTTTTGCTTTAATTTTTTAAAACTTTATAATAAAAAAAAACTTTAGGATAAAATGTTAGAAGAAAAATGGATAAGTAAAAGTAATAATAAATTACAATGATTATTACTGTACCTGTAAAAATGCTATTCTTGATTATTGTAGCAGTAAATACCTCAGTAGTTTGAGTTTGAACCCAAAGCCATGTTATACACAATATATATATATATATATATATATATATATATATATATATATATATATATATATATAATTGAAATAATAAATTTAACAGTTTACAAACTATTACAAACAATCCTTAAATCTGTAGAAGTACTTTCAGTTTACAAACTATTACAAACAATCCTTAAGTTTGCAGAAGTACTTTCGGTTAATTTCTTAAACCTGTCTTAACTGAGGCAGGTTTAAGAAATTAACCGAAAATACTTCCATGGTTTTAAGGATTGTTTGTAATAGTTTGTAAACCATTAAATTTATTATTTCAATTATAATTACAATTTTGTTTTTAATTAACGGACATTTTATTTATTTTACATTTATATAATATTCAATGTTCAACAAGCAAATTTATGCAGCAATCTGAATACAGTTTTTTCAAATACTAAATTAAAATATGAACCTTTGAATGACACAGCTAACTCATTCAATTTTCAGTTGTTAAATAAAACTGAAGCCAATGCTGAAGAGAAGATAGCTGATTGTCCTGCTGAACTTCAGTCTGAATACAGCTTTATTGATTCTAATAAAGAATTTCAACCCCAAAACGCCATTAACTCTCTTCCCTGCCTCCGCAAGCGTAAGAACAGAAACAGGAAAAATAAGTCACATCAATCAAACTCTTCCTCTTCTGCAGAAAGTGTTGTTATAGATGATATTCTTAACCTTAATCACAATACTCGTTTGGCTCATACTTCTGGGGCAAAAAAATTAAAACGCGAAAGCTCTAGTCTTTCAGAAACCCTAATTGATCTAAGCATGACAGAACCCTTTTTGAAGACTATATCTACAGATCAGTATAACTATAATGATTGTAAAGAGGTATTACAACTGGAAGATTTCAGTTTATCTTCCTCTCTTGTTAATCACGTCTCAGAAAAAGATATTGCTAGTGACATAAATTTCAATAGCCAACTTCAGGTTGAAGTTGATTGCAGTTTATCTTCCTCTCTTGTTAATCATGATTCAGAAAAGGATATTGCTAGTGACCTGAATTTCAATAGCCAACTTCAAGTTGAAGTTGATTGTCAGGATGCTAGTAATTCAAATAAATCGGAGACTGATTAATATTGTATCTGTCAATATACAAGGCTTAAATTCTCGTGACAGGGCATATGCTTTGTCACATTGGTTTCATTCTCATAAACCTGATATTTTATGTCTTAGTGAGACTAAATTACATTTGCATTCGGAATCACGCATAATTGATATGATACATAGTTTTGGATATTTTCACTACTCCTTCTCTTATTCAGCTTCTGGAGGGGTGGCGATCATAATCAGCAAGAATTCACAAATCACATTGTTCAAAATACTATTCATTGACTCAAATTGCCTCATTGCAATCATACAATATCAAAGCTGGTACTTTATTCTGGTAAATGTATATCTTCCTAAATCTCAAGATACTGTTACAAGAATGATTAATGCAATTAATTCAACACTGAGAACTAGCCCTTTTGAAACAATTATTATTGGAGATTTTAATCATACATATCAAGTTTTTCAAAAAAAATATATTGGTTACATAAATCAGTCTCTGTGCAGTGGAAAATTCTTCTTTGATGATGAAGCATTCTCTTTTTATACAAAATCATCACATTCACTAATTGATTTACTTTTTTTTTCACCTTCATTATCATCACAAATAGAAGCTCATCTGTGGCCCATTACGTTCTCTGATCATTATGCTCTGGAGATTAAAATAATCCCAAGAAACATTCTACAACCTATAATTGAGATGCCAAGGACTATTCACATGCTTACAAAGTTTAATGCCACTATTAAACTGATCTCTGAAGCTTATATCAATTTCCATAGAACAAAAATTTTAACACTCCCTGCAGTAGATGCATGGAAGACTTTTACTGAGACACTAACAAAGTTAATAAATTCTTGTACTGCTAAATCTAAAGGTCCAGTTATTCTTCTCAATGAGCTGGACACCATAGCATGTGATCTCAAAAATATTTCATATGAAGCACAAAATATTCCTAACATTTTAAATTTAAAATCAAAATACAAGGCTAAACAAAAGGCCATTGCTGAGTACTTATCAATTAAAAGGGCCAGACAATATCTTCATCACCAACATTGCTGGACTAGGGGGTACCTGAGATGGGCCCTTGGCTCTAGCAGAAGATCAAAGGCACCTAGGTCCATTGAGATACAAGGCAACTGCTATACAGGATCTTCCATGCTTCTCAGAATTTGGGAATATTATGCAAAAAAATTCCAACCACTTGGCATTTCATTTGTCAGGAAATGTTTTGTTTATGAACATTCTGATCAACACAAAATTACTGAAGCAAGAATCCTTTCAAAGATTTCATCATTCCCAGACAGAACTCACCCTGGATTACATGGAATACCAAAATTTTTATTACTTCATTTATGCGCCTTTTCAGTCCCCATTATTAAAAAAATGGTAGACTTCTTGGCTAGTGGCTGCCGAGAAATTAATGGGCTTTGCCCAATAGGCATGGTCCCACTTGTTAAAAAACCTGAGGGTCAAAAAAATCTTGATAATCTTCGGCCTATCTCTATGGTGCCATTGCTTATTAAAACCATTGAAGGCCTTATTAGAGAGGATATATAAAAAAACATTATTGGAAAATTATCAACCTATCAGTTTGCAAAGAAAGGGAGCTCTACTGCTGATGCTGTCAGTCGATTTTGACTCCTAGTCGATCATATTCGCAGGAAAAGGATGACATGGCCAGTTGCAGTTCAACTTGACTTTGCCGGAGCCTTTGATTGTGTCAGGATTGATGTGCTACTTGGTGTACTGGAGGAACTCCAAGTGCCTCTGGCATATCTTCAGATGATTGAGAACCTTCTCCTTAACAGAGAAGTGTTTCTCTCACTTGATGGAAGAGTTGCTCCCGGCTTTCGGCCTTGTGTATCCATCCCTCAGGGCTCACCACTAAGTGCACTACTCTTCACAGTCTATGTGAACCCATTGCTGTTGAGCATTGAGTCTTTCCTTCCAGGGATTTATATTCCTTTATTGAGAGAGAACATATGCCATATTTCCTATATGGATGATGTGGTTGTGTTTCTTTCATCTCAGGATGAGTTCTCTAGACTTGAGGAACTCCTAGACCAGTTTGCATGTGAATTTGGCCTGGCAATTAATGGATCAAAGTCAGCAATGTGGTCCATCCTGACAGGGAAGCAAATATCTGGTAGACTAAAAGCTCCCCCACAGAAATTTCTTGGTTTTAGTATTGCTTCTTCTCCAGCAGCCATGAGAAAAGAACTTGAAAATTCATTAATTTTAAAGATTGAAAAGACTGTTATTTCACTATCTAAAATTTATCTTTCTCTGTTTGGAAAGGTTGCACTCCTTAATTCTGTGATTTTACCAAAAATTATTTATTATCTAGCTGGTTTTTCACCAACAATTTGCTTCATCCGCAAGGTTGAATCTCTATGCAGAAAGCTGTGCTGGGGAGGGAAGACACCAGCAATAAGTCTTAATATCTTGCAAAAACCAAGATATCTTAATGGTTTAGGACTGCACTCGATTAAAATTTTTCTGATACAGAGGACTTACAATGTCCTTGTTAAAATTTTCAGAGACAATGCAAACATAGAAAGTCCCATACCTTTTGAAAAAATAATCCCCACTGATCGCCCACCCCCTCATAAAAGAAATATCTGGATGCAACAACAATTAACTATTGTCTTTAATAGCATCAAAAGCTCTAGCTCCATGTTTGATGAAAAAATATCATACTGGAGTTCTTATCAATTAGTTCACTCTGGTAAATCTAGGACAGAGAATCTTCTCCCAGTTGCAATCCCTCATCTCATAAGGCTGACTAAGTTCCTGAAATTGGAACCAAAGTTTGTGGATTTTTTGGTTAAGGTCAACCTTGGAGCCTTGCCTACTGGGATGTTTCTTTGTAATCAGAGGGGACACAACATTGATACAATATGTACTCTTTGTAGAAGATTTGGTGAGTCCATTGAACACATACTCTATCAATGTGAATGGTGGACTCGGTTACGTAATATTGCCCTACAGAGGATTACAGGATACAATTCTTCAAATGTCTACCTTAATGATGCATTCAAAAATGGAAATTTTGGCTCCATCCGCCTGGCCACTTTCATAAATTTTATCATATGGAAGATTAGATGTAAGGTATTATTTGATAGTGAGTTGGCTGGTCCTATTGAAGACATTTTCTTAAAGTTATTATATAAAGCTAAAGAAAGTGATCTAAGAACATGCCTGCCTAGCCTTGCTGAGCAAACATGGAGTCAATTAAATATTTAGCAATATCCATGTATATTATTTATTCATGACACTCAAACTTTACACACCATGGGATTTATATGCCAAATTAGATCACCCCTGATAAGTAACGTAACTTAAAATTTTACTTTTAATCTTGTAATCATCATCTAATTTAATAACTAGTTAGTCTTTAATGTGTCAGTCATGATCGTAAACATGAACTCTATATTACAATGTATATTTTACTTTTTGTGCAAATAAAGATTATTTTGAAAAAAAAAAAACAAGCATAAATACATGATTATAAAGTTAAGAATATCCCACTACATATATTTGTAAATTTTATAAATCATGGTTTAAATCTATGCCATTAAACTCAACAATGGGAATGATGATGATGGTCTATAATTACATTCACACTAAATTATTTTATGTTTTTGTTTTCTAATGGAAGAAACTCCTAGTGCCAAACCTTCTCAAAAAAAAAAATGTTTACTTAGAATTATGTAAGATAATAATCATCATTTACAAATCATTACCATAATACTCCAGTCCATTGCTCTGTGGTTTTCATGTTCTCTGAGTTGTGGATATTTTTATGAACTATCATATGTGTGTGCGTGTTGAAGTTATAATATTTAAATTTATAAAAAACAAATGAACTGGATTAATAAAACAATATAACCATTTATTAATAAACAACACATATGTAGTTTGGTTTGTAGTTTTATGATAATCATTCCAAATAAAGATGTCAAATCGACCCATAATAATTAATATAATTTTAACAAATAGTTCATATATCTTTTATTTGCTTCTCATTTAGTACTTTCATGTATAGATATAAAATTAAGCACACATTACTTATTTTCAACAGTCAGTTCATATATTTAGTTTCTTCTAGTGATTCCATATATATATATATTCTAACCTGGTCTTGTGCATCCTCACTTCAGAATAGTATATGATATAAAATAAAATGGGTTCTAGCTCAGTTAATAATTAATAAATAAAATATTCAGCATTAAAATTAAAATGTTTCACTAGCTCAAATTTAAAATACGAATAAGGTTCAGTTTATAAAAATAAATTAAATAAATATTTAATATTTTCATGAGACTTGAAGTGAAAATACAGGTGACAAGATAGATTACATTGAGCCAATATCCTACAGGATACTACCTCAATGGCATAAGAACATTATCCCCCCTTATTACTATTTCAAATAACAAACTCATAGTATTCTTACGACTTTAATAACTTCTACTCACTAAGATTAAACTAATAATTAAATCTTAATCTCCTATTTGTAATAATCTAGCTCAAATAAAATCTCAGGTTCATAAAGTTTATTCTAAGTTAATAAAAAATACGGTAGTAAAATATGAGAAGGGATTTTATGTCATAATCTACTACACTGAAACTAATAATAATAAATAATAATAATAATAATAATAAATAATAATAATAATAATATTCTTCATTGTTTAACTACTACTGGATATCTTTTCTTTTCGTTATATTTTTATTACCATAATAAAATAATTTTATATAATCTTTTATCTTCATATAATAATATAATAAATATGTGATAGCATATGATAATCTGATAAATAAAGGATGTGTGGCAACTGATAGCATATAATTCAGTATACTATTGTGATAACTGATTTATGACCAATAAAACAATGTAAAATTATAATTATTTAATTAAAAGAATACCAATAAAATATTTAAATTCTTAAATATAATTCTCCATTTATCTTTTTGTGTAAAATTATATATTTGTTTCAATTGTTATGAATATTTCGTGATTTCATGCAGTGAAGTGGAGAAATAAACAATCCAGACATAAAAATTTTGTAAACAAATTTTAACAAAGTTTATTAACAACAACAAAATAAAATAAACAATTTATGTACACTATTTACAATGGATATCCTTATTTTATTCTTACATTTTTTATCTACTAGGTTATAAAAATAATTTATAGTTTAGTTATATCTTTATTTAGACTTAAGACAAAATAAAATGTTACCATTTGGTTTGTCGTTATGGTTAATTTATTGCAAATATATTTACTTATTTTATTAGCAAAATATTTCATCCTTAATATTATTAAACTATCTTATTTTTAAAACATTCATAGGAAAACATTCTACAGAAAACAAAATTAACTTTATAATGAGTATGGATTTCTCAAAATATTAAAAAATTTCATCTTGCAAAGTCAAAGATGTTACATAAAATATTCATCCAAAATTCAGTACTAGATTTTAGTGTTTTATCACACGATGTTTACTAATCATAATATACTCTTATTTAGCCTTACTTTAGTATGATATAAGTGTAATAATCAATACATTCCTGTTATTCAATGAACAAAAAATATACTATGCGTATTCCTTACATTTATTGTATATTATTGTATTTTAAAAATATGCAATACTTATTTTTCTCTTAAAAAATAATAATAAAGCATTTAAAAATAATTAACATTTTAAAGAAAATGTCTTTGTTTAGATACTCTATTTAAAAAAAAAATATATATATTTCACTTCCAAAATAAAATTCAAAAATATATTCTATGATTCTTTCCCTTCCTTAGGATATATTGGACCTTCAATTTTAAGTTATAAAATTCTGTTCCTTATAAGCAAATAAACCAATCTTATACAAAACGATAGCATAACCTAAGCTCTACATTATTTACCATTTCTTTTCAAAATAACTTACTGAACGATGCAGATACATGAAATAAAGATAGCAAAACAGATGTATAGGATTTAAGGAAGAAAGCTAGAGTATCACTCATAACATATCTCAAAAATCATGGCACAGTGCATTACAAGAAAGAGGTATGACCTTTACCTGTCTAATAACCTCTAATACATGAACGATGTTAAAACTATTTCTTCAGCTTTATTAGAACATCAAATATTTAAAGAAATATAAAACACTGTCCAAATAAAATGTGTACCAGTCATAGGGCTTTGTTAACTATGCTGATATCCACATAAAGACTAAATATTATTCACATTCCTTATAACATCCTATTTCTTAAAACATCATCTTGGTTTCCTGTTCACTAAGTACTTCCAAGCCACTATCTCAACATTATTTCTCAAGATTTTCCACATCTTACATCGATAAATAACTATCTGCATTTACAAAAACAATAAATAAAATTCATTGATAATTAAACAATCCCACTGTTCCACAAGAAAAGTTTGTCTACTTCATCATTCTGTATGTTTAATCATATACAATCTAACTAGACAATATTTGAATATCCTAACATGAAAATTTTAAAAGAATCACATAATTATTTGTTATTATGTTGGATTATATCAATATAAAAAAAATCGTCGTATGCATATTTTCAAATCAATCCTATCTCATAATGTTTTTAAAAAATGTTGTATAAAAATGCGTTACATATAATTAAAACTTTTACACTTCATTCTTACGATTTATAGATGATCTAAAGAAAACAAAAAATATTCATTATAAATTATTAATAGTTATTACTATTATCAAAATAACCTTTATCTGGTCATCATTTGTAGGCTTCTTCATCCACTAGATACCGATCATTGCAAACATAAAGAAATATACATCCATACACTTTATTTTAAAATATATTCTTATCTAAATTATTAGATTATTCCATTATAAAATTTTATATCATCAACAAATTAATGTTTTATGTTTTCCTAATCTTATAAAAAAATGGAATCAAAACTATAGTTACATATTTTCTTGACAATAGTTCCTGATAAGTCCAAAATGTTTATTATTTTCTCTAGAGTTTTAAAATGTTCTCCTCCAAGCATGTTAAAGTTTAAAAATAAAAATAAATATTAATTCATTTAGTAAAATTATAGAAAATAATCCTTGGTTTTAGTATTTAGAATGATAATTATTAAATCATAATATTAATTAATCCCATGAAATTTCTTCAATATTCTCTGCCAATATTCTCTGCGGCGTATCCGATGCATCACTCCATCTAGCTTAACTTTAAAATATTCGGTAAACTTTTTTTACAATATTTCCATGGATTCATTTTTAATCAACTATTATGCGTTCATTCTTCTACATAGGTTTTCATCCTTGATAAAGCGCTTCAAAAACAAATACTTCTAAAGATGCATTTTTAATATTTCTGAGACTAGAAGTTTTTTTAATATTATAATTCCTTAACAAAATCTTCTCTATGAGCTCTTTTTAATTCTTGTAAAATATATTCTTTTTAAAAAAAAATGTTTCCTTCAAAAAGGACTAAACATTCTATTTCTTTCATTATTATATTTTATGATAATTCATAAGATATAAGTATCTTATTCTTTTTAAAACTCTTGGATAAAGCTTATAAATAATGCGTCACAAATCCTTTTTTAGACGGCAATAGTTTTCCATTTAAGCTTCCAGCATAATGTCCGAGCTGTGGTTTTCATGTACCAAAACATTTCTCTGGTCAAGCATTAATATAATGATATCAATGAACATACTATGCATTTTCATAGCATTATAATTTATACACACTTTACTTATTATATCCATCTGTTTCATTGCGAAGTTTAGGTTAAATTTTAGATAAAATAATCCTGGCAAGTAACTTTTAAAAATTAGCAATCCATTTAAATGAAGTTCAAAATATATTGTATTTTAAACTCTCTTTTAAAATAAATATAAAATTTTTTAAAGATTTTTCACCTCTATAGCTTCTGATATTGATATTATCCAGCTACATAGGTATGTTATTAATCACCACTAACACATTATTAAACTCCCCTGTACATTATTAGTCTCTGGTATTTATACCTTGCAAGAATACCTTATCCTATTGGTTAATTCTTACTTTTAGCTTGAGATTTTCAATTTTTTACAGAATTGAATCTTTAAAATAAAAATTTATGATGTAATAACTTAAAATATTGTTTAAAATATTACTTTTAAATCAATTATTACTTTATCAAAATTATTTAAACATTTAAAATAACTTTTAAAATAACATTTTAATAACTTATTCCACTCTTAATATTCCATTTATCTAGTTTTATTTAAACAAAATATTTAATTTTTATTATATCTGTATTCGTCTTTATTACATTACTTAAAACATTGCATACGATAGTTAACTTAATATTTAATATTTGCTTTATGCTAGGTGATAATTCCATCCAATTCTATAATCTTTTAAAATATTTTAAACTTTGTTATTAATTCAAACAAGCAGTGTGTGTGAAAGTATGCATTATACAAGTCACATGATCAATAACTTTGACAGACGATTTTTAATCTATTTCTCTGCCCAGATTTATAAAATTGGTACACTTATTATATTTAATAATATAATTATAAAAATTTGGAAAAATAATTTAAAATATAGAATTAAATACAATTCTCACCATCATAAAGTTTATTTTTAAAAATATACGACTTTTATTAGATTATTAAATATGACTTTATAAATTTAAAATATAACATTTATTAAATTATAAGTTTTAAACTATTAATATCGAACTTTTTAAATATACTTTTAATTATTTATAGCTGTGTTATTTAATATGGCCAGCTTTTGCAACCATATGCAACAATGTTTTAAGCTTTACTTAACTACCTTTAAATGATTCATTATAATTTTATATACTACGTATTTGCTTTAGCCTCAAATTGTACTTTATAATTAACTTAATACGATTACCATATTAAAAGAATATATTCTAAAATTTAAAATTTTTAGTAATTGACTGAGATGAACTATTACTGACCTATAGAAAAGGGTACAATATAAATGAAGTAAAACATAATGCCTCATTTAATATATTTCAGTTTGAGTTCCTACTCACAATTCAAATGTAAATATACAGGATAACATATCACAATAATTAATTTCTTACTGATAAAAAACAAACAAATATCTAATGACCTACCTCCTAGGTTTTCAATATCAGTTTTCTTCTCTATAATTATCATCGGTCATCTTCATAAATTTTCTTAAGGCATATATTTTTTCTCTTCCCACACAGGATACACAAATTAGCTTTATATTAGTATAGTGCATATAAAATACATATGTCTTTAGTAATTCGGCTGTATAATTTGATTCTTTCCCTTTACTAGCTGATTATAAGAGGTAGAGATATAATTTCATACACTGCATTGTTATTTACTGGATTGAGCGGAACACTCGGGGTCTTCTAACTGACATGATACTTGTTCTTACCTAGCCTAACATATCAAAAGATTTACCAGTATAATAAAACATTCTTATAGCTTATAAGATAGGTAACATAATTTTTAATTAGCAGTAAAACAAAATTCTTCTCTTCATGGCTCACTTCAACACTGCTCTACATATAGCTTGCAGTTTAGATTTCATCAATCAATACTGGAACAAAGTTGACCTTTAAATAAATAACCACTTACTGCCTGCATCATTAGCTATCATGTGTACCTTAATATAGAATATTCTACTATCTCAGATTCTAGAGAAAAATATTCCATTGTATTCTTCAATAAAGGAAAGAAATAGCTGTTTGCTTTCTGTTCTTTATTCTAATATGCATTTTAAGAGATAAATTATTTGCCAGATTTTATAATTTTATTTATAATTAAAACAATATTGTCAATTCATAATTCTTTTTTTTTTTTTTTGGATTTGAACTCACCATTCTACTTTCTATAGGAATTGATACAATTTTATTTACAACATGATTCAAATCAATAAATATATATATGCTTTGCACACAGATAATGAAGCTATTAATAGTGCTTAAAAATAAATAATATCCAAATGTTACTGCCAAGCGATTTTGAGATAGTTCGTAGTCCCATATTCATGTCCTTTAATTTACAAATTGGATATTTTCTTTTTTTATCATATATATATATATAGGTACACACTCATGTTAGTCTTCATATCTGACTATGTACCAGTTACACTTCTGCTACTAGAATTATATATCCCCTCCCTTTAAAAGAAGACAATAGGACAGTAAAACTTTCCATTTTTCCATTATATGTTGACTAGTGAGTCGATTTCCTTTCATTTGTATTATATATTGCATATCATTAGCAAAAGACTTTTTACAACTTCAATGTCATTTGCGTTCTAGCAAGCTTAAAATCTTTCTTTCCAAGTTAATGTTCATTTTCAGCCCTACATGGTTTTGATACAAACATCATATGACCATTTTATATTCTCATCATCTGAGATAAAAAAAGCATTTTCACCATGCTTCTTTACAATTTCATATAGTCATTCATAAAGTATTGTTCAGGAAGTCCAACATTAGATGCCTTCACAAAGATTTTATCCCTTATCGTAAAAGGTAAGAGGGTTGATTCTGTTTCCTTTTCCCATTGACTACACATTCACTTGTATGCCTTGTCTTGATCAACTTCCTTATTAATATACTCTGGTATTACATCAAGTGGGGTTTGTATAAGGTTTGGTGCTGCTTTGCCAAAATAAAGATGAATAGGATAATTTCCATTGAATTATTCCAGGTCCAATTAATGTAATTTACATCTGTCTTTATTTGATTAATCCAACCACAATGGTTTTTATGGATGTATATTCTATATAATATTTCTAATTATCTCATAATCCTCTTACAAAGATTAGCCTGAGGATTGTGGATGAGTTAGTCTATGTCTAATATCATGTTTTAATATCCAACAATGCCATTTGTGAATATAAATGATGTTCCATAAAAATGTGTTGCTTTTCCATTTCTTTAATAATGCTTTTGCATTAGCTTGAGTAATAAAATATGCAGCTACATACTTTGAAAAAAATCTCACAAGCGACTACCAAATACCTTTCTTTGAAATAATGGCAATTGACTATAATAATTCATAGCAAAAATTTCATTAGGTTTTTTTTTAAGTAAAAGTGGATATAGTGTCCCCACATAGATCTATTACAATGTTTGGTTTGTAGGCACACTTCAGAATTGCTTAACACATATTATATTGCAATACATTTTTGGCCAATAAAATAATTTACATAATAAATATTCGACTTTGTGAGAGCCAAAGTGTCCATATAACCTGTAAACATAATTATAATATTCTTTGTAATTTCATAAGGTATTACTATTTTCCATATACTTTACTTTACTTGATACTCTAAAAGTTCCATTTCTAATCCAGTGTCTAGACAGTGACTTCTCTAGATCTTTTGCAGTGTCAGATTCCATTTCCATCAGGTTAATTATGTCTTTTAGTTTATCATCATTTCTTTGTAATTGGGGTAAGATTTTTAAACTGTCCTCCATGGATTCATCTATTGCTAGATTAAGAGTTGCTATATATGTGTCATCAGCACCTAAATATTTCTGTATGACATGAACTGCATTTCGACTGAGAATATCAGCTATATTTTCTGATCCCTTGCAGTATTGAACCAAGTATTGAAATTTTTGAACAAACAGGTTCCATAATACTAAATGACTATTTATTAGGTAGCTATGATTCAAGAACTTAAGGCTCTTATGATCTGTGATTATAATGATCCCAAAAGGAATTTGTCTCAATTTTTGGAAAGCCCATATTATTGCTAGGGCTTCCTTTTTTTGTCACAACATATTTCAACTCTGGATCTCCCAGTAGCCTAATCAAGAAATAAAGAACTCCTAGTCAGTTGTTCTCCTAGATTTAGAAGAGAATTACTCCCAATCAATAGCTACTGCTATTGGTTTGGATATAAAAGTTTGTCAAAATAAGGATAAGACAGCTCAACTGTAGCAATAAATTTCATTTGAATTTTTTCCAAATCTTGATTGGGTTTGGATATCCATCTCCCAAGTTACATTTCTTTTTAATAATTGAAGCATAGATTATATATCCAAGGCTAAATTTGGATAAAACCTATGATAAATATTATACAGGCCTAAGAATGATCTTATTTCTTTGTGAATTTCTTGAGGTTTTAAAATTTTTAATGCCATTATTTTGTCAGGATGTGGTCTTATATTCTCCTTTCCTACTATGAGGCCTAAAATATTACTCCAGAAGCCATTAAAGTAATTTTTTATATTAATTTGAATGCTTTTATCTTTACATTCATTAAAGTTCTAGGTGCATTAAATGTTCTTGTGGATCTTTAGATGCAAACACCATATCATCTACTTATACTCATTATGGATTTAACTTCATCAGACAAAATTTGACCAAGCATCTTAATAGGCCCACTCTATTTATCTATCCAAATGGCATACCTTGAAATTAATAGGAATAGTCATTATATAAAAATTCTGTACACTTTTGATCATCTTGATGAATTACAATCTGCCTAGCTTGATGTAAGATCACGATGTTGTAAAAACTCGCTGATCCTAAAATTTAATAAGTAAATCATGGATGAGTGGCATTATATTCATATTCAGAATTGTAATCTTATTCAGTAGCGTGTCATACAGACATAATCTGATTGATCCATCCTTCCTCTTTATAATGATTAAAGGGTTATTATATTTAGCAACTATTCCCCAATCCATCATTTGTTGAAATTGTTTTTCTACTTCACCTTTATATTGATTGGGAATGAGATATGATCTAACTTGATAAGGTTGCTTCTCCATGATTTTAATCTGATGCATGTACCAGAGATAATACCTGGTGTCTCTGAAAATATTTTATGATATTTACCCATTAAGTCATATAGTCTTTCTATGCTCATTGGGCCAATTTTTCAATATTGGTATATCTTAGCATATTTTTGAAGATTTTCAATGAGCATCACATGATCACATTTCCTATACTAGCACATTAATTGTTGATAAACAGAGCAAAACTCTCCATACAGTATTGCCACCTGTGCTAAACAGAGTAATCAATGAATGCCAGAAGGCTTGTGCATAAAATCCCTATCCAAAGCCTACTCATACAATATCCCCAGACTAGTTTCTGGCTTGTGGCCTTCGTCAGTGAGGAGCTTTGGATCTGAGAGCACTGCATCTAGATCTTAGTTTCTAATGCAACCCTCTAGCAACCACCTTTTATCTTTACTTAACTACAAAACTATGAGAATGAAATTGAAAAACACAAAAAATATTTTCAATCTAAGCTCAATAGCTTATATAGTCATATGGGTCTGAACTCAGTTCAGCACCCATACATTTTGGTGTCTTTGGCTCTTTTACAACCATAGCCACCACTATCCTATTAGGCAGGATTGGTGTTAAACCATTAAGCATCACATGATCACATTTCCTATACTAGCACATTAATTGTTGATAAACAGAGCAAAACTCTCCATATAGTATTGCCACCTGTGCTATCAATTTCATTCTCATGGTTTTGTAATTAAGTAGAGATAAAAGGTGGTTGCTAGAGGTTTGCATTAGATCCTAAGATCTAGATGCAGTGCTCTCAGATCCAAAGCTCCTCACTGACAAAGGCCACAAGCCAGAAACTAGTCTGGGGATATTGGATGAGTAGGCATTGGATAGGGATTTTATGCACAAGCCTTCTGGCATCCATTGATTACTCTGTTTAGCACAGGTGGCAATACTGTATGAAGAGTTTTGCTCTGTTTATCAACAATTAATGTGCTAGTATAGGAAATGTGATCATGTGATGCTTAATGGTTTAACACCAATCCTGCCTAATAGGATAATGGTGGCTATAGTTGTAAAAGAGCCAAAGACACCAGAATGTATGGGTGCTGAACTGAGTTCAGACCCATATGACTATATAAGCTATTGAGCTTAGATTGAAAATATTTTTTGTGTTTTCAATTTCATTCTCATAGTTTTGTAGTTAAGTAGAAATAAAAGGTGGTTGCTAGAGGGTTGCATTAGATCCTAAGATCTAGATGCAGTGCTCTCAGATACAAAGCTCCTCACTGACAAAGGCCACAAGCCAGAAACTAGTCTGGGAATATTGGATGAGTAGGCATTGGATAGGGATTTTATGCACAAGCCTTCTGGTATCCATTGATTACTCTGTTTAGCACAGGTGGCAATACTGTATGGAGAGTTTTGCTCTGTTTATTTTCAATGAGTTTTAAACAACTAATTTCATTAGAAAAGCATAATTTTTCAAATGCAAATTCAAAATATTTTTTATGTATGGTCACTTGATTCTTTATATAATCCAATATGCAATTTAACTGGTTCATAAAATCTGAGCCCAGTACTACATCATAAATTAATCCTTTTAGTATCAAGAACACAATGTATTTGCTTTATTTTAATCTTGATCCATATTTGTTTTCAGCCTAGCTGTACTATTTTTTTTTTTGATTAGCTAACATTACTTGAGAAACTTTTATTGGGAATACATGCATAAAAAGGGGAAAGTTCATATAACTCTTCAGAGATCACACATATCTGGCTTCTAGGATCAATCAATGCATTGACATCTATACCCTCAATGTTAATGTCTATTTTGTGACATATCTACCTTGCATATAGAGGTACATTATTTTTCCATTCACATGTCAAATTTTCCAATGCATCAACTAATTCTTTTTCCTTTTCCAAATTTCCTGTCTTCTTATTCTGACCTCAACAGAAAGAACATTCTATTGAGGTCCCTGCATGTTTAATGATCTCTTCATATACAGTGGCTTTCCATATTTAGTGGGTATTTCACTAATACTTAATGTTGATTGTTTAGACATTTTCTTTCTGGACTAGGCTGACTCCTAGAACAATATATATTGTGCATTCTATTACTGTTATCAGAGCTTGTTTCTCTTCTTTGCCACTATCTATAGAGTTGGTATTTTTGATTATGCAACCGATAGATGCACTGCCCTCTAGATGACCGCTGACCGACCTAACATGATCTTGTTTTCTCTATCCTGATTCTGTTAGCTCACGTCTAGTGCATTTAAGAAACTCTGTAACCTCTTGTGGTTTTTCTGTCATGCTTATGATCATCTATTCCACCTAAAATGAAAAATTTATGTCAGATTATTCTAATTAACTGGTTTTCTCTGTCATGCTGCATGCTAATAATTTGTAATATAGACATCTGTCATCTAAAAAAACTGGGTCTACATTTCACACCCTTTTATACGAAATCTTTCTTGCATAATCTGGTATCTAATGGCTTCTTGCTGCTCATCTGACCTGTTTTCAGCGTAAGAGGTTGGCTTATTTATCAGAGTTTTGCCACACTTTGGCAGGGCCATTCAAATGATTGTAGGCAATAATAATTTGCTATCTTTCTATAAGCTGATTTAACTTGAAATAGTTTCCCAAGTTATCAAAATGTTTCATAGGCATTTCTCCTGCCCCACTTCTGAAAGTATGAATTTTTAAAAATTGGTTAACGTGATTCATCATCATGATTATTTATATTGTACTTTAATCCTGTATTATCTTGACTTTCTCTTGGCTTCATATCTGCTGTATCATATTTGCTTTCTTTAATTTGTTTCAATGACCCAATTTTTGTTTTCTTCAATTTCGTGTAGTCATCCTTAATGTAATTAATCATGACTACTTCTTTCTCCTTTTTCTGAATCATCTATTGTGTTCATGAGTTCTTTGCCTTGGTTTGAACTACATCTACCATCTCATCTTTTGTTCCAACATTTCCAGTCTTTTGGCTATACTTAGCACCATTTCTTGTGGCATACCTTCATAGAATTAATCAGATTCACGAACCATGTCTTGCACATCCACATATAAAATTTTCTTTAAGGACTCCATCTTCTGTTGTACTTGTTTGGCTTCTTATCTCAACCTTTGGTGCCTACAGTATCTTGTACATCTTTAATTTTTTTTTTATTTCTCTAATTTCTGATTGCATCTCATTTTTTAAATTGTTCAAATGCTGAATAAATTGTTTCAAATTTTGAATGCATTTCTTCAAATTTTTTATCTCTGCTGTCCTGTTTTTCTTCAAAGTTCCTCATAAATGCCAACATTTCTGTATTAACTGTGGCAGGCTTCTTTTCTCTGAGCATTTGTAGTCTGTATTTCCTCTTGCACTGCATTTATTTAGTTGTACATTTTCTACTATTGGTGGATACATATTTATGTGTCTCACATTCTTTTTAATTATCATGAGTATTTATATATGATTTCATCTTTTATTAACTCTTTTATTTATTTATTGCAGTTTTTTTCTCTTTAATTTCTCCCTACCTTTCCTTATATATTTATTTTTTTTTATATTTAATTTTTTTTTAAATTTTTATTTTTTATTTTAATAATAAAAAATCCAGTACAAAAATATATAATAAAAATATTGTAAAAAAAATATTTAATAATCCCCAACAAAAACACATTCTTTTTAATTATCATGATTATTTATATATGATTTCATCTTTTATTAACTCTTTTATTTATTTATTTGCATAATTTTCTTTTTTCTCTTATAAATTAATAGGATATCAGTCTCAACCTTAGCATATAGTCCTTTTCTAGCATAGTGTTATCTACTTCTGCCTTTACATTATCTTTATATTGCTGTTTATATTAATTTTTCAGTTAAAACATCTTTCTTTAGACATTTTAGTATTTTAACTCGTTTAATTATCAGAAAGACTGTTCAGGCCCTATGTTGGGCACCAATAATGTATTAGTAATAACGATCATTGTGGTCTAGTAGTAAATACCTCAGTAGTTCAAGTTTGAGCCCAAACCATGATATATGCAATATATAAAAGATATTTCATGTTCAACAAGCATAAACACTTAATTATAAATTTAAGAATATCTCACATCTGTGAAACATATAAATCATTGTTTAAATCTATATCATTAAATTCAATAATAGAAATGTTAATGGTTTTATGATTACAATCATTTTGTTTTCTATTGAAAGAAACTCCCAGTGCCAAACCTCCTCAAAAGAATGTTTACTTAGAATTATGCAAGATTATCATTTGTAAAACATTATCATAACACCCCAGCATATCCTTCATTGGTTTGCATATTCTCAGAGTTGTAGATGTTTATATAAACTAGCATGTGCATTGAAGTTATATTTAAACTTATAAAATGCATGAACACACAAAGCTGAAGAGAAAGAAATATTAATACAGATAGATACAAACTAAATATCTGTATCAACATATGTGGCTAAGCGCTTTTGAGTGTCAGGATCCTCATATTTATAGTCATCTTGTAAATAAATAAATTGATTAAGTTATGCAAATGAGAGTTATGTATTCCATTTCCTAAAGATCTTATAATAAGAGTATTTTCTGTTTATCAAGTTATCTTTAGTGATAAAGAAAGCCTCTTTTATCTTTATATTGAGATCGTGCCACTCTCTGCAAACAATCGCTGGGTATTTAAGTTGGGAATCATGACCAACTGAGCTAGGTGAAAACTGCACAAGAAGTGTCTGTTAGTGCTTTATTATAGAAGTATGTGTGTTAGGATAGCCTAATGGACAGAGAGCCCTGGTCTCACCATAATATGATGCTGTACAATTTGCTTCAGGGCAGACAATATTATAAACCACCTGAGGTAACAGCGAAGTTGGTAAGCAGTCTTTGGTATTATTTATTAGTTTGTTGGAGTTGGGGAGGGGGGATGAAAGCATAAATGATACTTATGAAAAACAAACTGGATTAATAAAACAATATAACCATATATTAATAAAACAAAATGTGTGGTTTGGTTATAGCTTTATGACAATAATTCCAAATGTAGATCTTAAGCTCATAATTAATATTTCAATCAATAGTTCAGAATTATATTTCATTTGTTTCTTGTTTAGTACTTTCACATAGATACAAAATCAAGTGCCCACACAATGTATTTTAAAAAAAAGTTCATACATTTAGCTTCTAGTGTTTCCACATACATATATATATATATATATATATATATATATATATATATATGAAGTGAAACATAATGCCTCATTTCAGTTTGAATTTATACTCACAATACAAATGGATAACATATCACAATAATTAATTTCTTTTAGTTTTTGTAAGTTTAAAGTCTCTTTTCAATACTATAGAATAAATAGCTTTATATCTTGCCAGTAAAAACAAATATTTAACATCCTATTTCCTAGGTTTCAGATGTCAGTTTTCTTCTCTATAAGTTTGATCATCTTAATAAATTTTCTTAAAGGGTATACTTTTTCTTTTCCTATACTGGATATGTAAATTAACTTTATATTAGCATTGTGCATAAGTGTAAAAAAGTCAAGTCATATATCACATGATAATTTAATAAGCTTTTTTTACAATTGTTATATATAATGAGCATGCCAATAGTTCTTAACAAGCTTTTCATAATATCCCTATCCTCAGACTGACTTCTAACTCTGGCATTTGCCAGTGTGGTGCTAGGATATTCAAGCATTAGATTTAAAATACCAGGTTAAGCCCAGCACTTTATCTAATGTATAACTATTAAGCAGAACTTCTGAAATTTTCAGACATCCATGTCTTCAAATCCAGCTATCTAACTTAAATAGCTATATGAGACTGAACTAACTCCAGATACACCATATATTAATAGCTTTAGCAATATAAAATCACCAAAGCCTTAAGAGCAATAACGATAGTTCCAAAAAAAAAATCCAAGTGATATGTCACATAACAATTTAATAAGCTTGTATTACTAATGTTATATAATGAGCATGCCAATAACTCTTAACAAGCTTTTCAGAATGTATCCCTATCCTCAGACCAGTTTCTAGCTCTGGCTTTTGCCAGTGAGGCATTAGAATATTCACGGATTAAATTTTAAATACCAGGTTAAGCCAGCACTTTATCTAATATTTAACTATTAAGTAGAAAATCTAAAATTTTCAGTCACCCATATGTCTTCAAATCCAGCTATCTAAAGTAGCCAGAACTAGAAACCAGTCTGAGGATAGAGATATTCTGAAAAGCTTGTTAAGAGCTATTGGCACATTCATTATGTAATAACCTTTGTAATACAAGCTTATTAAATTAAGTCACGTGATATATGATTTGAAATATGGATGTCTGAAATATGGCTATTTAAGTTAGACAACTGGATCTGAAGAAATATGGATGTCTGAAAATTTTAAGATTTTCTACTTAATAGTTAAACATTAGATTAAGTGCTGGATTTTGACCTGGTATTTTAAACCTCACTGATGAAAGTATAGTGTATATAAAATACAAATAAGTCTTCAGCAATTCGGCTGTGTGATTTGGTTCTTTCCTTATATTGGCCGCTTATAAGAGGTAGAGATATAACATCATATAATGCAGTTATTCATTGGATTGTGCAGGACACCCAGGAGCTTCTGAAGGGTTACATGTTCTTGCCAGGCCTAGAATATCAAGATTTTCTGCAATAATAAAACATTCTTAAGCTTATAAAGTAGGTATCATAATTTTAATTAGCAGTAAGGCAAAAATCTTCTCTTCACGGCTTACTTTAGCACTGGTTCTACGTATAGTTTACAGTTTAGATTCCATTAATCAACACTGGAACAAAGTTGATTTTTAAATAAATAATTAATTACTGTCTGCATCATTATCACCCGTACATTAATGCAGGATATTCTACTATCTCAGTACTGTCTGCATCATTACCTATCACCCGCACCTTAATGTAGAATATTCTACTATCTCGGACCCTAGAGAAAAATATTCCGTTATATTTGTCAATAACAAAAAAATAACTGCTTTCTTTTTTTTTATCTAATATGCATTACAAGAAATAAATTCTTTGCTTGCTTTTGTTGTTTTATTTATAATTAAAAAAAATATTGTTAATTAATAATTCTTTTTCTTGGATTTGAACTCACCGAAATTGATAAAATTTTATTTATAATACAATTCGCAATAGGTGAAGCCAAAAAGATATTAAATGCCCTTTAATTAATGAACTGCATATTTTCTCTTTCTTTATTATATATATGTATGTGTAGGTGCATACACACATTATTCTTCAAATCTGATTATGTAGCAGTGAGTTATTAAAGCTTTTAGAAGACCAGAGATGTACAATTTTTTACTGTTTGCTATGTCAAAATGGTTAACATTTTATTAGTGCCTTTTATTTTCAGTGAAACAAGTAAATACATAAAAATGTCAATTCTGTAATGAACACTACGATCTTATCAAGATTTTGAATTTTGATTTCTAGGCCTTGCGGGACAACTAATTGTTAATAATTATACTATTCTTTGATTTCCAAAAGAAAAATAAATAGTGAAGATTAGCTTTTCATTCACTTTAAGTTCTTACAATATATTACACATAGAAAAGATAGTTGAATCGTTCCACGTGTTTATATAAAGCCAGATTTACATGAAGTGGTAAATGTTAAAATTGTGAGTGCAGAAAGTTTGTCACTTGATGTGATATTTATTGATAAATATGAACAAATGATAAAGAACATGGGTAAGAGATAAAAACCTGAGCCACAGATGAGTGCTGGTTGTCATTTTTTTTTAACTATTTTTATTCACGTTTCAGAAATGTGTGGCAAAGTAGATTTTAAGTATATCTTAAAAGATATACATGGAAAAGAAGATATCACATTGACTTATTCTATGTGTTTATATGAAGTGAATTATATTAATCTTTAATAGAAGGTTAAAGTTATATCTAGATACAGATAATCTCTAATTTAATAAATAATTAATAATAATCATTAGTGTATTTATTTTAAATGGTCAGTATCAAAATTGAGAGGGCGGGAATTTTGTCACTTGTAAATCAAATTGCAACAATTTTCATTCAGCTAGATAAATATTAGCATACCATAAGCTATTAAAATATTTTCATATGGTTAACTTTTAAATTATGCCAATACTAACTACAGATTTACCAACTTATCATATATTCGGGACAGTCTTATGAAAATGTGTTTAAAATATTAGAATTAAAGCATAGAACTCTCATTTCAATCACATTGTGTTTCATCATTAAACATCACATGATTTTGCAAGTCGTGTTTCCTTTATTTTATGGCTACAGTATGTGTACCAATATAAATTGAAAAGAAAGATCAAGTAAAAATCTACTTTTAGGCATTTATGTTTATGTATAAACACATAAATAACTATACAGCTCTTTGATCTACTTCAGTAAAATTATTTTGGTCTAATGGTGACAAACATTGATTTATTAATAAATTTACTATACATAGATATAAAAACAAAAATACTTAATTGTAAATATTAATTAGAGAAAATATAACTTACTATTAAAAATTTTTCGGCTGAACGTTTTTGAGGAACCATGCCTCATACTCATAGCCTTCATGAAAAGTGTAATAAATATATGCAAATGTAAATATTCAAATGAGCTACTGTTACGTAGCCCATTTTTTCGAGATCTCGAAGCATGTGTCCTTTCTGTTAATGGCATGGATGTCTCTATTAATATAGAATGCCTCCTTTATTTTTCTCCTGTAATCATTTGGCTCTGAACATAAAATAATGGGGTTGGAGGTATGAAGTTGTGCCCAGATTGTTTACTATGTTCGAAAAATACTGAGGATGCTGCTGTTCGTTTGAGCTCTGTTGAATGTGAACGATGTTGGGCTAATCTGGTATTAATTGTGGCTTTAGTTTCCCCATAATATGTAGCGTGGCATCCGGCTTGAGGGCAGGAAATAGAGTACACCACGTGTGGGGTGAGCGATCGATCAATGTGGTCTTTAGAGTTATTGATCAACCTATTGGAATTGGGTGGAGTTCTGAATATTATGTTGAATTTATTGTTTAAAGTTTTCATTAGTTTGCATATATTTATTACACTTTTCATGAAGGCTATGAGTATGAGGCATGGTTCCTCGAAAACGTTCAGCCGAAAAATTTTTAATAGTAAGTTATATTTTCTCTAATTAATATTTACAATTCAGTATTTTTGTTTTTACATATAAGGAGAAATTAAAACCATATTTATTACATAATGAATAGATATAAATAATATATATATATATATATAAGCTTATATATGAATAAAAACATTAATTAGTAAAGGTAATTTATTAAAAAAAAATTCTATACTTTTTGCATCAATCCATACTTTCTTGATTCCATTTATGAAATTATGTATTATTCAATGTTTTTCTTATTTCTAAACCTATGGCAGTGTAATACAATGGTTCCTGTACTTTTGCCTGCAGGCACCATGGTGCTAATCAATACTTTTACATGTGCCTGCCATAACTTGACACAAAAAAAATGTTTCACCAACTTTGCTTTCATTTAAAATTGACATTTTATTTAAGTAACCCAATTACTTTTATTTGGTGTTCATTTTTATTATTGTTAAATATTTTTGCAAAAAAACTTTAAATTATTTGATAATAATATATTTGTCTCATATTTTATCCATTATTATAATTGCCTCTGCTAAAAATTATCCTTGAAAGAATAGTAGTCAAGTGTTGGTGGCCTAGCGGTTAGCATAGCTGCCTTCCAAGCAGCTAGCCTGGGTTCGCTTCCCGATCAAAGCATTTGACATATGAGAAAAATAAAATAGTACCTACTCTATGACTTGTACTTGTGATCATGATCTGCATCAAAAAAAAAAAAAGATTGTGGATGAATAGCGTAATACTCCTTCGAGTAAACCAAAGTCAAAGGTCAAGACTATAAAACTGTCTATGGAAAATATCAAACATAACATTATAATTATTTTCCTTTTCAAAAATCTGACTGTGCTGTATTATTTAATAATACTCCATTCTTAGATTGTGCATTAATCAAATTAAAACTTTTAGACTTTTGTATAGATATGTATATTCTCGTTACAAATATTTTTTTATGTTACAGATTGGTGTGTGTTTATATATATAATCGAATGCATATACACTTAGAATTACAACTATAAGTGTATATGCATTCGATGTTTAAATAATTTAATCATATATCTCAAATATGATTTATATATATTATGCCTATATCAATACATTCATAGTGCAATATTTCCTTTTAGTCTCAATAGTTATAAAATATTTCATCCTTCCCAACATTAGGTGATGTTAAATGAGTTACAATTTTTATTTATATCTTTTAAAGAATCTTCTAAATTTTCTAAAAATGAGTTTAAAAGACAGTTCTATAAAAAGATGTCTTTTTAAAAAATATACATGTTAACACATATAATTTTTTTTAAAAAAATATCTCACTGATTACATATAATTTCCAAGTCATGACTTAAATATATATATATACACACACATATGCTAATAAAAAAGTATTTCCTAAGCAAAAGTAAAAAAAAAAAAATGTATTTTATATTTCAAATTGCCATTGAAATTTCAATAAAGCAATATAGTATGTATAACTGCATAATAATAGTAGGATGGTTACTATTAAAATCTATGTTAATCTTGAACTTTTATATATATGGTTCTATTGACACAATTTCTGTTTACCCAGCAATAAATCATGTATAAATAAAACAACTATTATTAAAAAGAACTAATAAGTCTAATAATAATATTAAAAATGAAATTTAATTTCTTAATTTTTACATTATAACAATGCTTTAATTTTTTTTTGGTTTTGTTCTTATTTTACATAATGAAAATGTACATAAATAATGAATAATATTATCCATATTTACATTTTGTGAAATCTATTTTTTTTTTAAGAATTTCTGAAATTTCTTTTGTAAGGAGATCATGAAGACAATTACCATCATGGGTATAAATCCATCGGCTGCTAGTGAAGTCATATCTTTTTGGACCACTAAAAAAAAAAGTATGTTAATAAATTTGAATATTATTCTTACTAAAACAACACATACAAGTATGATTGTGTTTATAAACCTATCACAATAGTACTATCATATATATGACTTAACATCCATTGTTTCAATAATTCACTATTTGCTAAAAACATTAAAGGCATTTGAATTTAATTTCATGTGCATTCATCTATACAAGTCAATCAGTTATCTGCTCACCTTGAGGAATCACTGTGGCACACAGTTACATAATCACTATATTGCTGCTGTAGTAAATTATTGAGAAAATTTTTTGTTTAAAATGGCCCCACAGATCAAAATTTAAAATGGTAGTTCTGCTTTTTTTACTTGATAAAATGAAAATAATTGATTTAATAAAGATAAAAAAAAAGTTGTATATAAGTGAAAATCCTTCTATGAATTTATAACTATTATATTTTTCACAAATGCATTATTCTATTTTTTTTTCATTGTTTTAATTGATGTCTTAATGTATATAATTTTTACATTAAATACTACAACAGATATATGGTGTAAGCATGGGATTCACTACTGTGAGAAGTTTCAGACACTTATGTAAAAACTTGAGAACAAATGGCAGTAGGTATTGGGAAACTACTGTAAATACACTAACATTCATGACAATAAATATATTAATAAATTTTTAATTCTATTATTTGGAATATATATATATATATATGTAATTATATAACTGAATATTTGTAAATACAGTAACTAAATAATTATAAATTTTAACCACTTAGGAGCACTTTCGATTATCCCAGTAATCTGTTTCAACAAAGCTTTGAATATTTACAAATATTCAGTTATATAATTACGTATATTGCTTTAAAAATACAGACATTGAATCATAATATTATATATATATAAACACCCTATATTAAATTTGATTACTTGCTTTTAGTCCCAACATTTTAGTTATAAAATAGAATCTCCTTGATACATTATCATACTTGTGTTCTTCCTCTACTGTAAATCAAGATGCCAATTTCTGTAGACTGGAAAACAGACTACCATCATCTATGACCAGTCTAATTACATGTCCACACCAATTTAAGAATTTATTTCTGGTTTCTTCCACACTTTTACAATAATACTTAAATACATTTTTACTCTTGTCATTTTTAATATTTTGATATTCTGGCCAATCCTCATTGAAATACCATCTCAAAAGAAAACAAGGTTTGTTTTAATATTATAATTATTATTCATATCATCATTCATAATTTCCAATATTTGGGTTCTCTGAATGATCATTTTCAAAAAACCAACTCTACTGATAATAGTGTCAGAGAAAATATTACTTATAAGATCTTGCCAAATGCTAGAAGGAGAAGGCTTTAGACATTTTCTACCCTATAGCATCTAGCTAAAAATTGTTAGATACCCATTTATTCACCAATTTTCAAGAACTATCTGGATTGCGTATAAAATGCTCACTTGAAAACTAAAAAAAAATTCTAATTTTTTTTCCAATCCAGATTAGAAGCTTTGATCACAACCAACTATTCACAATCCCATTTAGCATTATTCAGACACATCAGTTTAATAATTACAAACCAGGATTATACAATATATTAATTGTTCACGAGTTATTATTAGTTATAGTACATCAGAAACATTTTATATAATAAATCACATCTTACTAATATCAAATACAATAAATAAATATTCTGATATAAATTGGTAAATATATAAATTACAACTATATGTGTCTACAATAAATTAATTCCATTTTAGTTCTTTAATCAATGGCACATTAATTATTACAGTAATAATTTTATAAATAAAAATAATAATTCCCCAAATATGATAACAGTTTAAATAAATCTATTTATTACATCCATTACAACAATATACTAGCTTGTAAACAAACAAATAGGTAAATGAACAAATCAACAAAACAGAATAAATCAACAAATTAAGAAATAAATCACTAAAAAAATCAATTACCAAATACACAAATAAATCAGTATGCAAATAGACTTCAAAACAGAGAACACACAAACTAAGAAAGAACTTATTAAATTAATACCCCCCCCCCCAACAAATTAACCAATCAATAAAGGACAAAATCAACCAAGGACAAATAAAACAAAAATTAATGCATGAATAAGTAAACTAATCACGAATAAGCCTGTTTACAAATCTATGTAAATTTTAAACAGATATATATATATCAGAGATACGTTATATCTTGACAAGGTCCTGAGAAAATTTGAATTTGAGGCTTCATGTATATATGAGAGATTGTGAGCTGGGCCAACTGTTGAAAGCTGGTTCAGCACGAAATGCATTTTGGGGGTCATTTGTCTTTTATATATCTTTATTTATATGTATTTAAAAAGAATGGGGAAGTATGGAGATGTTTATTATATTTATAAAGATATTACATACGGGACAGAGAAAGGTGAATAACTCCGTGTGTGTAAATTAAAAAAAAAAAAAAAATCAGATATATTAATCTTTAACTGAGGTTTAAAGTTTATATCTGTGCTGGAGATAATTTCTAGTTTCAAAAATGATTAGTAATAATCATTAGTGTATTTATCTGAAATGGATGGCGTCAAAGTTGTGAGTGAAGGAAGTCTGACAATGGTAAATGAAAATGTAATAATATGAAGACAGACATTTTTCTCTGGGAAGAAGAACGATTGTTTTTGGAAATTCATTAAAAAAAAAAAAAAAGATGAACAATTTAGATAAAATTGCATTAAAAAAAAGAAAATTATCTATGTTATATTTATAAGGAACTAAAATAATCCAGAAGGAAAATGAAATAAAAGTATATCATAAATAATTTTGATATTTATATTTAATAAAATAGAATTTATTTAATGATTGGTAAAATGCCAATCTGAACAGCGATATCAATCTTGCTATATATATATTCTTACATTTCAAATCACTCAAATATATTTCCAGAATTCAAAATGCTTTATTATGCATTAATCTCATTCAAAAATGTCATTTCTTTTACTCTTCATTCAAGAACGTTTTCAGTACCTACTAAAGACTTTATAAATTCGGGGGTCCCTATTGGTAGGGTCTCCAATCAAATTTCATTTTCAATGTCCAATTTTCAAGCTTAAAATTGTCCTTATATAATGATATCTTCTTATAAAATATAAATCAATTTTAAACAATATTGATAATAATTCATTTAAGATTAAATAAAATATATTTATGGCATCAAACTAATTTTTATACAATATTGGACATCTTATCAAGTAAATAAATTTATTTAATTTTAAATGATTTATTAACAATTTTATTTAGAGTTGATCAATACTTTATATTTACGCTGTATATATAAAATTTTTGTGAGTTTTCAAGTAAATATGGCAGCCCATATTTTTGATAAATCTACAGATTTTGTGCCCCCCCCCCCCCAAAAAAAAAAAAAACGTTACATGACTGCTAGGAAATGTAGTACTGTATTTAATAGTTACATTTTATTTTTTATTACTATTATTTTTTAAAAAAGAAATCATTGTGGAAAAATTAATTACAATATTTATGGTTTATTTTCATTTGGATTAACTTATTAACAGAAAAATGAAAAAAAAAATCAATATTTACACTTTATGGGCAGGCAGAATCCCGTACCTTTAAAAATAGTTCACTGCATTATATTCTATAAAAGGAAGGTCCCAAAATTTTACCATTATGACAATTTACCAAAAAAAAAAAAAACTGCTGACAAAGAAAAAAACAAGCAGAATATCTCGTCACTCTGCATGCTACAACATAAGTAAAAAAAAAGTTGAAATAAAGCTTTTTTATAAAATTTATTGGAATTTATTCAATTTTTTTAATTTAACAATTGATTTATTAATTGTGTTTTAATTTAACATTTAATACATCTTTGTAGATTATAGGTTCTTGAAACTACACATTTATCAAAAATATGAGCTGCCATCTTGGTTTACTTGAAAACTCACACGTACATAAAATTCTTAATGATAAAAGATTTTAAAACTATTTGTAATTAGTAAATTCTATAAAATGCAAAGCTATAATACAAGCAATATAATTTATATGCTACAAAATACAATAATAAATTTTGGAATATGAAGCACCAATAGCAAAATACATTCTACTTTAAGAAAACAAAAACCTTAACTATTGATTAGATTACTGCTTTGTAATAGTTCAAAGAATGTGTCCATAAACAAGCAAATGAAAAACAAATCTATATGAAAATTAATGAAGAAATAATAAGCCAAATCATACAGAAAACAAACAGATGAATAAATAAATGAACTGATTGAATCATTAAATAATTCAACGAACAAAATAACAAGTAACCAAAGTGATAAATAAAAACAACAAACAAATAAATTAATTATTTAATGAAGTAATATATCAATCATCAAAAATGAAACAAACTGATAAATGGATGATTCAATAAAGAAATACTCAAACAATGTCTGTTTGTTTATCTAATAATCTAACTATCTACCTACCTAAATATATGCATCAATTTCTTTTACTGTATGTAAAACATTTCAAACTACTTATAATTATTAAATTTTATCTAATTCACTTTATATTACTAAAGAATTTATAGAAAAACTGGAAAGCTGAAATATTAAAAATTCACACATTATCAATTGTTAAAACAGGCAAAACTCTCCATACAGTAGTGCCACTCAGTGCAAGCCAGAGTAATCAATGGATGCCAGAAGGCTTGTGCATAAAATCCCTATCTAGTGCCTAGTCATCCAATATCTCCAGACTAGTTTCTAGCTTGTGGCTTTCGTCAAGGAGGAGCCTTGAATCTGAGAGCACTGCACTTAGATCTTAGGATCTAATGCAACCCTCCAGCAGCTACCTTTTATCTTTACTTGATACTAAACTATGAGAATAAAATTGGAGAACACAAAAATATTTTCAATCCAAGCTCATTAGCTTATATAGTCATACAAGTCTGAACTCAGTTTAGTACCCATATATTTTGGTGTATTTGGTTCTTTAATAATCATAGCCACCATTATCCTATAAGGCAGGATTGGTATTAAATTACTAAACATCACATGATCATCATTTCTTATGCTTGCTCATAACTATTATTAAAACAGGAAAAACTCTCCATACAGTAGTGCCACTCAGTGCAAGCCAGAGTAATCAATGGATGCCAGAAGGCTTGTGCATAAAATCCCTATCTAGTGCCTACTCATCCAATATCTCCAGACTAGTTTCTAGCTTGTGGCTTTCGTCAGGGAGGAGCCTTGAATCTGAGAGCACTGCACCTAGATCTTAGGATCTAATGCAACCCTCCAGCAGCCACCTTTTATCTTTACTTGTTACTAAACTATGAGAATAAAATTGGAAAACACAAAAATATTTTCAATCCAAGCTCGTTAGCTTATATAGTCATATAGGTCTGAACTCAATTTAGTACCCATATATTTTGGTATATTTGGTTCTTTAATAATCATAGCCACCATTATCCTATAAGGCAGGATTGGTATTAAATTACTAAACATCACATGATCACCATTTCTTATGCTTGCTCATAACTGTTATTAAAACAGGAAAAACTCTCCATACAGTAGTGCCACTCAGTGCAAGCCAGAGTAATCAATGGATGCCAGAAGGCTTGTGCATAAAATCCCTATCTAGTGCCTACTCATCCAATATCCCCAGACTAGTTTCTAGCTTATGGCTTTCGAGTTAGTCTGTGGATATTGGATGAGTAGGCACTAGATAGGGATTTTATGTACAAGCCTTCTGGCATCTACTGATTACTCTGGCTTGCACTACTGTATGGAGAGTTTTGCATTTTTAATAACAGTTATAAGCAAGCATAAGAAATGGTGATCATGTAATGTTTAGTGGTTTAATATCAATTGTTACAATATACAATCATTAATATTGGATTATAATAATAATTCAATAATGAAGAAATATTTTTTAATTTTATCTTAGAAAATAAAACTGCCACATTATTTGTTAAGTGACTGATGATTAAAAAATAAATGAACCAATCAGTACACAAACCTAAAAACAAGGAACCCAATGAGTAGATAAGAATAAGCCAATGAATGATCAATAAAGCTAATAAATGAATAAAAAAGCAGCTAATGAGTAAATAAAAGATAATTGACTTAATGTATGATCTAACCAACTATGAACTAATAATGAATGAACTGATAAAGCAGTCATCTTATCAAATAAATGAACAATAAATGAAAGAAGAATAAATTCACCAACCAGTCAGTGAATTAAGTATTAAAACGAAAATAATAAATAGATCAAGCAACCTGCCAATGAACAAGTCAATAAAGTAATGAATGTGTCATTAAGTCAATGAAATAACAAATAAAGCAATAAATAATCAAATGAATAAACTGACAAACAAATTAACCAATGAATGGACAAATTAACAAAGAGAACTAATAACTAATAAATAAAGTAAACAACTGATGAGTCAAACAATAAACAAATTAATCAATACAAAATGATGAATAAACAAATAACCAGACAAAAAATGCACCTATAAATCAACCACTCATATTAATTAAAGAATGAACCAGGAAAGGAATGAATAAACTAAGAAATAACAAATCTAACAAATTATTTATCTATCTATGTATTTATATGCACATATATATATATATACAAAATAAATTCTTAACCATTTAATTATTATATATATGTTTGGTATATCATTTATTATAATTACCAAATAAAGCATCACAAGAATTTTCTAGATTATATCTGACCTTTGCATAACCAACAGTAATTCAATCTACAACTTTTATTTTAAAACCAACTACAAAAACATGAGTAATATAAAAACTAAAGAGCAGGCAATAGCTCTAACAAGTTTTTTTGATAAATGCCCAAGAAAAAGCATTTAAAAAATCTCTCTCTAGAAATTATCCTTATACTCAGACTGGTTTCATGCTTTTGGCATTCCTCAGTAAGATGCTAGGATATTTCAGAGACCAGAACCAAAATACCAACTAAAAGCCAGACCTTATCTGAAAGTTAAATTTTAAATAGACAATCTGAAATTTTTAGGCACCTATTTGTCTTCAAACCCAGTTATTCAAGTTAAATAGCTGTATGGGACTGAGAATTTTTCAGCCATACCATATATTAATAGACTTATCAATATAACATTGCTTAAGATTTAAAAGCCTTATTTTTAACATGAGTAATACGTTTGTGCTAACCAAATCTTCAAACTACTTTCTGGTTATTGCTCTTAATTAATAAAAGGGTTGAAAATTACTATAGTTAGTATAAAACATACAGTTGGTAACTAATGTTAGACTTACACAGCTATGGAAGTTGGTCTAGTTTCAAAACCTTAGGCTGTTGAAACTCTCAAGCCATTAGCTTGAATAAAAAGAAGCAAAGGATGGATATGTCTAATCCAATGCTTTCCATGATGAAGATTAGCAGCCAGAAATTAGTCTGGAGATTTGTTTGGCATCACTATCTAATGTCCATTGACCACTCCTTATAAGGGTGACTCTAAAGTGAGGTGACAGAGTAATAAAAGCTGTTAACATATAAGAATAAATTTAAATGATGGAATATAAAGCATACAAGGGTAGTAACTTTACCTTGAAGGAGAGGACAACCATATCTGTTTATTAGGTGACTGCTTATTAATAACATATGTGCCATGTTCTCCACCCATGTTAACTGTGAGCACACCACTCTAAAAATGAAATAAGATTTTATAATAAAAATATACATTATAAGTATTACAAGTCTGCATATTAAACAAATAGAATTTGAAAAATAAGTACTAATAATAACAAAAAAAAATAATGGTCATTATCTTTGTATAAATGTTCATTATTAATTATAATATAAATATTATTATTAAGGACCTCTATGAAGCATTTTGAATTACTATAGGCTTACAAATAGGTGAGATTTCTTTACTCTGCTTTAAAATATTTAATTACTAAATACTTATGAAAGGTAAAAATGTTTCAAATTTAATTTAAAATTATAAACATTTAGCAGTGTGAAAGTAATTAAAAAATTTAAATTGGTAAATTTTTTTTGATAATGCTGGCATCAAACCATATTATTGTTCTTGAATTTCTTCAGTTTTCAACATCTTCATAGATCATGATTGTATTTGCATTAGGGATTCTTAAATTATGGGTCATAATCATTTTCAAAATTGCACTGTCTGAAATTTATTTAAAGCAAAATCAGGAGATTTGAACAGAGACTATCACACTACCTTCAGCTATCCACTCCATCTTATATAACTGACACACATGGCCACATACATGTGAAAAAGATAAATAATCTCCAATATATATATATATATATTTTGTGCTAGATGGTCCAGATCTTTACTGACCACACATATTTATAATCAGTGCTCAGTTTATATTAAGATAGCAAATCTTCAAACTTTAATGGATAGCATTCAATCTTCTCCAACCTTGAACTCTTTAGCCATCCCATATTATTGAAAATCGGATAATGGAATTCTCAAAGCACCCTTGTTGATACCAATATTGTTATCATAGCCATGTTGTTAAGTCACTCTGAGTCCTCACAGATAGGATTTTAATATGTCTATTTAAATTACAAAAAATAGGGCTTTCTATTAAAGTTTTAAGATTTGCTATCTTAATATAACTTGAGCACCAATTATATATATGTGTGGGAGATGTGATCTGGACCAAGTGATGAGTGTTGATTCAGCATGAAATATGTATAGTGGAGATCATTTAACTTTTTCACATGTATACTGTTATGAGTGTCAGTTATATAAGATGGAATGGATAGCTGAAGGAAGCTTGAAAGTGTGTGTTCAGATCCCCTGTAATTACATCTAAAGTTTAGTATATACATTATACTTGTATTCAAATATTAAAGCAAAACTGTAAATGACTTCAATGATAATACATGCATTATATTGTAGTTGCTGATTAAAATTTCTATATCCTATTAAAAACAATATTGGTTAAATTTATTTATCATTTTGCTATTCTAAGTTTTCTTTAACTCAATTTTTGAGGACTAGAAATATTGGTGGTTAAATATTTTTCTAGCTACATTATTAACACCTATTGGGCAATTCTAAGCAACAATAATGATGCATAGACATTTAATCATTTTTAAACTTTAACAAAGAAATCATAAAAAATCAGAATAAATAACAATAACAGTGATAGAGTATATACCATCAAGTCAGAGTTTTTAAATGAACTGTTTTAAAAATACTTAAATTTTTTTACATATGAACATTCGTTTGAATCTCTAGTTGTCAATTTTTCTGTATGATATTTGAAGATCAAAAACTTGAAACTAGGCAAAACTTGGAATACATTAAACATAAATAGGAAAAATTATCTAAAATGGGGAGAAGTCAAAACCTTCCAAGAGCTACCAAATTAAAACTGTTCAATTAAGGTCTTATTTTTCTAAATGCTACTATGCCAATAAAATCAGTAAATAATAGGATGGCTTTATTGCTTGGGAAATCATAAGAAGTTCAGGCATTGAAGATGCCAGAACTGGAATCAATCTGAGAACCCTACACTACCTTTGTATCAAACCATGCAGTAGTATGCCACTAATGTACAAATACTAAAAAAAAAAATTAAGTGCAATTGAACTACCCACAGGAATGTACCTATTTTAGAAAAATTTAAAGAGAGACTGACAATGCCAATCAGGAGATAAATAACAATATTTGGGACAAACTGTAAGAAAACCCAATATTATGAAATGATTTCAATGGGGAAAAAATGGAGGGTGACCATTTCCTCCCAACACTATTGACATATCAGATTAAACAGTTATGTGTCATAGGTTCCATAAGATGCTATTTATGGCACACACACACACAAAAGGTTTTTGCCCTAGAAAAGGGTACTAATGATTGATCATGGAAAAAATATCTACTACTGATGTCATAAGTAAGAAAAGCAGAGTGCTTTTCAAAATCAAAAAATTATGAAAAGGCTGCCACTGAATATCATATCATAAATGACTATCAAATATCAATTATATTTCTAACATTACAATTAGATAAGTTTATATTCTAAAGACTAATATAAATGGAGAGGATGATAAAAACTTAAATTAACATTGATAAAGTACGCAAACAGAATTGTATATTTGTAATGACTAAAGCTCAAATGCTAAAACTGACTGACTGTACTAAGATTATAATAAAATAGTCTTTACGGATAAAGAAATAACAATATACATACACTAAATTGAACATCATATTCAGCGTGACATAAACCAGAATCTGTTAATTCATCAAATTTTTCTGCCAGTGAATCCAAAGTTTCTTCACAGACTTGTTCATACTCCAGACTTGAAAGTGGGCTGAAAATAAATACATACTCATATATATATATATGCATCCAACTATATAACTTATTAGGCATCATAATCAACAATTCAGAAATAATTCAAGATAAGTACAAATATTTTCACATTTATAAAGGGTATAACAGAGCAAAGACTGAATACAGAGCATAAATAAGTAAAATATATTTATTCAAATGTAAACCTACATGTAATGGAGGCATATTGATTGATGAGATTGTGCTGTTTTGAGAATTTTTCTATCAAATTACATGATCATAAAACAATGATGATGAAAACTAAATACCATTTTACTTATACGCATGTGCTTGAGGCTACAGCCTTAATGAATATTATTTACGTAATCAATGCGTTTAAATAAATTTATAATTACAACTTTAAATTATCGTAATAGATTTCTCACTATAAAATCTTTCCATTGACTCGTTGTAAATCGAAAGATTTCACGAGTATTAATGTGTAATAAGAAATGTGACTTAATTAGTGAAGTATTGAATAGCTTCACACTCTCAGATCGAACCGCTTCAGCTTCACCTATTTAAATAGAAAGTAGGTTGAAGTAAAGAAGGGTTCCCTCTTTTCTTCCAATGAGTAAGCTTGTGGTTTTAAGACCTGTAGAGGTCCCTACTATCGCATTTTATACGCATGTGCTTGAGGCTACAGCCTTAATGAACATTATAAGTGAATTGCAAGTTATTTCTTTGATGGCAATGGATGCATTTCCAGATTTATCATCTAACTGTAATCAACTCTATCTTGGCCAGTTACAGGATCATCTAGTAAAGGTAGCTTTCTTTGTATTAAAATAAGATAAAATCTATTTCATATAGAAGCCACTTCCAAAGTTGGAAGGTTATCCTTACAGACATATATTTGAACCCTTCTACACTTTCTCCTTATTATAATTTTATTTGTTAGTTTAGCATAAAGCACTGATATTAATTGGAAAAAAAGATTATGATATTATGTTAAAAATACCAGATAATGACTGATTGGGAGAAAGAAGAAAGGAAAAAAAGAGAAAGATCAAAAAAATGAAGAGAAGATGATTCAATAAAAAACATAGAAAGACATGGTCTAATTGGAGATTAATGTAATGGTTAAAAAAAAAAGGGATGAAAAATACAGATTTTTGGTTGAAGATAATTTCAGCAGTGAAGAAATTCTGAAGATATTTTTTGAATCTCAAGTAGCTTGAATAGTATGAAAGAAGCAAAATGTTAAACTTTGAGATCAGCCTGTGATTTAAATGGACATATTTAAGTTTAAAGAATGTGTTGGTTAATAATTACACAAAACTCCTATTTAAATCTTTTCCATTTCTGAAGTTAGAAAAACCATATTCATTTATGAGTAGCTACTAATTTCAATAATGATAATATTCCAGAATCTGTATATTTTATACATAATTGTGACTACCCTAAACTTCTTTTTGCTTCAGTTATAGTTAGCCAATAGAAATAGTTAATTACTACACCATTTCACCTCAGCTAAAATGAAAAAAGAAGCAATTTTTATTCCTCATTAGCCTCATTTACAACCATTATAGATTAACTGCAGAAAGAAGGTTTCTCCAGTTCAACAAAATTTCTCTGCTCTCTAGCTAATTTTTCATTTTTCAGTCATTTACAATCTTCTGAGATCCAGTTTAAGATTTCAACTGTTTTCTTATTATCAACTCCTCTAGCAATATATCCAGCCCAAAATATACTTCAATCTCTTAATTGTTTAAATGATGTCAATATACCTCTTTGTTCTATCACCCATGCATTTCATTTTTGAACTCTTTCTGTTACTTCTAACATACATCTTTCCATACTTCATTGAACGAACTGGTCTGTATTGCTCTTCTGTTAAGTGTCTAAATCTCAGACCTGCAAGAGCTGGTAAAACACATTTATTAAAAACCTTCCTTTTTAAATATAGAGATGTATTTATTTTTTAATATTAAGTTATTTCTACAAAAAACACTCTACCAATGTTTAATACTATAATTAATTTTTGCCATAAGGTTTCCATCTGTATTAATAATCTGACCTAGGTATTTGTAGGTCTTAATTTCATCTAATTCATCATTTTTTCAGTCTGCTTTCTTAATTTCATCTTTACGATTCTTGCAATATTTTTTGAAGCTCCGAAACATTATTTGCAAAAGAAAATCATCTGCAAACTCTATGACTTAAATAATCTCCATTTCCTTTTTACTTAGTTTTCCATTTTAATCCACAAAATACTTCTTGTAAAACTGCTGTAAAAAGTTTTGGAGATCTTTCCATTCTTAATCATCTGACTATCATCATATAATCTAATCATTGTTGTTGCATTTTTATACATATTCTTCAGAATATGATAATATTCCTGGGTCTATATATTGACAGTTCAATGCTTTAACTACTGTAAAAATGCTTGTAGAATCAAATGCTTTTTATAATCTACAAATCCAAAGTATAATGGCAACTCATATTCATTAGAACTTTCTAGAATTTTCTCATTACATGGATATGATCCATTATACTAAAACCATTTTTAAATCCAGCTTGTTTTTTTGGCTAGTTAAAATCCATTTTTCTGAAAACAAGTTGTAATTATCTGGGGTAAAATTTTGTATAAAATTAATAAAAAAATAATAGTTCTATAATTTCTAATATCTTTTTTATCAACTTTTTTAAATCTTAATATTAATACTGAATTCTTTCAATTATCTGAAAAATCTTTATCATTTAGACATTTGATATATAACTTAGTCAACAATTTCTCTATTTCTTCATCTGCCTCTTTTAAATATCAATTATAATTCCATTATTATCCGAAGCTTTTCCCTTCTTCATAGATTTAACTGCATGTCTCACTTCTTATATTTAAAATGTTTAACAATTGAGATGTAGTAATTGTAGGAAATCTTTTGGGGTATTTTTTGTTCTTCATTTCTACATAATTCTTTATAGAATTCTTCTATAAATTTAAGATATTTCTCTTTTCTTCTTTTTGCAGAAATAAGTTTCATATGAATACCAAATTGTTGTTTCACACATTGAGGATTTATTTTCTTATATAGCTTTTCTTACTAATTCACAATTATATTTTCTTATATTGTTATTAATTCTTTTCTGTGCGATTTTAGAACAATTCTTCTTAATGGATCATTTTTACAAGTTTTCATATTCTTTCTTTCTTCATACATTGTCTTGTCTAAGTAGAAAGCTTACTGATAAATTTATATTTTTTTTGTTCTATATATCTTTATTACAATTCTTATTAGTATATTAGTTATCTTCCCATTAATTTCATTCAAATTTGAACCACCATCAATATCAGTTATTATGTTATGACTTGCAAGTTTTAAAATTTAAATTCATTAGAATATTTCTGAAGGTTGAGAATATCGACTGTGAATACTATTTTCCTTAATAATTTTGTTTCTCTAGTATCACATTAACCCCTATTTTACATTTCATTAATCAATGATCACTTCTTATATTGAGAACATTACAATCTATTAGTCAAAATATAATCCAATTCTGTTATACCTTTATTTGGATATTTCCATGTCCATTTCCATTTAGCACTTTTCTTAAAGAAATGGATTCATAATATATAGTTTTTCTTTTTCTGCAAACTGCACATGTCTGTGTTCTCTTCTCATTTCTATCACCACAATTAATTTATCCATAGCATTTTCATCTTTCAATCATTTACTAATTCTAATATTAAAGTCTTCCATGATAATTTTAATATGTTGTTTGATCTCTTGAAAAGCCTTTTATACATCCATATAAAAATCTATTTATTCATCTTGAATGAAAACGTTTTGGACATAAACTTGAATTATCTGCATTTAACATCCTCCATTAAGATGAATAAAATAATCTTGCCATTCTATCTGGTACATCATCAATCTCCACAAGATTGTTCTTCTATTTTTTATTTATAATGAATCCAACTCCAGTTATGCTTCCAATATTTGTGTCTTTCTAGTAAAGTACACTCCCATGTTTTAAATCAATTGTCTTTTTACCTTTTCTTCCTAACTTCACAAAGTTCAACAATGTTTCATTTAATTTTAGACATATCTTCAAATTTATGCAATATTCCTTCCTTTGAAAATAATCTGTACTTATAAGTAGTAAAATAAATGATTATCATCAAATGGCAGTTTAGGTCAGCAGTTAGAGTATTCTGAGCAGCCTTTGCTGTTAGCCACCAACCACTGCCTTGGCTGAAAAAATTACAGTCCCTGGGAATAAGGATCAGAATACAGCTTTGACTACCATGATTGTAGATATCTATTTAAAAAAAGTTTATTTATACACACATGCATTTTGCCTTCAATAAAACTCAAGTGATATTTCAGTTAAGAAGTATCAGGTAACTGAGAAAAAAAGACCATATAGTGTCTCTTGGTTTTAAACTTCAAAGTAAAAAACCCCAATAAACTCACCATGCTGGTTGTTACATGTTGGTAAGCATCCCATCCATGTTTATATACTATATAAATCATCATATAGTAATAAAAGCTGCAACATCAAGAATCTATGGAGTAAACATTAGAAATTTGCTCTGCTTGGTTTTTTCAAGATCTCAAAGAGAACATAAGAAGTTCCAGCACCAAAAATTACAGACCTTGGTCTCAATCCATGGACCTTAAACTACAAAGTCAGCCATTTTATCCTTATAACAAACCAAGATTATCCGGAATATATATTATAAAAATATACCAAATAAAATATATATCTTAATAAAATAATAAAAGAAAAATAATAATAATAATAATGATATATTAAAAATAAATAAGCATATATATAAAACAATAATAAAATCAGCAAGAAATTAATAAAAAATACAAACAAAAAATAAAATTCAAATTTAGTGCAAATTGCATTAACTGAATCATAATCACTAACAATTCTTATTCAGGTTTTTGTCTATCTTTTCCAGAGAAATTACAATGATAGATCATATTTTACATATTATTTGTGGTCAATATTAATGAGAATCCATGATTACATAAACATTTCAATCTTCAGTACAATAAAAGATACTAAATATTGTGAAAGAGCATCTACTAAAAATCAACCAACATTCCACAAAATGAGCCTATGAAGTAAACATTTTAAGAGGACAAAATATGTTCCTAATGAAGACAGAAGTGTAAGTACCTTATATCTCTTTGATACTTCAATTAATAATTGCTAATATTTATAAATAATAGATTCTGATCTTCAAAGATGTATAAGTAGTCTTGTATTGGTGGTCGAGAGGTCAGTGCGACTGCCTTGCTCTTGCAGGCAGTTGCCCGGGTTGCGGGTTCGCGTCCCGGCCGATGCTATGACACTTTAAAAAAAAAAAAGATGTATAAGCTTCATCATAGCATATAAATCTTTAATATTTTTTATTTTGTTACCTGCAACAACTTTAACAAACAAAATATGATAAAAGCATATATCTAGAGAGCAAGGATATTATACTTTAGCAAAAAAATATGCATTGTTTTTATAATAATAATAATTGGTATTATTATTTGGAAACATACCCTTGGAGTCTATCATTATTGGTCTGCTGTGCCAACAACTGTCGTCTAAAGAAAAATTGTGAAATTTCAGACCTATCATATTTCAGGTAAACCTATTATAAAAGAGAAAAAAAATCAACTAAGTAATAAATGATAAAATTAAATATGAAATATAATATAATATATATTTTGGGCATTTAATCATATAAATTCTACCATGTTAGTTAAATAATTACTGTTATTATTATTTCTATTCACATTTTTCATAAAATTACTCTTATTATTGAACTTTATTTAAATTATTGAAAGCATTAAATGAACATGGAAATAATTTTATGGGTTCATCAAATATATAACTCTAAAAATATAAACTTATTTCATGAAACAAACATCTTTGAATATGTTATTAAGACAATTTACAAGAAAAAATTCCCATAAAATCATTTAAATAAACCTATAAATAATGCCCACGTTTTGATATATCAATGCCCATCTATTTGTTTGTTACTATACAACAAATTGAAGATCAGATAAAACCAATCATCTGTTTACCTTTTGGTCATATGATTATTTTTTACCTGACAAAATAGATTGGCATTGACAAAAAAAATGGCAGATATTTTTAGAGATGTATTTAAATAATTCTATGGGAATCATGCTTGCAATTGTTAATATAAAATAGGTTGTAAATTTTTTATATATACATTTTATTTTATAACAAATTAAAACAATTTAAATTAGTATTGTGTTTACTATATTAGTTTTGATAAAACTTTATGAAATTTTTATATCAGTGATATGTATACAAACAATGTGGATAAGGCAATTGAAATGTATTTTAGCCAAAGAGGAAAAAATAAAGGCTGGAATTTAATGCCCTTCTAAATTATTGTACTTTTGTTACTCCAATATAATATTTGAATTTAACAATTAATTTCAGTAATAAGAAAGAGATAATTGTTTCTGTAGTTATTAGACTAATTTATATGTGCAACGATTTGAAAAGCCATATTTTCAAAGTGCTAAATACAAAGGAATAAAAATTATATATATATATATAACTTATAATAAGATTGCAACTATCAATGATCTACATATAAACTAATAGACAAATATCAATAAATTATGAAAGGAATAGAATGTTGGTATCATTCCCCCAATGGACTATGTATGAACTAATAGACAAACATCAAAATATTAAAAAAAAAATACAATGATGTCACCATTCTATTTTTAGCATAATTTATTGACATTTATCTATTAGTTTATACATTGCTTATGGGGAACTGTAGTTAATTCCATTTCAATTTAATAAGATTAATAAAAGTTATAATATAATTTTAAAAATTGAAGAGTAAGTTAATAATAATATAAATTTTATAGATATGAATACAACAAAAAAGATTGTAATAAACATCACAGTGATCACTATTTCTTATGCTTGCTCTTTGCTGTTATTAAAACAGCCAAAACTTTCTATATGTATTGCCACTCAGTGCAAGCCAGAGTAATTAATGGATACCAGAAGGTTTGTGCATAAAATTCCCATCTAGTTACTCATCTAATATCCCCAGACTAGTTTCTGGCTTGTGGCTTTCGTCAGTGAGGAGCTACTCTGGCTTGCACTGAGTGGTAATACATATAGAGAGTTTTGCTTGTTTTAAAAAAGATTGTAATGAACCTCAAGTTTATAAAAAAGGTGTACACTTCATGGGTGCCTTCCAAATTAAAAATCAGAATTTGATACATAGCATAAAATTAAAAATGTAACAATTAGAATTAAAAGAGCAAAAAAAAAATATTCCAATAAACAAATTTTAGAATATGAATAAATATAATAAAAATGAGGCTAAATTTAAATGGATTTCCTTCTAGAATAATTAATGCATTAGATTACTAATAAAAATAGCAAGAATAGAAATAAAAATGAAAATTAAAAAAGTAATTGTATATAGATATAAAAGTTAACAAAAATACATATAATTCCACCGAAACACTATGTGATCACCATTTCCTATGCTTACACAAGCTTTTAATAACAGCAGGAAACTCTCCATACTGTAGTGCCATCCAGGGCAAGCCTTGGCAATCAATCGATGCAAGAAGGTGTGCATAAAATGCTCATTTAGTGCCTACTCATCCAATATCCCAGACAAATTTCTATCTTGTGGCTTTCATCAGTGGGCAGTCTTGGATTTGAGTGCACTGCCTAACCTAGGTGCAGTGCGCTCAAATTCAAGGCTCTTCACTGATGAAATCCAGAAGCTAGAAATTAGTCTGGGGATATTGGATGAGTAGGCACTGGATAAGGATTTTATGCACAAACCTTCTTGCATCCATTGATTACTAAGGCTTGCACTGAGTAGCACTACTGTATGGAGAGTTTGCTACTGTTAAAAATACATATATTTCTATCAGTAAAATGTTAAAATAAAATATGCTAATTTAAGCTGACATTTTGATTATAAAAATAAAATAAAAAGGCTACTAAATAATACTTAAAATTTTTTAAAATAAAAGTAAATATAATAATAATGATAAAACAGTTATGATTTAAACAATATGGGGGAGACGATTTATATGATTTCGAGACAATTTATATGATTTCATGCCGAAAATGTAAGGATTTAGGAATTAAATCAATTATTTAGAAAAAACTAAGAATAAACTAAAAATTACATTCCAGCACCATTATCATAAGAATTCTGCTTCTTAAAAATGTAAAACTGACATGAAACCTAAAAACTTTCATTTTATAATATTAGTTTATTAATAATGGCAGAGAAAGAACTACATAAAAACATTATTCTAAGTGATTAGGAAAAGGAATTTATTTTTAATTGAAAAAACAACAACACATTAAACAATAAAAATTTATAATTAGTTTCATAATACGCTACATGGAGTAGCTACTTATAAAAATAAAATTATTTTTGCAACATTTGAATTTTAAAACATTTTGTTGTTAAATTTGTAAGTTTATTCCATATAACTTGATAGATTAATAAGTAATAGATAATTTTTGATTTTAATTATAATTATTTTTCATTATAAATGGAGGTTTTTTATATGTTGAAATTTTTATTATTTAAAAAGTTGTATTTTTTAAAAGATTAATTTATGGATGGGTATATATGTATGAGGCTGCAGAAAGGAGTTTGCTATTAACTGAAAGGAGATTCTTTGATTCCTCTTGGGGTCCTTAAAGGAACCGAGCAGGGCAAATTCCTAATGTCCACTCCATACATTCTTGTAGTTGCAGCTGTTATTACTATGTGATTATATATAGTATATGAACATGAATGGGCTGCTAACCAACACGCATTAGCCAGCATGGTGAGTTTATTGGCTTTTTACCTCTGAGTTTAAGATTAAGAAACACCATGGTCTTTCTTGTCAGCTGCCTGTATATGATAAATATTTTTCCAATAGATAAATACAACTATGACAAAAATAAAACATGGCCCTTATTCCTAGGAGGCTGGTGGAGGGTGCTAAGAATCTCCTGATTGTGGACCCAGGCTGCCATTTGATAACGACTTTTTATTTAGGTACTTAGAACTACAAATCACTTTCAAGTGAAGGAAGATTGCAAGAATTAGAAGAACTGTCTTATATTAAATGGGACATTATTGGACTTTGTGAAGTTAGAAGAAAAGGTGAAGAAACAATTGATTTAAAAAGTGACATGTGCACTACTATAAAGGCACAAATATTGTAAATACAAGTGGAGTAGGATTCATTACAAATAAAAAGTGGAAGAACAACATAGTGGAGATTGATGGTGTATCGGGACAGAGTGGCAATATTAGTTATACAACTTAATAGCGAATACCAAATGCAGATAACTCAGGTTTATGCCCCAGCAAGTTCTCTTAGTGATGAAGTAGTAGAAGATTTTTATATGGATGTACAAAAGGCTTTTGAACAGAGTAAACAACATTTTAAAATTGTTATGGGTGACTTTAATGCTAGAATTGGTAAACAAATGAAAATTGAAAGTGCTGTAGGTAATTTTGGTTATGGTAATAGAAATGAGAGAGGACACAGACTTGTGGAGTTTGCTGAAAAAGAAAAACTTTATATTATGAATTCTTTTTTTTTTTTTTCTTGAGAAAAATGTTAAAAGGAAATGGACATGGAAGCATCCAAATGAAGGTACAGCAGAATTGGATTATATTTTGACTAACAGAAAATATATATGTCAAGATTGTAATGTTCTTAATAAATTTAACACAGGAAGTGATCATCAATTAGTCAGATGTAAGATATGTGTTAATGCAAAACTAGACAGACAAAAATGATTAAGAAAAACAATATTTACAGTTGATATTTCTAATCTTCAGAAACATTCTAATGAATTTAAATTAGAACTTACAAATCGGTTTCAAGTATTGGTAGATTTTGAACGTAATTCAGATTTGAATGAAATTAATATGAAAATAACTGATACACTTTTAAAAACTGCAACAAAGATAGCTGGTAGAAAAAAGCAGCAATTGATCAATAAAATTTCTATTGAGACTAGAGAATTTATGACGAAAAGAAGGAAAATGAAGATATACAAAAATGATGCATTAAAAAGGATTGAATATCTCAAATTTTGTAAAATGGTGCTGAAAAAAGTTGAAAATGATATAAGAAAGTATAACTGTGAACTAGCAAGGAAATCTGTAGAAGAGAATAAAAATCTTAAGAATTTGTGGTATTGCTAGGAAATTTATATCTGCAATAAAAAAAAAGATAGAATTATTACTAAAAAGAGAGATGACATCGTGAAATGGGTAGAAGACTTTTATCAATAATTATATAGTAATAAAGAACAAGTATATCCTATATGTATTACATCTTCCGAATTGCCCAGAATTTTAAATGAAGAAGTGAGACATGCAATTAAATGTATGAAGAAAGAAAAGGCTCCAGGTAATGATGGAATTATAATTGATATATTAAAAGAAGCAGGTGAAGAAATAGAAAAAAAAAATTAGCTAAGTTGTATACCAAATATCTAAATGATAAAGATGTACCACATGATTGGAAGAATGCAGTATTAATATTAATATTTAAAAAAGGTGATAAAGAAGATATTAGAAATTACAGACCAATCAGCCTTTTATCAGTTTTATACAAAATTTTTACCAAGTTGATTACAAGTCATCTACAGAAAACATTGGATTTCCCCCAACCAAGAGAACAAGCTGGATTTAAAAGTGGTTTTAATACAGTAGATCATATCCAGGTATTGAGAGAAGTTATAGAAAGGACAAATGAATAGGAATTGCCATTATGCTTTGGATTTGTAGATTATGAAAAGGCATTTGATTCTATAAACATTTCTTCAGTGATTAAAGCATTGGATCATCAAGGTATAGATCTAGGATATTGTCATATTTTAAAGAATAGTTATGAAATGCAACAGCAACAATTAGATTACATAATGATACTGGAAAAGTCAACAGTGAAAACAGGGTAAGACAGGGTGACTCCATATCTCCAAAACTTTTTACAGCTGTGCTGCAAGAAGTATTTTTTGTGGATTAAAATGGGAAGCTAAAGGAGTGAAAGTAAATAGAGATTATTTAAGTCATTTAGATTTTGCAGATGACGTAGTTGTTTTTGCAAATAATGCTTTAGAGTTGCAGGAAATGTTGCAGGAGTTATCAGATGAAAGTAGGACTAAAGATAAATGTTAAAAACACTAAAGTAATGTTTAATGGATTTTCTCAAAATATGAAAATAAAGATTGATTATGATGAGTTAGAAGAAATTAACAGTTACAAATATCTTGGTCAGATTATTAATATATATGGAAACATTATGGATGAAATTAATCATAGAATTAAACTTGGTTGGAGTGCTTTTGGTAAAAATAACTTGATACTAAAAGAAAATATGCCTATATGTTTGAAAAGGAAGGTTTTTAATAAATGTGTTTTACCAGTTCTTATTTATGGATCTTAGACTTGGACACTTAATAGAAGAGCAATACAGAGACTTCAGACCACCCAAAGAAGAGATCGAAAACTCGATATATGATTAAGAGAACAAACAAGTGTTACTGACCTCATTGAAAAAATTAAATGACTGAAGTGGAATTGGGCTGGGCATATTGTTAGAAGAAATGATAATATATGGACAATTGAAATCTTAAACTGGATTCCAAGAGATTGTAAAAGACCCAGAAAGAGACCACATGTGAGATGGATGGATGAAATAAGAAAGTGTGCAGGGATGATGTGGAAAAGAGAAGCTAAAGATCAAAGAAGATGGATTGAACTTGGAGAGACCTTCATCCTACAGTAGATTGATAATAGTTGATGATGACAATGATATATGTATGAATATGCAAACACACACACATATATATATAGCTATGTACTTTGATTATTTGTCTATAGAACTATATTGATTTTGGGGATTTATTCATATAGTTATTGTTTATTATCTCCATTTTCAACTTTTCTTTATAATTTTTTTATTTTTTCATAATGAACTCCAAGGATCGCTGACTAGATTTGTTTGAAATGTTAATCGCCATTAAAGAAATTTTATGATTTGTCTTTATAAATATAGTTTAGTATTATTTGTACATATTTTGCCTAATGCAGAATATATTTATGATAATAATTTTTAGTATAAAATATTATTTTTAGCTAAATTTCAATTTACCTCATGAGCTCATATTCAATGAATAATGATTTGGCAAGTGAGTTGTCATAGCTAAGTGTAATATTTATCATCTTACATATAAAATCTGTATTTTTTTCTGTTGCCTGATTGGTGAATGAAAGTTTGCCTGATGATCTCACAAACAGTAAGTTTATGCAAAGGAAGTAATTCCCCATTAAATTAAAAACACTGGGGAAAAATAATGATGAGTGCTTTTAATTAAAGAGATATAGTATATATTCTGCAATAAAGGTTCCCATTCAGTTGCAGAAACACCCCCAAATGCTGATTACATAATTCAACAGTATGGCATTCCATGCTTTTATGAGCTGTCAATCCTCTAATATAGTTCAACTGAACAACATACTTATCAATGTTAATTTGAAATGTAACAAAGTTTTATAAATTAGCAATGTTTAATTAAAAAAAAAAAACATATTTACATCATATCTTAAAAAAAATTTGTTAAAACAACCAATTAAAAAAAGTATTACAAATATTAGATTTAATAAAAGAATATTACAAAAATGATGGGCATTTTTGTACTCCGACATTAATAAATGGTAATTATTAATAAAGCTAAATATAACAAATATTTAAAAATGTAAATTTTAATTTAGCTTTATTAAAATTCAGAAATTTATTTATAGAATATTTAAATGTTTTGTTTAACTCATATTAAATCTTTAAAAAAAATTATTAAAGCAATCAATTATTACAAAAACAACAGTCTCCACCATTAAAAAACTGCAAGGAAAAAAGTGCTTTTAATTACAGAGGTATAGTAATTAAATCATGATGGAAATGTGATTACAGTACATAAATCCATATTTAAAATGTGATATTTAGTGAAGAGAAAAATAATGATGCTATAGTAACATATTTACATTTAGTTCTAATTAGCATATTACTATGTTTGTGCAAAGAATTAATAAAAACCATTCGGAAAAAAAAATCTGTATAGCTGCATTTCACACGTTTAATATATAATATTAAAATCTTTTGTTTAATTTACATTAAATCTAAAAAAAAAATTGTTAAAGCAACCAATTAAAAAAAAACATGGGGTTTTATATAGCCTGAGTGCCATATGGTCTTATAATAAATACTGTTCAAAAGATTTACCATCCATTATCAACCATCATAAGCCGGGTCTGTAATTTGTTTCTTATTTTTAATATTTTGGGTTTTTTTTTTGCTTGTTTTGTTTTTAATTTTTAATGTCTTACTATTAATATTTATATTGGACAAAAGCAAATAAGATGATGCTATTGACAGCTGGTCATAGTCATGTCAGAAAAAAATAATCATAAACTATTTCCATATACTAAGATGAAAATCATAAATTCTTGGGTGACTTGTGAAGTTTAGTAATGATGGATTTGATAATTAATGATTCCTGGATCCAAACTCACCTGTCATTCCTGATGCTCAACCATCACACATACTCCTGAATGACTAACAATTAAAATATTTATAATAACAATGATCATTGCTGACTTGTTTGCAATTAATATAAATAACAATTATTAAATATTTTTAAAAAAAAATTGTTAATATATTATCTCAACTAATCTCATTTACTGAAGCAATGCCTATATGGTTTAGTACAGTGATGGAGTGAACAAAAAATCATTGAACCATAAGTGAATTAATCAGTTTCGATGCTGAATATTATGACCCCGTGACCCCCTGCATAATGAACCGTTTAATTAATTTTTTTTACTGAAATAATTAAGACCAATTATATAATAATTAAGTAAAAATTGGAAATTATATAAACAAGCAGCATTTGGAGTGGACATTTCATAAAGCATAATAACCAATATATATATATATGAGCATGAGGGTTTGTAAACAGCCTGCATAAACATGTGTCTAAGTGTTATTGTGATATTGTTAGGATATATCAAGCATTTAGAATGGCCATTTTACATAAAGCATAAAAACCAATATATACACGAGTGTGTGAGGGCATATAAATAAGTTAATTTGTGATACTATTAAGTTATATCATGCTTCTGAAATAATCATTACATGAAACATAATCATTACATATATGAGTTACATGAGAAAACAGTCTCTATAAACATGCTATAGTAAATGTTTATAAACTACTTTACTCTGACATTGTTAGGAATGGTAAATGTAAGTGTTTACAAGTCAGTTTACTATGAGACTTAAATTTCCATTATTTATAAAATCTTTTAAGAAACAATTAAAGATTACTTTAAAAGTGATGATCTACCTTTCTATATACATTTATCTCAATATTTCATTAAACCGTCTTCTGGGCATTATAGACTCATAAAGTTACAAATCTTGTTACCATAGTAACCATAAATCTGAAATTTGATTTACCGCCAAAGTTAACTGGGCATTAAAAACATCATTTCTCGTTTACAAATGTTATATAACGCAGCTTTACAATTTCAGTGATTAAAACTAGAAAATGTAAATACTATACCTAACAGTAATGAGAAGATTAATATATTTCACATCATTATTATTAATAAAATTATTGATGGAAGGAGTTCTTCGCCTGAAAGTAAACTGAAGTAATTAAGCAAAAAAGTATTTGTAATCAAATTATAATATTTGATCATCGTAGACGATATTAGACATTATTTATAAAACAATTCATTTTGGTAATTCAATAATTAGAGCTACATCATAAATTTTAATAAACCTTTTATATAATTAAGACACATGATTTTATAAATAAAACAAAAAAATCATATAAAACTACTATAATGCAAAATAAAAATTATTACATTATAGAAGATTTTGTTAATCATATAACGATAACTGCAATAAAAATAAGTGATGAAAAACTTTATCCATAAAAAGGAAAATCTAAAAACAACAGAAAGACTGAACTTAATTAAAATAAATTTGTATTTTATATACATATATGATTTATTTTCATCTTTTTACATCAGTGCCTTATTTATTAGAAGATAGTCATACTAAATTTACCGCTAATAAAAAAACAACTTGTACATTAGCTTTTCACAGCATAATAAACAACTACTAACATTTATCTGAGAAAAAGCATATTAGTAATAATTTTTATTAGTTATTCATTAGACTAGAGATTATCCACTTAATGAATAAAATTTCTGTAGATTAATTTTCACTACATCACTCACACAAGATGGGGATTGGTTTCTATCCGCTTTTAACATGTTGTGGAGGGGTGTAGTCATGAACATATGACCAAAGATGTGAAAAACGTGTATGATCCTCAAACAACACATTATGTGCTGAACTGGCACTCATCAGTTGGTCCACATCACAATCTCTTACAGATATCTTTATCATTGTTCAGTACATATAGATGTGTAGGAGTGGTGTAGTGAAAATTACACTATGCAAGTATTATTCATTAAGTGAATAATCTCTAATGTAATAACTGATTAATAAAAATTATTAATATACTTTCATTAAGTGGTTTGTGTCAAAGCTGTGAGGGTGATAAATGTGACATCAATTAAACTGTAGTAATTAGCTATCTATGTAAACTGAACAATGATAAAAATATAAGTGTAAGATTTTGATCTGGGCCAACTGATGAATGTTGCTTCAGCACAAAATGTGCATTCTGGGGATCATTAATCTTTTTCACATGTCTTTGGTCTTATGTTTATTATTATACCCCTCCACATTGTGTTAAAAGCAGTTCCTATCTTGTATGAGAGTGGTGTAATGAAAATTACACTACAGAAATATTATTCATTAGGAGCACATTATGTTTCACTAAAAAATACTGATATTTAAAAATGTGAACAAATTAAGAGAAAATTTCATCGTTGTTGACTTTATTTCTCTTTCATTCTAAGGACTGCAGTGATATCTCAGGGAATAATTCTTTTATTAAAAGGACAAATTTTGCATAAAGAGTTATTATTATTATTAAAATCAGTATTCCCCAAATTAACATTTAAATATCCACACAATTTTAACCTTTGACAACAATGATGTGCAAATTTCCCAGATCTGTACCTGTTGGTGAATATTGATTTATATAAGGAATTGGTTTAGCAATGGGAATATATGGAGATTTTTTTTGTTACTATTAAAGCTGAAAATATCAGACAGATAATCATGCACTATTTTTTATTCAGTGAAACCACAATTTATGCTATATCAATATACAGGTACACACACACAAAAAAAATGTAAACAATAAATAAATAATTAAAATTCATAAGTTTAATAAATTTTACGATACGGTAGGAATCAATTTTTCCATCTTGAAATGCTATATACCATCAAGTTTATTACTAATGTTTCTTAGTTATGTTGGAAGCACATATATTTTATGCATCACCTTACCTGAAGTCTAATTCCTAACTCTTTAAAATTAATGTTTTCTTTATGTTTAATCTCTTTTGACTCGCTAATCAGCAAGTATGTTAAATTAATAGTTATTTTCTCTGTATCGATTCTCTTCTATCTAAATTAATATTACTGTAAAACTTTTCATCCAACTCACGCTTATTTTTCTTATAATTTAGTGTGGTTATAATTTAATTTTAATGATATTTTTATATTTTCAATTAATTTTTATTTGTAAATGCCAATCAAACCCAGTCTTATGAACTTCTATATCCCACTGTGGAATAAAAAGGGGGGAGGAATTAACTAATGAGCTCTTGTTATTTATTTCTAAATAGCTGGTAAGATTGAGTTTGTATTTTAAAAATGAATATATGCTTTTAAAAAAATATTTTACCATAAATTTATACAAAATGTATAAATACTTTGCAATCTGGAGTGGATATTGGTATCTGTTAATTTCTTTATTGATCATCATCGCCAAAAGACTGGCGACCTTATTCTATTTTGCTATTTGCACTTTTAAGTGCATGAATTTTAATTTTTTTTAATATGAAACAAAATAGTATTGACTCAAGAAGGGGGAGCAATGCACACACTTCATTAATTATAGTTTAACTTCTGATGAATGACTTTATCTTGCATGGGTCATTATTCTAACATATCATTATGTATTTGTTAAACTACTTAAGGCTTTATTTTAGTATTTAAATCCAACGATTTCATATCCTTATAATAGCATTGCTGGCATCTGTCAGAAATTATTAATAAGCCATGTAGGGCTTTGATCTGATTCACCTGTATCTCATTCCAGGGATTCACGATCGTCTTCGTTTGTCAGTCTTCTCCTTAAAGTATATATTTATATACTGCTTTGATTCGACCATATCTCACGCCGGGGATTCGAAGTCTTCCATCATTTTTTAATGTTCTCATTTGTAACAGGGGTCTAAGTCTACTCCTGGAACATGCAGCTTAGTGTAGTAGAAGCTCTGTATGGCTCTGCCGTGTATCGTTCAGCATGAAGCTGGCGTACTACCTTAACAATCAGAGAATGATGTTTTCTTGGCCGAAGCTGCCACACTCTCTCTCACTGACATAATGCTAGCACCGAAATTTCTTATAGTTCATTTTCTAGCCTGTTTGACAAAATAAATCGTAATGATATGTGATAATGAAATGTTTTTCTCTTTGTAATATTTTTCGTTGGAGTTTTAGATCCAACTTCTCATGAAGCTGCCATCCTCTTTTATTGAAATAAGTAATTCCGGTATTGATAGTTTCACAATATTCGATTGTTAAATGTCGAAAATGTTTAATAAATAAATGTTTTTAGTATACTTTGATCAGAATGTATCCTTATTTAATTGTTAAAAATAAATGCTATGAATTAAAATAAAGCTATGTATCCAATGCCAAGGGCATCCCACTAAAGTCGTCCAAACAGCGAAACTATTATCGTATCTTTATTTGTTTTCTAGAGGTATAAAATGACTACCAACCATCCAGATAAATCTATTTTTGGAATATTAAATAAAATCCGATTTTTAAATATATGTTATGCATTGAAATGCTGCACTAAATTGATATCTGTTAAAATAAAAATAATTGAATCAAGTTTGTCAAAGATTTGTAACCAAAATAATAGTTTAAAATGCATGAAGTTGATGAAATATATAAAATCACCTTGAATTTTGTCAAAATAAATATTCATATTTTTAAACTTAATCCAGTTGTTCAAATCTCTTTGATATATTTATGTATGTTCTTTTTACTTATATCTCAGGTTCACTCAATCTCTCATCATCATCACCAGCTGAGTTCTCATGCAAAACATTATAGCACTGGGCCAGGATGGAATGAATTCATGTGGTACCACCGTAGGTGTTGTCTGTAGTGTTATAGATTTGGAAAATGGGCAAATAGGTTAGAATTCATGATTGCTTCTGACCTGTGTATTTTGGGCATGATTGGATTTGGGGTACTTTTGCTCAGGTTCTAAATATTGTTGGATGAACATACATTTTCGACCGGTACAATATTAAGATAGCAAATCTTCAAACTTTAATGGACAGGCACCAATCTTTTCCACCCCCTAACTCTTCAACCATCTATAGCATTGAAAATCTGATGATGGAATGCTCAAAGCTCATTTATTGTCATACCCACATTGACTTTAAGTCATTCTGACACCCCACATACAGTACCTTAATATGTCCCCTTTAAATAGACAGAAGAGGGATCGGCAGAACAAATCGCATGTGAACTGAAAACTTTCAATCTCCAGATTTTAAATAAAAGCTGTATGACTTTGTGTCCAATGAAAACCTTATCCTTTATTTGAATTCTCATATCCTTGTCTTTGTTTTATTTTTCTTTGAACAATGCTGATGTATAGCTAAATCAATATACCATTTTAGTTCTAATTTTGTTATCAAATTTATAGAAAATCATTATTACAAATGCTACAAAGTAGTTGTAAGTCAGCCACTACAAATGCAACTCTAATTTACATATTCTCCATAGTAAGTTATTATATGTGCCTATCTTTAAAAGAATTAAATAAACTTTCTTTACAAGTAATGTTTTACATTATATGCATTTTTATTTGGAAACTGTCCCCATCAAAATCTTTAGTTAGACAAATTATATATAAATAAATGGCATTATTAGAAGGGTAAAAAATCTCAAATTTTAAAGGGAACCACCAGAAAAAAAAAAACTGTAATGTTAATAGGTAAAGGTAGCATCTTATTAACCTAGTTTCCTATAATTCAGCAACTTGTGTCATCTGAATAAAATAAAAATTACAGAGAACTTTTATATTTTCATATCTATCAGATTTTATTATCTTAAAATAAGTTTCAATTTACTTAAGTAAGTTTCTTGTATCAGATCTTGAACAATCACATATTAAAAAATAAAAATAAACATTAAGTATAGCAAACAAATTAGTATATGTAAATATTTCAAATAAATGAAAAAAAAAAAACACACTTTAGTAAATACTTGCAAATTAATAAAACTAATTTCCTTGAGCCTAATTTACTATTATATTTTTATAATATTATATTTTTATATCCTCATTGATGATGGCCACAAGCCAGAAATTAGTCTGGGGATATTGGATGAGTAGGCACTAGATAGGGATTTTATGCACAAGCCTTCTGGCATCCATTGATTACTCTGTTTAGCACAGGGTGGCACTACTGTATGGAGAGTTTTGCCTTTGTTTACAACAATTTTGTGCTAGTATAGAGATGGTGATCATGTGATATTTTTATCCCACTGAAATACTGTAGCACAATTTTTAATATATTAAAACTTGCTATAACTGATCTTCAACTTTTTTTTGGCCAAATGCCATAATAAATTGAGCTAAATTTACTTTTTGTATTTGTAGTCTTCAGTTTGAATGTTTTGGCCCAAATTTGACTATTCTTTAACAAATTTATTATTAAAATTAATTTTTAACATAACTAAAAGAATAAAAAAAATTTTTTTTTACGTTATGTATTTTTTCTTTTTTCTACTAATATAGCCTTAAATCCTTCTAAAAACATCATAAAAATATAAAAGTAAATATATTTTATATTTATTAATATTGATTTTTCCCTTTGCTTGTAGTCATAATTCAAGTTTGCATTCACTTGTTCATCTGCACAATGAAGGGGTTTCTTCTTTAGAATCTAAAGTTGAGTGCACTTTCGATTATGATGAATTTCAGTGAAAGTGAACTCAGTTAGATTATATATATATATATAAACTACTTTGTTAAGTAGATAAATAATTATATGCAAATTTTTATTTATTAAATAAAAACATCTTTAAAATTATTGAAAACAAGCTGAAAGAAAAAACAAGCATTTCTGCTTGATGAACAAAATGTGAACAAGCATCACCATTTAGCAAAAAACTATAGTTATATATTTTGCTGATAACTCCTGATATTTATTAATAAAACTAAAAACTAAAATAATTTTTGCAAATCATTTGAAAGTATTTACCACAAGATTATAATAGAAATATTGCCATACATCATCAGAGATAAATAAGTCCAGTGAATTTAACTAGAAGTATCATTTCAAGGTAACTCAGAATTTGTCAGAAAACAGTTAAAAAATGAAATCCAATTGTTAAATCATACTGAACATTATGGCAATATATAAATGAAATTTGTTAAATAAATAAACTTTAATAAAGAGGTGGAATTGAAAAGAAAACAATTTTTTTAAAATTTTTTATTGCTATCCTACAAAGTTGTTTAATAAAAATATTACAAATAATCAAATGATTTGTTGTTTGAAAAGTTTGTGAGAAGTTTAATTACTGGGAAATAACAGAGTTGAATTAGGGTCCTGGCTCCTTGGGCTTTGGAGCCCATCACCCTCCATTCTACCAGGTGCGGCAAATAAAATATTAAAATTAGATTGTGTTACTGTTAATAATTGTTGTTCATATTAACTCAAGGATCCTGCCTTAAGTGAAGAAAAAAAACTATTCTGTCAATATTTATTTTTTTGATTATTATTGTATAAACATTCCACACCAATACAATTTATTAAAAGTAAATTTAATATAGAAAATATATTTGTAAACATATCCAAAATAGTAGAAATTAAAATATTTAAATTTTTAACATTCTATGATTAGATTAAGAACTTAGTAATAATCAGGGGATAAAAAAAATAAATTGTTAAATTACTACACACTCAATCCAGCAAACAATTTTTTTTTATCCTATTGATGTCATCTGGTGAAGCTTAAATAGTAGAACAGATAGATGTCAGGTGGTAGTATTTATTAAATCACTATTCATTGCTGTCTTATTCAATAATCTCAATTTCTATCTTTTGGCTTTCATCAGTAAAAAAACTTTTGGATAGGACAGCACTGAATAAGGATTTAGTAAGTACTAGCATTTAATAATTCATAAAGCTTACACTAGGTGGCAAAAATGTGGTGAGAAAAAATGCTGATGAACAGCATAATGTAAGCAGGAATTATATGATGTCTTACTGATTAATCCAGCAAATTGCTAATTTGTAAATGTGACTAATAGACATCTTTATTCTTTTTCACTTGACAAGATGTTGATACGTAATTATGATTGATTGTCCTTAAAAAATATTGATTTCCATACTAATATAATAAAAATAATACTGTTATTATTATTACATGAAAGACACATTTTTCAAATACAATGATAATTTATTTTCTGATTTCACAGTGTCCTCCTTATATTTGAATTTCTGGCTTAGCCATACTTTCAGTTTCCTGAAATTGCTTGTAAATTCATCCCAAAGAACATAATTCAAGTCAAATCAGTTAAAATGACAATCATAAAATTACTCTAACTGCCTCTCATTGGGTTCAATATAATTTCTGTTCTTTCCTTGATCCACATATTACAGTGAAATATTAAAATTAGAAGTTACTTAAATTACATAAAAATAACACAGAATTGAAGCTATTTCAATTTTTTTTTTAAATTGTAGAATATCCATTTATCATCATTAATAGTATTTTCTTTCTTTTCTCTATTTATCAAATATTCATAAGTAAGTAGAGAGAATTGAACTCAAGATTTTTCAGTCTATTTTTTCCTCCACTCCATCTCAAACAACTGATATATATATAATCAATCACACACATGCAAAAAAAAAAGATATATAATAAATGGTCTATTATTTATGCTTTTCGATGTAAATAAAGCAAAATTCACCAGATGTATCAAAATTTCAAAAGGGAATTAATATTGACACCAAATGTAATTAAGGCATCTGATATCAAGCTTTGTCTATATCAAAAAATGTAAAGAATAAAGAGACAACTCTATTCTTTAGTTTGCTAAATACAGCTTAAGAGGATTTGTCCAATTATTTCAAGACTAAAATGAAGTTTGGTCAGCTTTTCTATTTTAAACACTTAAATGTACACATTTAACCACTTTCATTAACCATCATTATTTTAGATATGCATATAATTATTTTTATCACAAATTTTCTATAATTATCATTAATTTTATTGAACATATTGTTAAGAATATATATGGCACATCAAGACAAAGACATAATAAACTTTTATATTACCAATGCTAACTCCAACATCATCAACAATATAACAGTTCTATATAAATATTGGAATAAAAAACAGAAAAATAAATCCATTCCACATCCCTCACTGTATACATAATATCTCTTCTATAAGATACAATTCAATCTTGCAAAATCTTTTTTACCTGATACCCATTTTTCTAATGTGAATATTTCATCTTCAAAATATTCAACACTAACACAATTTAAGATAATATATCATGATCAAAGAAAGTTCCCTAAAAAAGCAGGAAGATGGAAAGTCAAAAGGAGACTTTGGAACATCAGTTCAAGCTTTAGAAATTTTAGAAACATGTAAAGACTAATATACCTTAAAAAAACCAATTGAATAAAATACTGAAAATCATACGCCAAATATGTTTTTAATTATAAGCAGTAAAAAATAAACATAATTAAATAATTTTGGTAACATAATTTTTAATAGTAATAAAAAAAAAAATACACAGTGGACCGATTTTATAATTATTTTAGGGAGAAAAGAAAAATTAAATAGGTACAATGATAAATATAAGTGAAACCTTTGATTATATAGAGAGTGATGGAAAGAATATGTTAACAACAATATTAAAATATAAAAATAACAAAAAATTATAGATGAAAAAAAAGCAAAAAAGGGGGTAGTGTGGAGGTGGGTAGGATGTAATTGACAAAATAAAGATTAGCCAATATTCTTAGAACATGAAACCCTTTCAAATCTGTAACGTGCATATGATAAAAAACTAAAAGAAGAAGAATGGATTATATAATATTGACTTAAATAGAAATACAAGAATAAAAAAAAAGTATTTGAGGACAAAACATGTCCCAAAGCATATTTATTTACATATGTCACATATATAAAGTAAAAGACCATAAGCGAAGAGTAAAGATTAATACAACAAATTATTTACCTCAAACTGGGTAATAGTTTTACGTTACAAGACAAACAATTATTTCTTTAATTCAATTTGGAGATTCGGCTTAGCAATGAATGAGCATAATACGATTTTCATGTTTTTTTTTTTTTTTTTGTAGGCATTCATACATAAACATATAAATTATATATAACATGCAAATATACGATTAAAAATTAAATTAAAAATATATATTTACACTCTTTAAAGTTATTAAAAATAATTTAATTCTATTAAAAAATTTAACAATACATACATTTATTTTCTAATTGGATTTTATAAAAGATCAGAAAGTCGATTCATTTTAAATAATTTTGCCAGAAATACTGTATACAATTTTAACCTCCCTCTGAACCATTTAGACTGTTAATTAGTCTCACTTAGGGGAGTATAGACTGATGATGAGGAGTAAGCGTGATGACTGAATAGTGATCTCAAAGAAAACAAGTATTAGCGAAACGGGATACACATTAACAAGAAAGAATGTAGTTCAACAACATTAACACAGTGCGCAAAAAGTTAAATTTAGAAAAATAAATAAAACTGAACTAACATTAGTAGTTTAAAGTATTTTTAATCTAATTAAAAAGAAATCTTTTTTCATTAAAACTGAAGAATAATTTTTGTAAAAAAATGCTAAAATAAAAACATTGAGAAATTTTTGATAAATTAAAAGATTCTAAGAATTCAACAAAGAATGATAAAAATAAAATTAATATTTATTAAACGTTTTATTTCGATATATACCTTATATATTAGATATATACAAATGTATTATAGGAGATTTAAACACAGACTTTCAAGCTTCCTTCAGCCATCTACACATGTGAAAAAGAAAAATGATTTCCAATATATGTATTTCGTGCTGAACCAGCAGTCATCAGTAGTCCAGATCACCCCCCCTCCCACACACACACACACATAATCAGTGCTCGTTTTATATTAAGATAGTAAATCTTCACACTTCAATAAATAGGCTTTAATCTATTCCACCCTCTATCTCTTCTGCCATACATACCATTGAAAATCTGATGGAAGGCCCAAATTCCATCATCAGATTTTCAATGGTATGGATGGCTGAAGAGTTGGAGGGTGGAATAGATTGAGACTTGTCCATTAAAGTGTGAAGATTCGCTATTTTAATATAAACCGAAATGATTATATATATAGGGGAGATCATCTGAACCAACTGATGAGTACTGGTTCAGCAGAAAATACTTATATTGGAGATCATTTATCTTTTTTCACATGTGTCATGTCTATTAGTTGTATGAGATAGAGTGGATGGCTGAAGAGAGCTTGAAAGTCTGTGTTCAAATTCTCTATATTATACACCTAGACTACAGGTATGTAAAATATACTTGTATTTAAAATATTACACATTTATCGTAAAAAGATGTATTCCATCATTTTATTAAAATTAAATAATCTGTATTAAAAAGACTTTTAGCAAAAAAATAATGATGTATATATATATTATCGTAAGACTTTTTTCTAAGAATGATAATATGAATATGCTAATATAAAGCTATCATTATAAATATATATTGAGAATAACAATCTCCTAGCCTTTTAATACACATGATGCACAACTCACTGGAACAACTCTTTTGAACACTACTAACAAACAAATTATTCGTAAATTTAGGCACTGGTATCTAGAACCTAAGTACCTAGATTTCCTATTAAAAATTAACCTTGAAATCCTACCCACAAATTACTTTTTATCCTACAAAAGAGGAATTGCTAAAATTAACCCAATCTGCCGGCATTGCCAACTCTCTGAAGAAACCATTCAACACTTCATTTTTCAATGTCATACCCTACAGACATTCAGTAACTTAAATCTCTAGGGCTAATAATATCACAATCTGCACACTTATAGACAGTATAAAAAACAGCCAATTCTCATCAATTAGAATGACAATGTTCTTATTGTTCATAATGTGGACGAGGCACCAGCTCTGTTTCAACCAGACATTCAAAAATCTCCAAGAACTATTCTTTAACAAAATCAACAAAATAAAAGAAAGGGACAAGAACATAACTCCACTGGATATCTTTGCCATGACATGGAGCCTGATCTCCATCCCTAATCCCACCTAAATAAGTGGGAAAAGCAATTTTCCACATCAATCAAGGAGGTTCCAAAGGTTCTGCATCAATTCAGTTCTCAAAAAGTTTTAGTAAGAAGACAAAGTCAAAAGGAGGATTACATTTCAACAAGATCCACTATCTCTATAACAGTTGAAGAAAGATCAAACAAGAAGAAAAGACTGATGAAAAAAAGCCAAGACACATGCAGACTAGCAACTCACCTAGGATCTATTGTAAAAAAGGGAATGTATGGAAAAAAACCCACAGAATTCTGGCAAAGGAAAGAAAGAACAATACTAAAGCATGTATTTCATATATTATATAAAACGAATAAATAAATAAATTTATTTTTAAAAAAACCCAAGGAGTTATGATATTTAAAGGGGGGCGGGTAAGAAAGGATTAAAGTGAGCATTTTCTTACCTCAACTTATAGTAAAAGTATGCAATATTGGACATATGTAATATACCAAGTCAAAATAAAAAAAAGGTACATTAAACGTGGCTTAAAACTATATAATTAAATTATGACATTCATTTTCATCCAACTGTTAAAATTTCAAGGAATTTCAAATTAATAAATAAAAGGTTGTTTAAAGATGTTTGTCAACAAGATAGCTTAAAAAACATGTAACTACACATTTTAAAAGCACAAAAGAAAGGCATTTGTTAATTAAAATAGCAGGAACATGATTTGAGCTGAACTGTTAGCATTGTTCAATTCGTCATTACTTCTTGTTACAACTCTACTAGTTCTTGTTATGTTTTTATCACTTTTATTTATTCTGGCTGAAACTCAAGATAAATTAAATGAAAGCTCTAGTAATCAAATGAAAGACCAATAAAACATCCATGCCCATACTAGAGAAATTATCAAGTGATTGAAAATTGGTTGCATCCAGATTAAATGAAAAGCTGCAAATTTCATCAATGGTTATATTATTTCAAAATAATACTATTGATAACTTGACCATCATGATTATTTATGACAATACAATATTTGAATTGGAAATCTTCCAAGATCATGTAACCTGGAGAGAAGAACACACAGCTGTAATCCCATCAACTCAAAGATGTGGCAATAAAATAAAAACTAATGCCTTAGAGGTCAATAGATTATTAGCTGATGAATGAAAAGCTACTGACAAATTGTTTTCAATCATCATCAACCATTATCAATCCACTGCAGGATGGTCTCTCCAAGTTCAATCCATCTTTTCCTATCTTTAGCTTCTCTTCTCCACATCACCCCTACACACTTTCTTATTTCACCCATCCATCTCACATGTGGTCTCTTTGTGGGTCTTTTAAAATCTCTTGGAATCCAGTTTAAAATTTCAATTGTCCATCTATTATCATCTCTTCTAACAATATGTCCAGCCCAACTCCACTTCAGTCTTTTAATTTTTTCAATGAGGTCAATAACACCTGTTTGTTTTCATACCCATACATTTCATTTTCGATCCCTTCTTGTTACTCCCAACATGCATCTCTCCATACTTCTTTGAGTGGTCGGAAGTCTCTGTAATGCTCTTCTATTAAGTGTCCAAGTCTCAGATCCATAAGTAAGAACTGGCAAAACACATTTATTAAAAACCTTCCTTTTCAAACACATAGCCATATTTCCTTTTAGTGTCAAGTTATTTCTACCAAAAGCACTCCTACCAAGTTTAATTCTATGATTAATTCCGTCCATTATATTCCCATCTGTATTAATAATCTGACCAAGGTATTTGTAACTGTTAACTTCTTCTAACTCATCATAATCAATCTTTATTTTCATATTTTGAGAAAATCTATTAAACATTACTTTAGTCTTTTTAACATTTATCTTTAGTCCTACTTTCATCTGATAACTCCTGCAACATTTCCTGTAGCTCTAAAGCATTATTTTCAAAAACAACTATATCATCTGCAAAATCTAAATGACTTAAATAATCTCCATTTACTTTCACTCCTTTAGCTTCCAATTTTAATCCAGAAAATACTTCTTGCAACACTGCTGTAAAAAGTTTTGGAGATATGGAGTCCCCCTGTCTTACACCCTTTTCAATGTTGATTTTCCTACTATTATTATGTAATCTAATTGTTGCTGTTGCAATTTTATTTTTGTCTGTCATGATTGTTTGTTTTCAATACCAGCTAATTAATTAAAAAAATAACTGGATCTCAATCCTGGAGAATATTGCAAAACCCGTAAAATTCAACGAAGGCACATTATGCATCTTTCTAAAGACGCATCATAAATGGAAGCAATCAGATAGAAGAGGTAATGTCATGATCACACAATCAAATATTAAAAAAGGTGCCTAATCATTGTTTAATGTGTATACAAATTTCTAAGACTTAGTGAGAATTTCAGGAATTCTTTTTTAAAAAGTTATGCATTTCACATTTATCTTTACCATTATTTCCTCTTTTTCAATTGTGTTTTCCTCTTTTTCAATTGTGTTTGTCACATATATTTGCAGCATTATTCCTTTTAGTTTTATCATACTACGAACTTTTATGAGGCCAATCTGTGAATCATTAATTTACAAAATCATATTTTAAACCAATTTTCTTAAATGTCTTCTATAGGTTATTTCCTTTTTGTAAACTGGTCCAAACATAAATTAGTTTATTTTAATCATCATAATTGCAAAATTAATAAAAAGAGAGGGAGAAAATCTTACAATTATAATTGTTTACAAGTATGAAAACAATTTAGTAGTATTTTCAAGTTTTATTTTTAATCAATGTACCCTTTATCTCAACTCTATCATAACCATCTACCAATGCAAAATGCTAACCATTTCTCTCTCATTATTTATCCATTTCCCAAATAACCTTCACTTATCTAGCTAGTTAGAGATGTCAAACACAGGTAACCCTGGATAACACAGCTGACAGATTCCAAAAAAATGCTATGTTATGAAATTCATGTTATACAAAACAAAAATTTTTAAGATTTGAAAATATAAGTACAAGTTCTGAAGAAGATTGCTAGGGCAATCAAAACCATCCTAGTGGATTGTAATTATATGAAGCATTGTAAAAGTAATAAAGAATATAAATGATATTATTACAAAACAAAGAATTAGTATAAAAAACAGGATTAGATTCAAAAAGTTAAAAAAAAACCAACTAACTATTTGCATTTTATAACTAAGAGAAATATGTTTATTAATTTGTATTTTAGAAACTAAACTAAAATAAATAAAATTTTAAAGGACAAATATATTTTTACTGCTGATTCTGTAATCAACTAAGCCAAAGTTTAGAACTTTAATTTATTTGGTGAATTGGCATTTTTACAGATAAATGAACAAAAGTATTACATATTAATGTTACATAATGTTTTTTTCATCACCACTCCTCATTACCATTAAACAAGCAAAATAAATTTAAAATTGTAATAAATTCTGTACAAAATCTCCATCAACTTACACACTCAAATAACACATATTGACAGTGATGGTACTTGCTTTTAAAAACTCTCATCACATCCCTTGAATACAGGAACTTCCCTAATTGTTAAAACTTGTACAAATGCTGTATTATAGGTGGAGTTTCTCCAACTCTTGAAGTATGTTAGAGTGAAACAGTGTTGTAGGAATGCTGTTATAGGAGGATTTCCCCTAATTCTCAAACTGTGTTAGAGTGAAACTATATTGTAGTAAGACCATGTTATATAGGGGTTGCCTGTACTTAAATCTCCAAAACCATATTGATAAGTTGATATTTTTCATTATATCACTTTTTTGCAAAACAGACAGTGATTTCTATCTATTTTTAATACTTTGTGGAAGGATGAATAATAACTGCAACGTAAGATATATTTTCAAGTTGTTTTTGGTTTCATCAAGGCATCCTTCATCTCAACTGGATTATATCATTCCACCTGTTCAGCGTCTTAGATCATTGTCTTTTATTATGCATGCATTTAACAAACAACTTTCACTTATCAGTTGAATAATAAATATCAAATATCTGAATCCTCATGTCTGTGTTGACTATATATGCATTCTTCTAATATTACAATTATATGCAATTAACCCTACAGTTATTCTACCTCTCCCCCCCCCAATCATATACTATGTTCAACTTTATTTCTAAATTCTATTTTATTTTTGCAATTTTCACTTATAGGGACGTATTTATTTAGTAATTAAAAAAATAATGGAATAATGAGAACCACTAATTCACATCAATTGTAATGAATTTTTTTGATTATGTATATATGTGTGTGTGTGTGTTTCTGTAACAAGATCGAAGTGCGTTCATGGTGGGTGTTATAACATTCCAAAAAAAAAAAAACAATTCATAAAATTGTAGACCTAATATTTTAATAAACAAACAACACCTCATATCCACTCAGCCCACTTCTAAAAAATTTGCACGAGTGAGTTAGATAAAATTGAGTTCAGAATTAATAATATAAAAAAAACTAAAAATAACGATCTCTAAAAAAAAAATACTATTTTTATTAAGTTCAAGTTCATTGCCTACTTAACATTAAGAAGTGAAGGCAAATGAAAATATAAACAACAAATACAAAGTTCAAACAAAAAAAAAAGTATTTTAAATAAGACTAAAATATAATTTAATGACTTATAACAACCTTTAATATAAATTTAGTAACAAGATTTGTAGCAATTCGCAAATTAAAAAAAAAAAACGAATTAAGATCGTAAATGTATAATAATTTAATCTATTTAAGTTGGAAACTTGTTTTGATTATACTCATATTACATGACTTAAATTCATACTGACAGAGGTATTAGCAGACATGGAGATTTTCCAAATAAAACCAGTTTATTTATTTTTCTGCTTTATTTTTAATGAATTAAAAAAAAACAATTTATATATTAACTTCCTATTTCTATTAAATTGAATTTTCAAATATTTATATCTACAAAAATTATTTCATATTAAATCATTATTTTTTAAAAATAAATCTCTAAATTTATATCATGGACAGAATAGATGTGTATCCTTCCATTCCTTATACCGACTTATTACAGGGCGATATCCCACATTATGCTAACAGTGCTAAACATTGTCAGTTTATCCAGATGGTCATACATCCTGAAAAATATTCTGATTTTACATAATCTGCTGTGCTATGAATTTTCGATCCCTTAAACACTTGTAGATTTGTCACCAATTGTTTATCTATCCACCATATAGCTTGAATTTCAGTTTGTGTAAAATAATTTAATATGGCAAAGTCCCTAAAGCTGTAAATTATTGGCAGCCAAAAACCTGTAGATCCAACATCATACACTCATCGAGTATTCTGGTTTCCTTATAAAAAACAAATGTAGCACAAACATCTTTCATGAATATTTACACATTCACTTTCCAATCATTATCAGATAGTTAGATGAATTGGGTATAAGTCAACTGCATGACAGTTTACTTGGGAAATATTTTTAGATCCAATTAGAATTTCAAGAGTCCATCCAAATATCAAATTAATAGAATAAATCACTATTGTATGTAGAAAAATCCATCACACATAAATATGATAAGTGAATTTATTTTTTAAAATATCTTTTCTGATTAATTTACATTTTAAAATGATTATGTATTTGATTGATCCTATTGCTAAAAAAAAAAAAAAGTACAGGATAAAAAACCCAAGGCTTAATTTCAAACCCAAGCTACATTTTATAAATTAATTAATTACAAATAGTATGTGGGCTAAGAATATATATAAATCATTCTTATAACATTTATCATATGAAAGTTCAGCCCTAATGAGCATGAATTCAGTTATTTATTTGCATTAAATTAAATTGATAATATATCAAGTAAAAAAGCATGTTTTCAGCCAAAAGTTTATTAGTTAAGTATTTAGCTGGCAGATGTTATGACCATGCATTAATACCAACTATTAATTGGTAATATAAATAACTACATTTTAAATACATATTTTTTTTAAAAAAAAATAGTAGGCTGCTATGCTTAGAGAAATATGACAAAATGGTTTTTCTATAGATACATAAACAAAGCTTTCTATAGAGGTTGACTTATGATTTCAAACGTTAGAATTCAAGATATAATGAAAAAAAATGTTAAATTAAGATATTGATAAACAACACACACATACTAATTACACAATTCAGCATTTATACATTAAAAAAAAAAAGATATCTTTGAACTAGAATCTGACTATTAAAAAAACATGAAAAAAAAAGCTCATAGTAGAGTTATTTATCTAATTATCATTTTTCTGATTTTGAGGCAATCAGAATCTGTTTCAAAACTAAGTACTTCCCTAAACAAACTATACACATTTCAAAAATGCACATGCACATGTTTATATAAAATTTTAACTCTATTTCATAAATATTATCTCATTTCTACTCATTATTATAACAACAATTTATATAAACATTTAATTCAACATATACAACTATCTGGTGAAGTTTAAAATAATATTTGCAGAATGTCAAAATGTTATTCTTTCACATTCTCACACCTATAAAAATAGGTTTCTGGGATTAAACCCATATAAGAACTTGAGTTTGAAGTAAAAAAGGATTCCTTTTACTTCAACAACAACAACAACAAAAAAAAAAAACAATAAGAGCTATTGTGGGTTTATGAGAAAAATTAGTTTAGCCTTAGGAATTGTCAATTAGTAGTAATTAATAATTCCTTATTAACATCACAGATTAAGGTTTAATACTATTTCATGAATATTATCTTCTCATTTCTATTCATTATAATATATATTTGCATATATATGTTCATACATATACTAATTAACATTATATATTTAGTTCTAAATATTCAGACCAAATTAAGTTTAGGGACAAAGTACCAATACCAAAGATCAAATGTTACTACTTGCAATAGTATTTTAATATCTTGTTACTTCAATATGCTTTTGGATATAGACTTGATCAAACATACACAAATTTATAAATTATTCATAGCACAAAAATTCTGGATTTAAAAAAAATGTCCCTTTTCTCTTAACATTAAAATAATTTGAAGAAGTTACAAATTGAAATTTTATTTTCATAATAATACATCATAAAACAGTCTTTTGAAAAATAAAGTTTTCTAAATTAATTTAGCTAATAGATAAAAATAATAATTAAGTAGTAATTGCTCAGAGATTCTGTGAAAGTGGAGCTGACAGTGTGAACTAAGATTTAGGATCGCCTAGCTTTAGAATTCTATAGCATCACCTGTGCATTAAATCACACATAAATGATTATGAATGCATATGAAATAAATAATCGGGTAAAGCATGGAAAGAGATACATTCAAGAAAAGTCATTTTTGAAATTTATGGTATGTGTATATGTGAAGGGGGGGGGGAATGATGACTTCGATATATAAGTTGTACTGGTTCTTAAAAAAAGATATAATAAAAAATATTTTATACAGAAATCAATTTCCAAACAATTGCAGTATTATATGGAAGATATGTTTCAGTCAATTAAAAAATTCAATTTCATATAAAACTATATAAGCATAAAAACCAGGAAAGTTGATTTTATTGTACAGAAAAATGAAACAATATAATTTGTTACAATTACTAAGTGAAACTACTCTACAAAACCATTAAGGAAATAATAAAAAAATATGGTACTTACATATTAGATCGGCCACGCCTTTTCAAATTCATATCAATCTGCAGGCTTTATTTGATATAAATGAAAGGTTACCCATTTATCATGAATGTGAAAAAGCATACCATTTCCACTACATTGCAGGACTAATACGTAAGTACTGTTTATTTTTTTTCTAACAATGACTTATTGATTAATGTATGGTGAGTCTGTACATATTATAGGTCACTTACACTATATTATAAGGTGATTAATTATATCTTAAAATTAAAAAGTTTAAAATATAAGTGAAACAATAATAGTTCTTAATATCATCAACTATTTAGGATATACAGTTATGTTAAATATGTTCATGGATTAATTACATTGTAAACAAAAGAACCATTGGGTATATTTCCATATAATAACTAAAAAAATATGTTAGCAGTAGTATTGCTAGGTAACTATCAATTCAGATCCCAAGCTAAACTACTTGCTCTTAGTAGCCAACAATATTTTTTTTTTGACTTGAGATAAGAGGATTTTATGTCAACGTATTTTTTATATATATATGTCCTTACATACTACAGTTGTTTTTTAAAATATATAAATCCCAACAAAAGAGCTATCGTAGGTATCGTAATAGAGAAAACTTATTTAGCCTCATGGAGATTGTTAATTAATAATAATTGATAGTTTCAGGACAATATCAAAAGCAAATGTTATCTCGTTATTTCTGCTGTTTCTTAGAAAATAATCCAAGGAAAATATTTAATTCAATATTATTTTATATATACATACTCAAGTCTATGAATATTACATTACTTTTTAAAAAATATATATACAGTATTCATTATTTCCCTTTAATGAGAAAATGTCTAACAGTATTCAAAGCATAATTAAATATGTGAGAAAAAAAATCTCATTTCTTATTTTCGATCAAAATAAAAGCAAGAAAATTTTAATCTAAAGCTAAATTTGAAATATTAAATATAACTAAAAGCTTTCTAATCCATTTTTCTTTTACATCATATCTCAAAGTAGATAGCCTCTTAGCATCCGAAATACTTTTGTCATGCAACAGTTTAACAGCTTGAACCAGTCTACAAAAGGAAATAGATATTTCACTTCTATTTCATCCCATTAGTTTCCACGATACAGCTTTTGTTATGATTTCACCTAATTCTTTTAGATAGTAAAAACTATTATATAGAAAAATGTGAAAACATTTTCTTACATTTCTGAAAGGCAATGGAAAAAGACGCGTTTAAAAACAACTAATAATTTTAGAAATTGCTAAGCAGATTAGTTATAATATTCCATATAAAAAATTAAGAGATTTAAATTTATTAAAACACACACACTTTTATATAATATTTTGAAAATGTACTCAAATCGCTACTTAAAAATGATCGCAATTAAAAAGCTAAGAATGGAGAGAAAACGCAAAACATGCAGACACTTATATCCATTACGGATTGCAATTATTAAAAAAAAAAAATGTCAATCTTATAACATTATAATCTTTGAAAAGAGTTAAAGAACTGAAAATTATATTTAATATTTTAAAATCAATTTATATATTGCATGAAAAGTTTAATTTGTAACTAGTATCAAAGTTTTAGGCAAAGGAGTTTATAATTATATCATATTATATTGTAGGTTAGAATCAGAAAAACTCTTTCACGGGAAATATTTATATAAACATTTAAATAAATATAGACTTTGCAAAATGGATTTGCTACAAACGCTTCAATAAACAACAACAGTAACAAAAAAAGAGCCGAAAGCATTGATCTTCGTCGCAAATATTTTGATGTTATAAAAACACCGCAAAGATTAATTGAGATAAAAAATTTGAAATCTTTAAAATTAAAAAAACAAAACAAACAACAACATATTTTAATAGTAAACAAAAATATTTTTTTCATAATTAAAAGGGAACAAATAAGTGAAAATGTGGGATTTATAAATAATAAAAATAACAATTAACAAAATCTAATGGTAATATACACTTATTGATATATATTTTCATCTCTTAGATTCAATTACCATTAGGTATATTACTGGGTTTTGTAATACAGTAATTTCTCTTCCTTTCATTCTGTAATAGATTGATCATCAAAAGCTTTCTTTGCATGCTAATTTCTTTTGATACTCATATCATTAGGTGATAGCCTCCATAGACGAATAACAACAGTACAGCTGACGACTATTAAAGTTAACAGTCTCCTTATCTTAGAAACAAATAATGGATGTGCTAGTAATAGTGAGACTACTTTCAGCAAAAAAATCACACATTTAATAGACTATTAATTTTATCTACCATATTCAAATTGAGTTTGTATTTTCTTCATTAGTTGGGTTCTACCACTGAATAAAATGCTTTGTATAATAAAATGGAGTTCTATAGTAAAAAAAAAAAATCATAAAAAAAAAGTTTCATCCAAAGTTTTTTTTTCTATTTAGTCAAACAAAAGATATTTAGCTTAACAATTGAAGATACTCAGCAACAAGTTAAATATCTGGATGTCAACATACAAAGAAAACAACCACTGCCATTATAGTATGGCCATCAAACCATTGGAGATCAGATGCCATATACACCCCCAGTCTAATGCACCAATAGAACATAAATTATCTGGCTTATCATCTTTTTTGTACAGAAACAGGCTGTTATGTAAAATTGAGGCAGACACAAAAGCAAATGTAACAAAATACAGAGATGATTTATTGAATTTAGGGTTCAGACAGTCCATTGTTGACAAAAAAATCTTACATGTTCAGAATAAATAGCTTAACACCCACAACACACAAGTTAAACCCAGATTATTGCTACCATACATCTCCAATTTACCCAGTAAATTGCATTCCATCCTCAACAACAGATATCAGCTTTGCCTCCGAACCCCCCCTCCCCCAACTCCAACAATTTAATTAACAATACTAAAGACCAAACTCCACTTTTACAGACCCACCCATACAGTCTATAATATTGCTTGCTCCAACAATAACTGTAAAGGCACATATTATGGGGAAAGCAGAGCATCTTTGTCCACGCGATTAGCCCAACATAAATATTCATACAATAGAGCTCTCAACGATCCTTTTACCTATTCAGTTTTCTTTCAGCACCAGAACACAAGTCACCATGAGTGTATTCCAGACAATCCCACAATTGTGTGTAGAAAGAGACATGACCTTAAAAAAAAAATCAAAGAGGTCTTCTTCATCTCAAGAGACAAAGACACCATAAACAGGAAGGACTCATGCTAAGCTTTATCAAAGAAATGGAATGTCTAGCATAATTAGCATATTTGCATATCATTAAATGTATTAGCAGCCAAGCTATGATTATGAAGGCAAGATCTTTTGAAAGCACTCAGCTCGTTCGTTTTTATTTATCTATTTAGTAACAATACTTTACAGCTTTGAGGACAATTGCACCACACATGCAAATGTGCTAGAATTATAAAGTAAGGTATTTTGTGTCATCTGATTGTTCACTTTTTTTATTACTGAATAGCATTGACTCTGTGATGCTTTTTAAAATTCAAAGGTATAAAAAATGCTTGGAGAAAGGTTAGATTATATGACCAATATGGAATAATTCAAATATTATATGTGAATTATAGAGTCTACAGTTGGAGATATTTTAAGGGACTGAATATTATCATGGTTAAAAAAAAAAAGCATAGTTTCCAATAATCTTTTTTGTTTGTTTTATATTACAAATTTCAGTTTATCTTTATGCAGAAAAGAATATAATTACTGCTACAGTAAGATCTTAAATGACTTTCATCGATTCTGCCTAATCTGTCAGATTTAAATCTCAAATTTCTCTAACACTCACGCATACATCACTGTATTATGATACTATCAACCCCAGAAACTTTCACCTCTTTTATCCCCAGAAAATCTGTTACAGTCAATATAAAAGCTTTTAAATTTAGACATAGTGAATGAGAAGATTAACAGCAATATGTTCTGCATTTCAATTTAAAATTGTCTTATTAATATGTTACTGATGTTTAGTTGCTGCTAATGTGATTATATTATTGTTTATATTAATTTTTGATGCTTCTTGGATAACTTTTTAAAACTAAGTTAGAGTGAATTTGTGGCTTGAATATATGACTGTATTAAAATCTGCTAATATCTTGATATTCTAACCCTGGCAAGATAAGAATTACACTGCAGTGAATCAATACATTATCCAAATAAATGTGAATATATAAAGAAGTAAATTAATTACTGAAATTTTGTGATGACAAAAATTACTCAACTTTCATAAGAATAATGCATTGGAGTTATAAGTATGTGAAAGCTGATGTTATTCCTTTCATCACCATTTGAGATCTATAATAAACTTTACTGTAGGTCATATACTATTTGAATCATAGCTCAAATAGTAAATCACTACATTTTAGAATTTCTGCATTCATGATTATGACAACAACCACTAGGGCTAAGGTAGTATTGATTATTAATTTGATGCATGGCAAATGTCAGCGGATTAAGAATGAAGATTCTCGAAAAAGTAAAATCTGGATTAGATTGGCATTAATCTATCCAACTAATGTCTTGCCAGTCTCAATCAAACATTAAAAATTTTCTGTTTTAACATTTGTTTTCATTCATTTGAGAAGGTCTGATATTTTGAGGTGTAAACATTGCAATAAAACATTCAATATTTAATATTATATTAGATGATGGAAATATTCCAACAAATAATTAATACTAAAATGCCATCATCACAAAAAAATGGCAGACAAACATTAATCATGTATAATGTTTTAATATTTATATAAATGTTCGAATTTAGTACCTATCTGGGCAAGGATTAAATTACTGAGAGCAAATGGTCTCTAGCATACAGTTCTAGCAGCTGTTAAATTTCAATGTTGAAAATTTCATGTTTCTATTCATTAGCTGCAGAAAATAAAAAGTTCAATGGTTTATTACTTAGGGATTCATCAGAAATTATAATGTTGTAAAAGACAGAGCTGAAGCTGCGACCCATGAACCTTGACTGAACTCTAGAGTCCCCCATTCTATTATGGCAATAAATTAATTATTGAAATAATTATTGGAAATAAAAGATAATTACATTACATAAGGAAATTATTAATAAAAATATTGAGTTACATTATTCATTCCATAATTTGAACAATCTCAGATGATTGTATATTTAGATTTAAAAAGCTAAAAACAGCGCCATCTATAGTATCTACCAATAAGTCTCTTATTGTATAAGTTGTCCTAAATAGTTAATAATTAATATCAAATATAAATTTATAAAAGTCTTAATTATGCATAAATATTGTGATTTCTATTGATATTAATGGAAGAGTATAAAGTCCATGCTTATCAATTTAAAAAAGGCACAACTAGCATCACAACCAGCTATTTGCAATCACTTTTTGAATTATGATATTTTATAGCTAGTAAGAGCAACACACATTTATGGCTAATCATAATAAGAGAAAACAAGCTACTGTTTATTTACTGGTTGGTAAATTGATCTCTCTATTATGCAAGAGAATGTCTCATTAATAAAATAATGATATGATAGATTCATGTTTTACAATGACATAAATTTATGGCAAATATAAAATAATATTTAAAGTCTTAATAATTTATTTAATTCATTCTACAAAAAAAAAAAAAAATATTCAGAGCACAGTGTCAAAGGTTAAAACCTTTATGTACTTGCATATACTCACTTGTGCTTAATAAAAATAAATAATTACAAATATTAGTCTATTAATCCTAAAATTTACTTTTATAAGGATCTTAAAATTTTCTGATGTCCTTATCTGATAAATGTTATATATGGCTGTATATTAAAAAAAAAGCAGATATTTTTTACTTCATTTAACTAAATCATAAAATCTATCAAAAATGTCTGCTCAGTCTTTAGAAAAAAATTTTTTTGTAATGATTTCTATTACAATTGAAGCTAATATATTATGTTCCATTGGAGAAAGAAATTTACAGTTAACTGAAAGGAAATCCTCTGATTCCTCTTCAAGACCTTAAAGAAACAAAGCAGAACAAATTCCTAATGCCCACTTCATACATTTTTGCCATGTGATTATTCATATTGCAAACAAACATAGTTAGGTTACTCACCAACATGCATTAGCCAGAATGGTAAGTTTGTTGGCTTTTTACTTGTGAGTTTAAAAATCAGGTGAATTTTCTTTTCAGTAGACTGATGGTTCTTAATTGAAATATTAATTGATTTTTCTTGAAAGATAAATATGTGAATAAAAATTATATATATATATGATATTTACAATCATGACAGACAAAACTTAACTATGACTCTTATTTACAGGAAGCTGTTAAGTCACCAACCAAGGTAGTGGCAGAAGGGAGAGAGTAATAAGAATTGTCTAATTACAGATGCAAGTGGCCATTCAATGATGACTTTTTATTTAGGTCCCTACAATTGCAGATCATTTCAAGTGAAGAAAGATTGCAGAATTTTCTAATATTAATTGGACATTGTTATATTTTGTAAATGTAAAAGAAAAGGTGAAAAGACAATTAATTTAGGATGGTGACATGTACATTACTATAAAAACACACATTTTAGAAGCACAAATGGGATAGGATTCATTATAAATAAAAGGTGGAAGAATAACATAGCAAATGAAGATAATTTAAGTTTATGCTCTAATAAATTCTCATTATGACTGAAGAAGTAGAGAATTTTTATACAGATGTAGAAAAATTTTGATTAGGCCAAAAAAAAAAAAAACGTTTTAAAATTTATCATGAGAGAAGAATTTAATGCTAGAATTGGTTGAACAATTGAAAAATGAAAAGTGTTGCGGATAAATTTGGTTATTTGATAGAAATGAGAAAGGACATAGTCTTGTAGAATTCACAGAAAAAATAACAACTATGCATTGAGAAAAATATTAAAATAGTAACAATTGGTTTATATTTTAACATATAAGGTATATGAGCACAGACTTTCATACGTCCACCGCTCACCGTTCTATCTCATATCACTGATACACTCGAACACATATATGTCGAAAAGATAAATAATCACCAATATACATATTTCATGCTACAACAGCAATTATCAGTTGGTCCAGATTATCATATCCACACTTATATGCAATAAGTGCTCAGATATATATTAAGATAACCACTCTTCATACTTTAATGGACAGGCTTCAATTCACTCCACATTCAAACTCTTCAACTGTCCATCCAATTGAAAATCTGATGATGGAATGCTCAAAGGCCACCCTAAGGCTGAGATTCTTGTCACACCCATGTTGACCTAAAGTTAATTTAACCCCTCATGTACAGGACATAATCCATTTAATACATATACAATGGATGGGCAGACATCTCTATGATGTAATAACTGAAATACAGGCTTATTATATACCTGTATCAATATATGTTATATATACGATATATGAGCACAGACTTTCTCCTGACCCACCGCTCACCACTCTATCTCATATATAACCAATAAAAAATTTCAAATTTCAAGATTGTACTATTCTTAATAAATTTGACATAGCGTAAGTTAATGAGATAAAAAAGTACATAGTAATGCAAAACTAGAAAACAAAAGCTATTAAGAAAGATAGTATTAATAGTTGATAATTCTATTCTTCAAGAAACACTCTAACAAATTTAAATTAGAATTTTCAAATTAATGTAAAATATCAGCAGACTTTGAAATTGGCTTTGAACTTGATAGACATCAGTATGAATATAAATAGCATACTTTATTAAGAAATGCAAGAAAGACAGTAGGCACAAAAATCAGCAATTTGCAAGTAAATTTTCTACTGAGTCAATATATGAGCAAAAGAAGGTGATATGATCAATTAAGAGGAATTGAATATCTAGAAAAAAGGTGCCTAATCTGCAGGCCAAAGGCTCACATGCAGCCTATGATGGCTATGAATGTGGCCCCATGCAAAATCATAAACTTATTTAGAACATTGAGATTTTTTTTGTCATTACATGTATAATGTGATTAAAATAAACATACATATATACTCAAATACAATGTCATATATCCAACTAGTTTTGTCTCCCTCTTTTATATAAATACATCAATAATATTTTATTACCTTAGATATGTATTTTTTTTTTATATTAGTGACCACAAACTTGGAACCTATTTGATGATTTTAAAAGATTCTCCAAATGAGTCACTGCATAAATAGGATTACCATTTAAGGATATTTTGCTTATCTGTGCTGGTGGATATCACAAATATTATGCACAGATTTTTTTTGCTTATCAACTGTTAATAATGTTTATATATTAAATGTGTGGCCCAAGATAACTCTTCTTCTTTTCACTGTTGTCCAGAAGTGCAAAAAGTTTGGACATCCCTAATCTAGAATCTTGTAAAATAATACAAAAAAAAAAAGTTAATAATAATGTAAGAAAACATGATTGTGAATTGGCAACTAAAACTGTAGAAGAAAATAAGTCTCTAAAGTATAAAATAAGGATATAAATATTGAACAGAAAGTTCTTTCAGCAATAAGAAAAAAAAAGATGAAATCATTACTAAAAAGAGAGACGACATCATGAAATGTATGGAAGAGTTTTAAATAGAATTATGTAAAAATAAAGAAAAAAAAAATTACCAAAGTGTTCGAAGTGATTTGGATAAATTGTATTTATAAAAGAAAAAGAAAATATATCAAATGTCTAAATGATAATGATGTATCAAATAATTCAAAAAATGAAGTAGTAATATTGATATTTAAGAAAAGTAATAAGTAAAATATTAGAAATTATAGACTTATCAATCTTTTATCAATTCTATACAAAATCTTTATGAAGGTAATTATGACTCATCTACAGAAACCAAAAGAAGGAGCTGGATTTAAAAATGATTAGTACAGTGGATCATATCAAAATACTGACAGAAGTCATAGAAAGAACCAAAGAATATGAATTACTATCATAGTTTTGGATTTGTAAATTATGAAAAGGCATTTGATTCTATAAGTATTCTAAAGAATATTTATCAAAATGAAACAGCAGTGGTTAGATTACATAGTGATACTAAAAAAATTAAAAGTATTGGACAGGATGATTCCATATTTGCAACCCTTTTTACTGTAGTTTTACAAAATACATCTTAGAGATTAAAATAAAAAGCTAAAGAAGTTGTTTTTGCTAATAATGTTTCAAAGTTTCAAGAAATATTGCTAGAGTTAGCAGATGAAAGTAATAAAGTACTGAGGAAAGAATTAAATGTTTAAAAAAACTTCTGTTCAATGGATTTTTTTCAGAAGAAAATAATACTTAATAATTATAAATTAGAAGAAATTAACAATTAAAAATATCTTGGGCAGATTATTAATACAAATGAAAACTTAACAAATAAAATTAATCATAGAATTAATTTTGATGGGTACTTTTGGTAGAAATATCTTAGTATTAAAAGAAAATATATCCATGCATTTGAAAAAAAGTTTTTAATACATATGTTTACCAGTTATTATTTAAAGATCTAAGATTTGGGGACTTAATAGAAGAGCAATACAGAGACTTCAGAATTACTAATGAAGTTTGGACAGATGTATGTTAGGAGTAATAAGAAAAGATCAAAAACAAAATACATGAGTGAAAGAAAAAAACAGATAAAACAACTGACATCACCGAAAGAAAAAGACTACATGTGAGATGAATGGATGAAATAAAAAAGTTAGCTGGTGTGACTTTAAGAAGAAATACTTTAGAAGGGAGAAAACTGATTAAATTTGGAGAAATCTTCACCCTGCTGTGGAATGATAATGGTTGAAAATGATGATAAATGATGAATATATCCTTTACAAGAAATACATTTTATGAAACTCCTCAAAGAAATACTTAATGATATTTCTAAACATGGCTTCTCTAGAAAGTATTTAAAATATGCAAAATATAGAATAATAAAAATGTGTTTATAAATCATATATACTGTGAATGCATAGCTAAGTGCAAATATATAGCCCGGCAGATGCTTTGACACATGAAAAAAAAAACCTAGATATTTGTCAAAAGAATAAAGATTAAAAAAAAAAAATCAGAAAGAAACTCAAATATAAAGATAGAGATTTTATTTTTTTTATATTCCTGAACAAGATTATTTGATTTAATCTGATTACATAACGAAACCTTTATATATACAAAAGAAACAGATTACAAAAGATTTAATCTATTTTCAAAGATGCAACAGATGGAAATATTTACAAACACATAAACAATTTATCTTCTTTCAATAAAGTTAATTTGTAAGAAAAATATATATTTTTCCTTTTTTTCTATGAAATATTATCACGCCTATAAAATAATTTGCAAATACATATATATCTAGGAAAAAAATCCATTTCACATATCAACTGATCATTATATTCTAACACATTCTTGTTTATTTATTCTATCTTTCATATTTATACTATTCCTAGTAATAAATATAACATGCACATATTTTTATTTCTATTATTAATAGGCACTCACAATAGATATATCAAGTCTAATTCCAAAATCAAAACAAAACAAAACAAAAAATTAAAAATAAACTACTCCATGAAACATAAATATATCCAAATATATCAGAAGAACATCCTCTTTTTTGATAACTTGCAAAAAATTTAATTTTTCTACAGAATACTTTTCCTTCTAAAACACTAATATAATTGTTTAATTATAGCTCTCTACTGTATTTTACCTTCAACTATATTGTGCCAATAAAAACAATTAGCATTCTATTTCCTTAAAATATCTTTGAAATAATCTTTATAATTGACAAATTTTCACTACCCAAAACTTTGACACAATCTACTCTAGATAAATCCCTTAATGATGATCACTAATCATATATTAAACTAGAGATTATCTCTAGCCCGATATAAACTTTAAATCTCGGTTAAAGATTAATATATCTCTTTTTTAAATTAAACACTCACACATGAAATGCATCTTAGGATCATTTATCTTTTAAAAAGTTAATGATTAAATAAGATTCTATATGCATATGCACACTTAACTTCCATTTCTCCATTATATAGCCTTTATGGTGAGCACATCAGATTATGGAGCATAAAATGAAAAGGACTGGTCTAGGAGACATATGATAATGAAAGATTCAGCTTTATTAAATTTGATGTTTTTTTTTTACATAATGCCAAACATTATACATATAAAAATAAAAGTTTATTTGTGTTAGTTATTTTCTAACTCATCAAATATTGCATCAATCTTTTCTATCCTTTTTTTGTTTTTGTGAGAATTACATAGATTATGAATTTTTGCTTTATAGTGCTTGCTTGAAAAACTTCAATAATTTGCAACATAAAAATGTGCAAAATTGTAATCATTTTCGAAAGTTGTCTTAAAAATGCAAAAAAGAAAAGATAGAACTGATTAAAAGATTACAGACCGAAAGTTTTTTAAATAAAAAAGTTTTTGTTAAAGCAAGATAAAATTTGATTTCATAAATATATTTTAAACTAATTAAATTGCTTTGTATCATATATTTAATATTTTATTTGAGATTAGTTAGACTAATGAATTTGTAATAGTTAAACAGCATTAAGCTGTTGCACATGCGCTTTGCAGATTTTAACTATAAATGACTGAATACTAACACTTCAAACACATGATAAAGTCTTTGGGAAAAGATAGTGGCCTCTATCTTTTCGAACCCAAATGCTTTTGTATTGCCCATATAAAAGCATTTGGGTTCGAAAAGATAGAGGCCACTCTATCTTTTCCCAAAGATTTTATCATGTGTTTGAAGTGTTAGTATACAATCATTTATAGTTAAAATCTGCAAAGTGCATGTGCAACAGCTTAATGCTGTTTAACTATTACAGTTTATAAACATCGTGTTATATAAAATAATTGATTTATTTACTAATGAATTTGATAATCTTAGAAAATTTCAGTTTAAATATATTTAACATGTGAGAAAGTAAATTTTCAAATGGTACTGGTACAGCAAGAAAAAATCAAATAATGAAAATTGTTTTTGACTACTGAATTTGATAAACTTTTACAATTACCTTTTAAAATGACTTGGATTTTTTGTTCATGCTCTATTTACAAGTAATAAATTAAATACATGATACATTTCATAAAGAATGTTTTTGATAAAGTGAGATAAAATTTAATTTCATAAATAGATTTTAAATTAAAGTGCATTTGTATCACATATTTAACTTCTCGTAAGAATGATAAAAATTGCAATCAACTTATACTAATAAATTTGATAAACTTTTAGAATTTCAGTTTAAATATGTTTAACATGTGAAAAAAGTACATTTTAACAATTATTCTTTAAGTATATTCTCACATGATAAAATAACTTTAAAATGGCTTGGAAATATTTGTTCATGCTCAACTTAATGATAAATTAAATATGTGGTATATTTAATTAAAAATGTTAAAATTTAAATTATTCAATTAATTAGCATCGTAAAAAAATTTAAAAATTTTATTTTTATAAATAACATTCTTCAATAGAATGTATCAAACATTTGCCTTCAAATAAACATTTAAATTGAACACCAAAATTTTACTTGGACTACGTACTTAATTAAATGGAATCTAAAAAAATCCTATAAGTTGATCAAATTCAGTAGTAGAATTATAATTTTAGGTAAAATGAAGTAAAATTTGATTTTGCAAATATATTTTAAATTAATTAAATTTCATTTGAATCATGTATTTAAAGTGAAATCTTAAAAGTTGAAGTTATATTTTTGTGATACTGCTGTTGGTAACTTGTGATAATGCATACTGGTTCAGCATTAAATGTGCATCCTAAAGATCATACATCTTTTTAACATGTCTTTGGTCATATGTTTTTGATTATACCCCTCCACAAGGTATTAGAATCATATAAAAACTAGTCCCTACTTTGTGTGAGTGATGTAGTGAAAATTACATTACAGATATATTATTCTTATTTATGATGTTTATCTTTGTAAAAAAAACCTATAAAGACAATGTTAAGATTTATTATAAATTAATAACACATATAAGTATTCTTTAAAAAAGCATGTAGTAAAGTTTTAAAAAATGTTTTAATATTTAAAATGAAATAATATTCAATTTTAATTTGTATAAATACCTTCCCTCAGCTCACTTTTATAGACAAATACATATTTTATTGGGTTTACATTTTTTTTTATGTGTCAAAGCATTGGCCAGGAAGCAAACCCTGGGGCAACTGCTCATAAGGCAGCTGTGCTAACCACTCAGACACCAACGCTTGACAAGGTCTTTCATTTTTCTATACTAAAAATATTCATAATATAAAAGCTAAATATAATGACTAACATTAATTATTAAATTTATTTAATAGTCCTCTTTGTCATAGAAAGATCATATTACAAGTAAAAAGAATAAATACCATAAAAATAAAAATATCTGCCACATTATTTTTCTTCACTAAATAAAACTAAGAATGAAATTCACTCTTCAAATGAAATAATACTACACAATATCAATATAACACAAAAAAATAAAAAAAAATTCATTTAAGAATGTTTTGCAAAATTCTAAATTTATGATGGCAATATATTTTTCAGTTTTCTAGATGTGTTACTATAGTTTACTATAGTAAAATCACATCTTCATTGGACTGTACATGTAAAATGAATGAATACAAGACTATCTAAAAAGTTTTTTAAGGTGAACTTAAGAATAGTTTTTGTGAGGTGGAGACCCTAATTACATTATAAAGCTATCTCAAAAACAATCAAAAAAACATGATATTAATGGCATTTTCCCCATAAAAATTCAAAAACCAAAAACATGTTTGAAAATATAAAAATTATATTATTTATTTAATAAAAAAATATGTAAATAATATATTTTTATAACAGTGATTGAAAAACAAATATGTTAAAAAATATGAAATTAAAATAATTTATTTTGAAAATAAATCTCTGGAAAGAAATTAAATTAACAAATAGCCATTGAATTTCATTTAATTATATCAACAGCATTCAATCTTTTTGGTTCTGCATACCACCCAAAGAATACCAAAATTTTGCCATATCATTATCCTTTATAAAAAAAATTCAACAAAAAAATAATAAAAATATGTACCTAAATCAAAAATATTTATTTTAGATTTTTGATAACCATAATAAAAGGAAAATATTTATTTAAAAACAAAATATCTATAAGGATAGTGTAAAAACTTCTGTGCTAGCAAATGTATAGTATGACACTGAAATGGTGTATGACCTAGAGTGCAATAAACCTGGACATTTTTGTCTATGATGAAGAGTTAACGAAGACAGTAATTGATATAATGGAGATATAGTTTTAATTTCTTTTTTTATTCCAGTTTTACATTATTTGAATATAATTTTCTAAAAATAGTAGATGATCACTCTAATATTATAAAGTAGAAAGCTGAAAATAAAAAAAAAACTGCAGAATGGGAGGATGAACAATAGCTTCTAAAAAAGCAGCTGCAACAAGTACACAATTAATAGTTAAGGGAAGAAGAACACTGGAAGGGAGGACAAAAAGATGAGAAATGAAAGGAACATTCACAGAGGTAAAAAGGAATTCATGAACAAGAACAATTATTAGAAGAACAAAGGAGAAAAGAACAAAAAAGATTAAAAAAGGAAAAGAAACATCGATGGGAAGAACGGTTAAGAGAAGAACAGTATCACAAAGGACAAGAAAGATTACAAGAGCAATGGAAATGTGATTTGGAGAACATTTATGTTAGGAGCAAAAACTTCAGAGGAGACAAGATGAAAAGAGAAGAACAGTATCACAAAGAACAAGAAAGATTACAAGAGCAATGGAAATGTGATTTGGAGAACATTTATGTTAGGAGCAAAAACTTCAGAGGAGACAAGATGAAAATATATTATCTTCAATAAATATAAAAGTTGACTGTAAATGGATGGAAGATGTTAGCAGAATGTTTCAAGAAATTTTATTAGAAAGGCAAGTTGAATGAGAGCAAGAAAGGTTAGAAACCAAAATTCATAGGGAAGAAAAGCCCAAGAAAAAATTGTTGAATTAGAAATAGAATGATTACATAAAGATCAAAACCATCATAATGCAGAAAATCATCCTTGTGAAGATGATGCTAAATTAATAACGGAAAATCATCTTTATGTTGAGTCTTTGCACTCAACCTCTCTAACTACAGAATTGGAAAAAATCTTTTAGAGATAAAAAAAAAAAAGTATTTTGAATATGAAATCCAACAAGCATCAAAAACTTTTGCATACTACCACTGAATTATGTCCTTTGTTTTTATTAGTAAATGATTTTATTCCCTGCTAGATAGCATTATTACGGCAATGCCATTAAACAATTAACTTTTTCTTCTTGGAGACATTAATGCATGTGCTGGTACAAGCTGTAGACAATGGCCAAAAATTGTTGGAAATAATGATATTAGTACTGTAAACTCAAATGATCTGTTGGTCTGGAATTAATTACCACAAATACATTATTTAGGCTGAAAAACTGCTGTAAAAAACATGAATGCACCCACACTACCTTATATTATAGTTTTGAAGTCAGAATATAAAAGTTCATATTATTCAAACACAAGTGCAGATTGATGGCCAAATCATAGATTAGTATGTTACAAGATTAAAATGCTAGTTGCATTAAAAAGTAGATCTTGTGCCAATCATGTTGTTTTTTAAAAGTACCTATTATATGTATTACATTTCAATGCTATTAAAACATTACAATTGCTAATTGGGACCTATTATATTACCGTGACATAAAATTTTCTTATGAAATGTGTTATGGATTCAAATAAATCTATTCTTGGCTTCATTAAAAAGGATCATGCTCGGTTTACTGATACTAATAATTTGATTAAAAGGAAATGTGACATTTTGCAGAATAATAAATTAAATGCAGAGCTTCATAATAAATAGAGGCTGAAATCCAATAATTGACAAGAAGATTTAAAAATGATTGACGGATTAAAACAGCAAAGAAAATATAAACATTCCCTGAACTTGGTAACTCTGGGTCTATTTTTGACACCCTGAAAATAACATATGGATATGAGAAATTCTATTAAATCCAGCAATGGTATTCTCTTATATAACAAGAATGATATTTTTAACAGACTGAAGGAATATTTTGATCATCTTTTGAATAATGATACAAAAATTGAAATGGTGACTTTTAATAATATATCCATTTTATCTATTTATTTAGATTTGGACAAAAAAAAACCCAGCTTTTCAGATAAAATAGCTCTTTGTAATTTTAAAAATATGATGGTAATATATTAGCTTCAAAAGTATTGGATTTTTTTTAGAAAATATGGACTCAATGAAGTTGCGTTACCTGATTTTATGGATGCTTTTATTATTCCAATATTTTAAAAATAAAGAGAATAGACAAGACAAGATTGCACTAATTATTGTGAAATATCATGATTATCCATTACAGCAATGATAATTTCAAGGATATTGTTGAATAGGTTGTTTCCAGCTGTAAATGAATGATTACAAGAAACAATGTAATTTTAGAGAATCACAGAAGCACCATGAATAAAATTTTTGTTCTTAGACAAATAATGCATAATATCAGGAACAAAAAAGTTATTTATACATTGCTTATATTCATTAGGTCAAAATATTTAACTCAATTAATTTATGGAATTATTCATATTACATTGCTTCTATATGATGGAATGAAAGGAAACATTACTATAGATGAAAAATCTGAGGCATTTGTAATGAAAACTGATAATAAACAAAGACCTCTACTTACTCCAACATTGCTTTCAATTTTTATTCCAGTGATCATTGAAATTGTTTAAAGGAAATTTAATGAAACAGAGATCAAGAGGTGATAACAGATTTGATGGTGGAATTTTTAATTTGAATTGACAAAAAGCAATAACAAAATCTTCATCTTTTTGGATTTTGGATTTATAGTATGCTGAATATTGGGTTATTTTTGAAAATTTAAAAGAAGATTTACAGAAGGTATTTAATATTTTAAATGTCATAATGAAGACTTTTATTTAATAATTAATGTTCAAAAAAATTTGTTTTTTTTTTTTAATCAGCCACTAATGGAAGAAAAATCTTCCGAAACCTTTAGTTTGGACGGCTATCAATTTGACAAAGTAATTTTGTAATGTGGAAAAGTAGGTTTAGATATTGAGGTTCATCACAGACACTAATATGCTGCTGTTGCTTTTAACAAGTTAAAAAATAGAATATTTTATCTCAGAGAAATAATTTTTGTAACTAAGTGAGCTATATATAGAAGTATTATTTTACTTAATTCATTGCATGGCAGTGAAATGTGGACATTCTATCAATGCAAGCAATATAAAAGCAGTAGAAAAGTTTCATTTAAGAATTCTGTGAAATTTTTTTAATAATAACGGCATTATAAAACCTATCAATATGTTCTTCATATTACTGGCTGTAGTACTCTAAAACCCATTATTGTAAAACCACACTTTCATTGGATTGTATGAGAAAAACTAATGAACAATGCAATATTTTTTAAAGGCTTATTTCATGGTAAATTTGAGCATAGTTTTCATGGGAGAGATTGACCTCATTTACATTATAGTGATTACCTCATTAAAGAGATTAAATTTTGATTGTTTCCACTGGAAAAATATGGTAGAGAATAGAATATGTTGGAGAGCTACATTTAAAAATGGTGTTGGAGTATTTTAGAAATAAAAGTTTTTTGCTAATTAAGACAGCATCACAATATATCAAATAAACAGAAAAATGGATGAGCATGTTCTATATGTGAACGTATTTATGGTTCACAGATTGGTTTGTATAATAATTACAAAATTAATCTCTATAGCAGTATTTTTTAAAATCTTTTTTCTTTCACCCTTGGAGTTGGATATCATACTCATTTATGAATGGCTGCTATATATAAACTGTCATAACTTAATAAGTACTGATAAATTGAAAAGCAATTGTCCCATTTAAAATACAAGTTTGTTTTACGTAATATTTTGTAAGCAATAAAAATTAATTTAGTTTCAAATATTATAACAAAGTAAATATATTGGAATATATTAAGAACTACAAAAATTTAACTGCGGAATAATCCAAGATTTTATTTATTTAAAATATACATAAGTCATTTTAAAATAATTAAGTCTGTTTCAATGACAATACGAAATAATAATAACAGCAACAGCGGCGGCGGCGACGATGATGATGATGATGATAATAATAATAATAATAAAACCTGGTACTTAATCATTTATATGTTTTATCAGTATTTATTTTCAGATCAAGACTCAGATCATGGGCAAAGTAAAGATTTACATTGGTATTAACAAAGATGAATGAAAAGCAAATATGGGTAAGTGAAGAAACAATTATCACTATCATCAATGGAAAAAAAAGTAGAAGCTTAAATAGACCAAGTCTGGATATAATATTTGATGGCATAGATAAACAATTTAAGACCTAAAGTGGCTCCCAAAAAATTGTAAAAGACCTAGGGATTAAATATAGGTTGAATAGATGATATCAAGAAAACTAGTTGAGATAATGAAAAATGGATGACGTAAAATTAAAGAGACTTTCATCCTGCAGTGGACTGATAATGGGTGATTATAGTGATGTTGATACAAAATATCATATATACTAGCATAGTGGATGCAGCAGCGTATAAGAAGCCACCTTCTCTTTTATATGCATTTTTAAAAAAAAAAAAAAAATTCTACATTTTTAAATGAATTTCCATAAAAGTTTACTGCACTAATTTTATAATTATTTATGTCTACAAAAATGTAACTAGAAAACACTATAGTTAGGTACCTTTTAATCTTCATCCTCAAAACCTAGAAATTCATCTCCAGAGCTAAATGAAGAATCACTTAAAACCTCTTCTTCAGCAAATGAATCTTCATATAACAAATCATCACCTGTGCCATTAAGCGAGTTACTAATTCCACATTTCTTAAATGACTTTACAACCTTCTCATGTTTTACAGCATCTCATGAACTTTTGACTCATTCATAAAACTGCAAAATGCTAGACCTCTTCTTTCTTCCTGATGATAACACTTCAAATCTGCAGACTTCATACAAATATTCCATTTCTTCTTCATAAATCCTTTCATTTATTAATGTAGACATCTGAAAGTTAAAGCTGGCTGGCTCATTAGGCCACCTGGAATTACAGCTAATTGAATTTTCAGTTGATTGATTTTATTTTTCATAACTTCTGTTTTATGACTCCGAAACTGATTCCACACTAGTAAAGGCAGGTATTTTTAATTCTACCAGGATGCCTAGACCACAATTATCTATCCACAACTTCATCCTCCCTTCATCCATCCAGCTCTTGGGATGAACAAACACACCTAGGCAGTTTTTCTTTAGGCAACTTATTCTCTTTACAGAACAGAAAAAAATTATGGAAATAATTTATTCAAAACCATTGTTTCACATAAAGACAATAGAATACTTTTATATATATATATAAACTGACTGAAATATCAATTCATAATTTTTATTACCATCACATTAAATACACCCATATTTTAGGCATATTTTAAGTTGAGAAAAAGTGTATCCTATACGCTGGCAAATAGGCTAAATGACTATCAAGACGTCAGATTTTACATTTAGATAACAATATTTTTGTTGCCAAATGAAAATATTTTTTAATCATAAAAATCTTTCAAAGAACCATTTCTTGTTCTTATAAGTAATAAAATTAAAAATTTATTCAGCAAAGTAAAACAAATAATTCCCACATGATCATGATCCCAGATTTTTTAATAATAGTATTGATCAAGAATTTGCATTTCAAAATAGTTCTTATAACCATTATAGATTTTAATATTTTGAAAAACAAAGAAAGTCAGATGGAGGGTGGGGCAATATTTAAAATCAAGACATCATTTGGTTGTCGTCGAATAGCCACTATATCCCATTCGATGGCGCAGTTTTCATGCTTAAACTATAAAATATGATCATTCCCGGGCCGTTAATTATAATCATTTCGATGTGTTTTTTGTAATGCGAAAATAAAAACTAAAGAAAATCGTCTTTTTTAAATATTATTTAATTTTAAATATTATTTTTTATTAACGTATACAAATTAAATGATAATAATAAATGTAAAATAAAATAAACAAATTACAATTTGATTCGTCTTTTTTAGTTTATTAGAAAAATCAATTTTCTATCAGAGATTTTTTTACTGGGGTTACGGTTTCTTTTTTTTTTTTGTTGTTTAAAAACTCATAATCGGAATAAAAAGTAAAAATTCTTAGTCTTCCCTTTACATTTTATTTCTACAGAGAAACAGATATTTTTGTATCACTATTTTTTACTTTTTTAGTCTTTGTTTTACTTTTTTTTTTTTTTTTACAGACAAACAGATATTACTGCTATTTTTTTATTTCAAATAGAATGACAACTAAAAGTAAAAGTTGTTATGGTTAGGTTTAGGGTTAGTGTTCTGTTGTTTGTAATGCTAAAATAAAAAATATCAAAATCGTATTTTTGTAAATATTTTTTTTTACTAACATCTATAAAATAAATGATAACAATAAACATAAACTATATTCAACAAAGTATAACCGTAGTCGGAGAAAAGAGAGAAACTAAAACTTTTTTAAACAACAACCAATATATATATAATGTCTTCTTTACTTATTAAACGTGTTTATAATATATGCTTTTTATGACATTTAAAAAAACAGTGTACAATTGTACTTTTCTTACTGGATATTTTTGTGTTAACACTCTTTTTTATTTCAAAAATATACACACGGTACAATCTTCTTTGTCTCGTGGAATGTTACGAACAGTACATTACTTGACGCGTTACCTAATTCCAACTCACTTTATACATATATCTCATCAACATTTACCACTTAAAACTTCAATACACTACGGTGTAAAAAGTCTGTTAATTATTACTTTACAAAATCTGAACATTTCAATACTTTAAAATAAAAACAAATCCAATGAAAACAACATTTCCATCCAATTAAAAAAAACACACCCTCTCACCAAGCCATAACTATTTTATAAACTGTGCGAATTCGGAAAATGTACTTGCTGCGATGCGACATAACGGCCTGCAATCTGTAGCAAAACAAAAAAGTCGTATTATAGAAATGCGGGGTCAAACGTGTCGGCCGTGGAAACAGCATTTTTATATGTTTTAGCGCGAAAATGGCGCCATCCAGTGGGATATGGTGGCTCCTCGATGACTACCCATCATTTCACTGAAGAAAAACCTCAAAACAAATATACATGAAAATGAAGATTACCATCTGAATAACAAACATAAGAGACTGTGAAAACGACTTGTATTATGAATAAAGTTAAATCTTTTAAAATTGATGCAGAATGCATGTTATATGTACTGTATTAGAATGGCAGTGATCAAATAAGATGTTTTATGTAATAAAGAATATTTTTAAATATCATTTTTAAAGCTATTTATATCAACAAAACAACATGATATTCACTGCTTACATTTAACATATGCTTTCAGGAGTACTTATCTTCACTCTGCCCCAGAGTCATTTATTGTAAGTTTGGGTACAAATTGTGTCTACAGTTAATATAAACCTGAAGTCATTAAAATTACTTGTTCAGGTTTTAAATATGTGTAATAGCACAAAGGAAATTGAGAACAGGTCAAAACTTACCTTTTTTTTTAATTTAAGACTACTAAATTGATTCATAAAAGAGATACATAACAGTAAGATAAGAATAAATTGAAAGGAGGCATTTATTAGGAGAAAAAAAATAATTGTGAACCATTGAAAAGAGAATTGAGAAAAAGACTAATTAAAATCTATGTGTGGAGTGTACTAATGTATGGTTGTAAAACATGGACAATGAGTAACAAAATTAGGAATTGATTGGAAGCTTTTACAATTTGGACATGGAGAAGAATGGAAAAAATCACTTGGATAAATAAAATAACAAATGAAGTTTTGAAAAAAGTAAATAAAAAAAGAAGATTGAAGAAATCAGAGAGAGAAGAGAAACTGGATTGGACATATGTTAAGAAGTAATTCTAGTTTAATAAAAGATAGTTTGAAGGGAATGGTGAATGGAAATAAGAAGAAAGAACAGAAGAGATTGACATTGTTGGATGATATAAAAGATGGGAAGTTACATGGAATTGAAGAGCTAGGCAAGGAAGAGAATGGAATGGAAAAAATGGATGAATTGATGATGTGACTACTCTCTGGACCTGTTCATTTGACAGAATACTGTTCTGATGATGATAAATGCATTAGTTCCAAATTTCTCATTGATAAAGATCATAAGCCAAAAAATGAGTCTTGAAATGTGCAAATAATAGTATTATTATCTAACATCCATAGATTATTCAAGATTATAATAAAAGGCTCTGATATAAAATGAAAAGATCATAAAAACAAAACCTTAAACTTATGATCTGAAAATAATTTCTAAGGCTCACAAGAGTCACACAATAGGTTTTGTTTATGAAAACCACTACGCCAAAAGATCCTTCCACACTTATTGTATCATTATGAACTGCTATCATCACACAATAAAGCTAATCAAAAATTAGTTAATCAATCAATTCAGTTGCTATTTCAATCTTGTCACTCATGAGAACAATATAATATCTCTTAAAATGAATGTGCATTTCATCATCTTAATCCTTTGGAATCTTTGATCTACAATGTGCAGATGACTATAGGTTGCTTGAATAAAATAAGAAAATCAATTATAATAATTTTAATAAGTATGTAAATAATCTACGGCCACCAAATATATAGGACTGAGAATATATAATCTATTCTTAGAGCAACTAAATCCTTAGCATTAATATGAGAAAGATGGTATTGTTTACATATCTGTTGACTCTACAGGAATTTGACTTGTGAATTATTATTATTATTATATGTGCATTTGATATAATTGTTCCATAAGTGAAACAATAAAGGGTAAAAGTATGCCTGATTAATACTACTTCTAAGAAAGTATATGAACATTAGGAAGTTTAGTAGATAATACATATTTAATCATAAGTGATAAGCACCCATGTCCTAATATATGTCATCATGTGTCTTCCAAGATAATTGTATTTCATTTAATTATTCAATCAAATCCCTGGAACCAAAAATTTTGGAATAATAATTTTGAAACAGATCCTTTCAGGCTGCGAATATTCATTATATAACTAAATAATTAAAAAAATAAAACTGGGCTAGTTAGTTTCTTATACACCATAATGAATATATACTGAATTCATAACTTAGTATCCACATTTAACTATATACGAACATACAAATACATAATTTAGAAAAAAGTAAAGCTATATCTTTAGATTAATGATGGCAATATAAACATATGTAAGTAAGTGAAGAAAATTATTTGCATGGTTTTCTTTCTGGTAATTTTTTTTCTAACACTTTTTTTTAAAAATAATTTTAATGACTAATTCATCACAGTAATTTTGTCTGTCATTGCTAAAAATAATCTCATTAGTGCAAGACATTTCCTACAAAGAGATTTGAAGGTTATAACTATCTCTAAGCTTGAAAAAAATAAATAAATAAAATATAGTAATTCAATTTAATATGCAAATAAGTTCATACAGTGACCAAGTAGAATTACAATAAAATGAAACATATGCAATATAAATAAAAAATAATACTTTAGAATAGTTATTTCAATACAGTTGGATATATTAATAATAAAGAAGGATGTATGAAAATGTAACAAATAATAAAGAGAAAAGGAGACATGAAAATAATAATAAAAAAATAGAGAATACAACTGATATCAATTTAATAATTATTCTTTCTTATTGCATTGCCAAATGTATATCATATAATACTAAATCATCCATGTACTTTACTACTGTTACATAATGCTTTATTTACCACCCTCTTTTATAGTTTACACTTTCAATTGCCCCAACAATATTCTTCAGAACTCTTATATCTCTTAACTTCAACTCACACTCTCTTTTATAGTTTACACTTTCGATTGCCCCGGCAATCTTCTTCAGAACTCTTATATCTCTTAACTTCAATTATTGAGTTGAAGTTAGGAGATATAAGAGTTCTGAAGAAGACTGCTGGGGCAATCAAAACTGTAAACTATATGAGTTGAAGTTAAGAGATATAAGAGTTCTGAAGAAGATTGCTGGGGCAATCAAAAGTGTAAACTATAAAAGGTGGTAAATAAAGCATTGTGTAACAGTAGTAAAGTGCATGGATGATTTAGTATTATAGAAGTTAGGAGATATAAGAGTTCTGAAGAAGATTGCGGGGGCAATCGAAACTATAAACTGTAAAAGAGGGTGGTAAATAAAGCATTGTGTAACAGTAGTAAAGTGCATGGATGATTTAGTAATATATGATATCAATTTAGAAGGTTAATATGAAAATAGATCATATATTTAATATATAACTTCTAAATTCATTTCATTCTTAAAACATATGGATAAAGACATATGTAAAAAGCTAGAGTAGATGACGCCCCCCCCCCCCAGATGCATTTCATGCAATACTTGTCATCATCAGTTGATTCATATTTAACAAATGCAAGAAATTACACAGAGATTATTGAATACAATCTTTAGTGAGAAAATTATATTCTAATGCCTAGTGAATGAGAATAAATCTATATGATTTTTTATTTTCAATAAATTTTTCAAAAGAAAAAACATATAATCAAATGTAACTAATTCTATTATAACTTTACATTGGATTAAACAACAAAAGATTAATTGCTAAATAAATAATTTTAATAAAAAATAAAACAAATTATTTTACATTATAAATATTTAAATAATAATTGAATTTATATATAGAAAAGCACATGAAATCTTGTTTTGAAATTCTAGAATGGGCATGAGAGTTTAAAAGATAAAATAAAACTGATTTTTGAATTTTTACAGATTCATTCTTTTCAATCATGTCTTCTATAAACAAAAAAATAAAATTTGTCTTATACTTTGGGCTTGAGAGTATTCATTTACTTCAGTCTTATGAGATATAATATTAAAGTGTTACATATTAAACACCAGAGGTATATTTATTACATAATTCATTCTGGTATTGACAATGTTTAAATTGAGAGTAATCTCACATGTTTATTACTACTATAAAGAAATTAAAAATACTTTTAAAATAAATAGTATGACTGATTTAAATTCATGCTTTCTGTCTAGATTCTAAGAGTGTTTCAGACAACTCTCTATATAAGAAAATGAGATTCATTATAAGTAATACATATAACACATCTACTAAGAAAAGCTTGTTTAATACTTTAACAAGGGATTCTTCTATAAATCTCGCAATTCTTTTGGATAATTATAGCTATGAATACTAGTTAGTTGGAAACATGCTTAGCATTAACATTTTTATTTTAAAGAATTAATCAAGATATTCTAATAAGTGTTGTATGTATTATTTATATTGAATTACATTTTTTCGAGAAAAGTTTAAAACCATTGGAACGCCATAAGAAAATGAGGTAAAAGAGAGAAGACATACGCTCTTTTCTCCATAAACAAACAAAAACAAACTTGTCTTATGCTTTGACTTGAGAATATTCATTTATTTAATAAACTAGTCAAGCTATAGTCTAGAAGAGTTAAATCTTAATATAAGTAATAGTGATGCAATAAAATTACCTTGTAAACTTATTTGTCACCAAGACTTATAAATATCAATTAGGACAATTAGATACTTTAAAAAATGAGTAACTGCTAGTATTTGATGATCAAAACTCTAAAGATTAAAATGTCAAAATATGTTTGATAAATTGAAAACAGTTTGCTAAAACACATCTTCTCAGTGATACAGATTATTCAAAAGAATGCCTGAAGCTAAAACTCTTATAAAGATAATACAAACAGAGACAATAAAAAGGTTGTAATAAAGACATTGTTAATTCGAAAATTACTTTTTTATTACAATATTATTTATTTATGCAAAATACAGCAAATAGTGAAAGAATAGTTCTTGTAAAAAAATAAGCAAAGATATTTCAGATTCTAGGATATTCACTATTACATGAATTTATATATGTTATTGATTACTCAAAGGCTAAAATGGAATATTATAAAACTTCAAAATTAATGTATAAAAAATAGGCACCATACTAAATATCATGCTATTTTATGGGGGAGTTATTTCACATTAAATTACCAAGCAAAGGACTGAAACATTGGATGATTTTTTTTTAAAAATATACATAAAGAAAAAAAACAACTTTTTTATATTATATGACAACTATTATATTATTGTAATAATATTTATTAATCTTAATTATATATATTGTTTATTTAAATAACATTTTATGTTTGATTTATTTCATGTGTTGAACAAAAGCAAGCACATTTTCCTAAAAATATAGTGATTAATCTAAACTTAATGTTAACAAAAATTACATTTAGTTTGATATTTTTATTGTGTGGGATTTAGTTTTAAATTTGCTTTAATTTATCAGGATATAATTTAATTAAAGTAAATTTGTATTAAGATATAAAATAATTACAACAAACTTCTTTTAAGGTGTACTACATATAAATATATTATCTTTCTAAATAGAGCAATTTAAAGTTAGAGGATCATCCTACACTCCATCTCAGCCAACCAATACACATAATAACACACATGTGAAAAAAATAAATGATCCCCAATATACCTATTAGTGCAAAACCAGCAATCAGCAGTTGGGCCAGATCATAATCCACATAAAATACATATATAGGGAATTATTTATCTTTTTCACATGTGTGTGATCATATGTATCGGTTGTTTGAGATGGAATGGAGAATGAATATAGATTGAAAATCCTAGGTTCAAATCCCTCTATTTACTATAGTAACCGTTCAGTATACTGAATGAATAGATTAATTTACCTTTCTAATTAATTTTTTTTTTTTTTTTGTGAAATAATATCTTAAAAGATAGCTTTTTATAATGTCATTGGTATATTCTCTGTGTAAATGTAAAAATAAATAAATAAATAGAATTCTTAAAAAGAGAAAAATTTTAAGTTCATAAATATATCATAGTTTATATATGTTATTATATTTCATATTATATATATAATTTTTATTTGTATATTTTTGTACTTCAGATAAATTTCTAAAATATGTTTATGCCTTGACAAAGATTGCAGTGAAGAATCAAAACATTAAGGAATAATTTTTATACATCAAAAATTAGTTCACTAATAAATATATATTTTTTAACATGTTGGGCTGTTATATATGCAGTAAATATCAAAAAATATTAATTTTAATGCATTTTCTCTTTCATGAAATGAAAAGGGGAAAAACAATTTATACTAGACATGTGACATATTATTTGAAAGATAATTCAATTTCTGTCAAAATGGTGAAAATGCATATTTTTAAATATGATAGTTTTCTTAACCTTATTCATTGAAAATTTTTATTTTTATTTTCATTGGCCAAGTGAATTAAAGTTTTACAACTTTTGATTGGCCAATTAACAAACTCAGCCATGAAAATATATTAATCTTTTAATATTATATTCATTTTAGTTTCATTTGTAAAAAACATATTAATAATTTGTCAGATTATGAAAGTGAACAAAAGTTTTTTCAAAAATAAATTTCTATTTATAATTATAAAAATATTCGATAGCAGAAAACCTAAGAAGAAATTTCGTAACAAATTAAAAAGTGCTGCGAACATCATTGATTTCTTTCTCAATTTACGTTAGTGTAAAAGTAAAGAATTTTTTACTAAAATCTTACTATTTTTCTAAAATAACTATATTTTCAGCATATTTTATGAAAATAATTCATAATATGTATGAAAAATAATAAAAGAAACATTCCAAGATATTAATTTTCATTTTCAAAGTCAAAACAGAAGTTGGAGCGGTGAAAATTATTGACAGATGTTCTTCTATTGTCCGAAATGTGAACCAACCAATCATCATCTAGGAAAGCCTGCCTTCTCCCTTTGTTGTAGCTTCTTACATCAATATTATTGATTTTTTACTTGTAAAATAATTCTAGAGAGGGCAGCATCTTACGCTACATTTTAAGCTTTAAAATAAGCATAAAAATACTACCATAGCTCAAAAATTGGTCGTTTTTGAGCGACTTGAAACTGTGAACATCCTGCCACTCTCGTTTCTCAGAAGGGGTTAATCATTTTTTTTGTAAAAGTTACATTTATAGAAAAAAAAGAAAGGCATGTTTTTTTTAAGAGTGGGAGAATTTAAAAGAAATGATGGCTACTTTCAGGATAAGTATAATAAATATCAAATTATATAATTTTTAATATTAAAATTTCTATTATGATAAACTTTCTTGATAAATTACATAAAAGTTATTCTTCTAAAAATAAAATGTTTAGGTTATATATACATAAATTAAATTAAGTTTGTTAGCAATTTATATATGTAAGTGCATATAAAATAATTCATGCCAGTACATATATATATTGCCTAAAAGCAGTTAGTAAAGTATATTTGCATTTTCAATTTATAACTTATGAATGTTAGTATTAAATAAATATTTGAAAATAAATTGTTACATATTAAATTACTTATTTTGAATACAACTTTCAATTGATACAAATGAAATTGGAAAAATTAATTATTTTGATAATAAAAATGGTAAAAAAGAAAAATGAGCTCTGTTATATATCAATTTTGATTGAGATAAACTATTAATAAAACTCTTATTTCAAAAATCATATATCCAAATTAACAATTTATGAATAAATTCTAAATTAATAACTATAAAAAATATTTAAATTCTTTATATTTCATTTTTATGATAATGATTATATTTTCAGCTTTATTATGTAATATATTATTAGTAATAAGTCAACTGGAGTTACTGTAAAAATATTATTTCTAATCAAATGCATAGATAATCAATATGACATATGTAAAAAGCCAACATATAAAAGAAAAAAGGTATAATGAAATTGAAATATTTTTGAAAATTAACTTAAATGTAAAAAAAAAAAAATACAACTTTTTAAATGTATATGTTCATGAGATATGGAAACTCATTAGCAAATAATGATATGAGAATAAATTTGGTGTAAATGTTTTCTTTGGCATAGACATTCAAGGATTGTTATATATATATATTTTAATGGTGGTCAGCCATCAGAATGGATGAGAAAGCATATCTAGGATTCCTAAACTTATAGACTCATATCCACCCTGATCTCACTTCTAGGAGATGATGTATTAGCACACGGATATACATAAAAAATCTAAACGTATACTCATCTCTTTTCTCCATCCTTAACTTCCATTTATCCCAGAATTCGAGCTTAAAAAGAATATTCTTAATACTCTACTTCAGGGAATATTCATATTACTATCTTTATTGTATGAGCATGTCATAAAAAATGCAAACGGCCAACTTTAATTTGAAATCATATGTTTAACAAATTTATTCATAATTATAACAATTTATTCAATGAGAGATTATAACAAAAGCAATTAATTTGTTTACATATCTATAACTATTCTTTGGTCAATATGATTGATATTTATTAATCCAATCCCTCTTTTTCCCTCAAAAAATAATTATTCAATATCAACAATAACAAAAAAATTTAAAACTTGTTATTATTTATATATATATTTATATATTTGTTTGCTAATTTAGACTTTAGTAAAATGATAATTCATTGTCTCTAACATATTTATTGATTAATTCATATTAAACAATGTGGTGGTGGTCTGGGACGCCCTTTCTATTATAATTTATTTCTATAATGATAGAAACGACCATTCACACTAGAAGTTTTTAATTATGTATACTGAAAAAACAAATAAATAACAAAATTATTAGTATCAACAAACAACAAATAACAGGGTGATTACACAAGTGTTGATATTTAATGTTGGAAAATATAGTCATACCTATAATTCCTGGTAATGATCAAATTTGTCTGCAAGCAAGTTCATGCCTGGCCCTATATTTTATTTCAATTTAAAATTAAGCTAATAATATTTCCATCCTTTCTAATATATCAAGAATTTATATCCCCCTCAACCTATGGTAAAGGAGAGAAATAAAAAAAAACATAAGATACATAAAATTAACCATATGATGTCAACCTAAGATAAATTAAAAGTCCATAACGGAAAATGTCTTAAAAGAATTATGTGTGTCCTTATTTCTATAGTTCATGAGCCAATGGGTTGAGTTCAAATGTTCTAGAATGTGTACAATAGTAATCTGAATTTCTCACTTTCATATAGCATGCCTTGAGTTGTTAAGGTTACATCTTCACATCCAAGTAGTAAAATTGGTAGTGTCTTCAGCATAAAAGAATAGATGCTGTATTGAGTTGCATTTGGTTTTGGCAATTACAGCTCCATGAGTGATGCATCTCTTCCCATGAGGTAACTTTATAGTTAGCAGCGAATGGTTATGTGTGTCTCTATATACTAGTTGATCAAAATCCTTGAGTTTGTTGAATAGCTAGATATTGATTTTTGAGAATCTCAAGTAGGAATTGGTATAACTCTGGTAATTTATAATTTAAATTCCTTTATTTTGTCAAACTTAAATCCATTCACTTTTATTTTAGCATTTATCCATCTTCAATGAGATATTCTCATTTAAGGTTTTACTTTGATGGCTACAGACCTTTTTCTTTGAACGACAAGTTCGATCGTGGCTTACAAAGTCTATGGATTGATTAATCAACAAGAGATTTTGATCTGATCTTTGAGAAAAAAATGGTTTGTATACATATATTACCGATCACCAAAACAAGGTTGTTCTTTTTAATATTAATTTGACTCTTTTAAATAGTGAGTTCAAGATAATGCATTGAGTTGATTATTTACATCCTGTGCTACAATTTATATATATATGGTAGATTAATAACAAAATTTTTATTATTTCTTTCCTTTACATTTGTGCTATGCTTGTGTCTAAATTTGATCATCTTTTTTCTTATTGTTGTAATATGTGTATATTAAACAATAGTTAATGAAAGGTTTTTATAATAAAGGTGTCAATATTTAAATTTTACAGTTTAGTTTGGATTATGTATTTTAACACGTTTGTTTAATATTTAATTATATAAACAATTAAATATTTTTCTTCTAAAAATACTTCTGCATATTTTTATTTTTCAGGAGCTTGTTTTATATGGGTAACATTCTCTTTATACATATAACTTATTTTACATTATATGTAGAGAATTTTGTTATTGTGGGTATTGGTGTTGAAGTAGACAAGGGTGCACAATGGTTCTTGGTGGGTAAAAGATCACATCTTATAGTATATATATATTGCTAAGGGAAAGCATTTACTCAGAAATAATGATCAAGCAGCAGATAGTATTGTTGCATTAAACAATTACCAGCATTGTTAATATTAAATTATTACCATACAGTGAGATCTATTATAATATAGGCTTCTAGAATGATTAATTACTAGAATGAATATTTTATTCTCATTATTTTAAGATTTATACAACAAATGCAAAAATATGGCAGACACCTTTATCATGTAAAACTTAGTTAACAGTATAGTTCAAGTAATTCTATCTTTATTATAATTATTTGAGATACAAAAATAAAATGTGTTTAATGTTGATATTTACCATCTTTTAATATGATGTAATATTATAAAATGTTTACGGGGGGGGGGGAAGAAGAGAAAAAGAGAGAGAGAGAGAGAGAGAGGAGAGAGAGAGAGAGAGAGAGAGAGAGAGAGAGAGAGAGAGAGAGAGAGAGAGAGAGAGAGAGAGAGAGAGAGAGAGAGAGAGAGAGAGAGAGAGAGAGAGAGAGAGAGAGAGAGAGAGAGAGAGAGAGAGAGAGAGAGAGAGAGAGAGAGAGAGAGAGAGAGAGAGAGAGAGAGAGAGAGAGAGAGAGAGAGAGAGAGAGAGAGAGAGAGAGAGAGAGAGAGAGAGAGAGAGAGAGAGAGAGAGAGAGAGAGAGAGAGAGAGAGAGAGAGAGAGAGAGAGAGAGAGAGAGAGAGAGAGAGAGAGAGAGAGAGAGAGAGAGAGAGAGAGAGAGAGAGAGAGAGAGAGAGAGAGAGAGATTTCTGATGAAGGCTGTAGGTTCGGCTATAACTGAAAGTGCAAAAAAAAAAAAAAAAGAGAGAGAGAGAGAGAGAGAGAGAGAGTGGGTTATTTGTATTAAATAAGGAATAAAGAAGTAATAAAAATACTAAATTGTATATGGGCTAATTATATACATTTATATAGAAACCTAAGATACTTATTAAGAAAAACAAAATGAAAAACTTGGACTGCAGTTTAATTTGAAAAAGACAAAGACTGTAACAATAAAGATGTTATAATTGATAGTGAAATAAAGGCAAACACTTTTCAGAAAGCACTGATTGAGCTAATGAGTGCTATAATAAACAGTGATTATAGACTGCCAGAATTCACAGACTGCAAATTAAGGGGAACTTCAGCATGTAGATATAAAAACTAAACCATTTTTGCATATTCATCTTTAGTACATTAAATTTCTTTCAATCAAAAAATAAAGCACAGTCTATGCAATACAGACCTGAGTGTTTGCAAAAACAATCAGGTGTTAAAAGGATAAAAACTATAGAAAGGTAAAGCAGGGGTACTTTAAATTATTACTACATGATTACAAAAAATAAAGAATCATAAAATTAGTAAAGTATAAACAAGTTTGAAAAAATATACTGGACATTATAAGACTGTATGTCATTTCATAGGATATTAATACTATTAATTATAAATTTGAATCTAATGAAACTCTTGGCAAGCTTTAGCATACAAATAACTGAAGAATTTAAACCAAGATTAGAAATAGCCAAACTGTTAAAATAAACATATAGACATAACTTATGGACAATAAAATTTATAACGAATGAATGGCTATATGCTCCTGTAATCACAGCATAAGAAACGTCAATTGAAGATGGAAGATTACTTGGCTGTTAAGGCTCGCAATGTTTCAAAACATAGGCCATTAGAAATGATTGAGCAGAAAGATGGGTGAGCTGAATAATAGAGAGAAAATGATTTTAACCAGTAGTGCTATACAATTTAATTATGATATAAAATAAATACTTTTGGAGAAACAAGATTAACTGGAATTGACAGAGAAGATACATAAATGAAAAAGCATATAAGAATTTTCTGGAGAAATAATTTTAAAAAAAAAAACAAACAAAGCATCAACTACAAAAGAAGTTCCAATTGAAAAATTGGTCAAAGTTGAAGCTTATTGCAAAGGCTCTAAAAACTTTATAGTCAAAAGAAATTAAGAATATTTGAAACAATTTCTTCAGGTAATCATGATGATTATCTGAGATTGAAATCCAAGCTTAGAATTTTTCAAGTAGATAAGAGTCTGCAGATAATCAAATTCAACATAGGGTACTGGTTAATCTAGATTAATTAGATGAGTGTTGATTTATATGACACGATACATGAATCGTTTATTTTTAACATTTTCTCCAATATATACATAAATTCCACTCCTTTCCACGTTTTAACAGCATAATGTTCACAGAGATGGAGAATAATCGGGAGAAAACAACGTCTTCAAACAAAGTCATTTTATTTAACAGGCTTTTTTTTTTAATACCTAAGAAATGTTAATTTCATTATAAACTTGGTTTTTAATTAAGACCCATTTTTTTTTTGCTGGCCAACAAAATAACATATAGTTTGTAATGTTATCAAAAAAATAATTAAGGTCCTATTTGTTTATATTCATGATAATTTCAATAACTTCAAATGAAATTGGATGAGTCCAAATTTTAAAATTTCCTACACCAGTATAACTCCCTTCCCCCCAATCAGTTCAGTAAAATATTATATACTGAAATATATATATTTCTTTGTTTCTTTTTTCAGCACACTTTTCTAATTTGGAAAAGTTGATGATAAATGCACAATTTTAAGAATAATTATATATATATGCAAATGTTTTTTATCAATGCATCTTTCACCTTTAGCTCAATCCTATCATGACCATCTATCAGCCCAGAAGTCAGACCAACCTCCCACACTACAGAAACATACACTTTTTCAAATAATCCATATAGCACGTTACAATTTAACTTCAAATACACATTATTTTTAGAGATACTTAAACTTAACTTCCTACAGTTTTAAATAAATTTCAAACTTCTATTTCATCACATATTACTGAAACATATGATCAAAGACACGTGAAAAAGATAAATGATGTATTTCAATCACTGTTGGCAAGGGTAAGCGTGTTAGATACATTCTAATTTTTAACTTTCGTCAACAGTGTTATTTATTCATAGCCTTGAGGGGGGAGCATGGTTTACTCCATTAATTACACATATTAAGCTATGCTAATTTAATGTTTACAATTACTCATTTCAGTTTAATTGCTAAAATAATGTCATTAATTGTGAGAGTTAGTCTCCAACCTTATATAATTGACTATTAATTTAATAACTCTTAGTATCATATTTTCATTTAACTGGTATACAGATTTAACTCGTATTTTCATCAGTATAGTAATATCTATTCATAGCCTAAGGAACTATACAATATAGATATACATATATTTGATTGCATATATATATAGTTTCTGTATTTACCATGTAATATGCATAAGTAATAATCGAAACTGATAAACTAATTAAAAGCTTTAATTATTGATTTATAAAGACCCTGAAGTTAACTAATTTCTGTTTTGTTGAAAGTATATGTAAAACATTTTAATTTTTCTTTACGGGGGGGGGGGGAGTTGAGAGGCTTTTGTTTGCACTAGGTCAGTGTTTCCCAACCTGTGGTACGCGTACCACTGGTGGTACGCGAGTCGCTGGTTGGTGGTACACGAAAAATAATCAATAATGGCGGACATAAAAAAAAAATTAAATCATAAAAATATAGAAACGTTTTTTCCTATAATTCATAAAAATTATTTTAATTAATAATATTATACAGTAAAGTTGTTAAAATGTACAGTCGATAACGATCTTTAATGTTAATGATAAAATTGAAAGTATGATTAAGAAATTAGATTTTTGGAAACAGTAATATATATAAGTATCGACAACAATCAACTGGAAGTATTCGAAACTCTTCATATTTTTTTGTTTGAAAATAAGGTTAGTCTGTCTCAAGATATACGAGAAAATATAATAGCACATTTAACAGGATTAAAATTGTCTTTCATGGAATATTTTCCAAAATCCAAAAACACAAATGATAATTGGATTTCAAACCCCTTCTATGCAGAAAATTTAGAAAAGGCTACATCATTATCAATAAAGGATAAAGAAAATTTAATAGAATTATCATGTGACAGAACTTTACAAGTAGAATTCAAACGACACAATCTAATTAATTTTTGGTTAAACATTAAAAAATATGAACAACTTTCTGAGAAAGCTCTTAAATTATTATTACCGTTTACTACGGAATTAGTAGGAAGAGCTTTTTTTTTCATATATTTTTTTAAAAATAAGTATCGAAACAGATTGAACGCAGCTGTAGACTTAAGGATATACCTCGCATCTTTTGAATCAAATTTCAAAAAATTATGTTGTTCGAAACAAGCACAAAGATCTCATTAAATTTATTTTATAAAAATATTTGATTATGATAAGAAAACATACTAATTGTTTTTTTTATAATTTTGTGTTTTTATTAAAACCATTTATTAGTAAACGAAATATGACAAAATAGTAGATAAATAATGAGTCGGATCAAGGCAAATCAATCTAAATTATTTAATTTGAAATTAGACTCTCATTAATTCTTGATCATCTATTGTGGATTGCTAGATGTAAGCTAGTATTTAATCATCAAAATTTTAATCATATTAACTTCATGCTGAACAATATAAAGAAAACAAGAACAAGAGATAGCCTGATAACCCCTGAGGTTATTTTTACCATGACTTGGGACATGCTGGATTTGTCCTCTCTATGGCCAACCAATAGCAAGATGCTCCAAAACCAAATGAAGGAATGAGAAAACACTTTGAACAAAATATGTACCAAATAACCTTTGATGTAATAATGTAATCTTTAATAAATTATTTTGTAAAACATATGAAACATTGAACAAACACATACATATAAATATGTTACAGTGAGTTTATAATTTCAGTGAGTTTGTAATCTGGCGTGACGTTTAGGCGTGTTTCAATGTAATTTGTCTCATTATGAGATGTGAATACATACATGGTCACCCTATAATATTTATAATGCAAATGCAATAACACACTTGCAATAACAAATTTCACAAAATACAATCATTTTTACGAAGTGGTACAATTTAGCGTGATGTACTACCAAGTGGTACGTGAGCCAAAAAAGGTTGGGAAACGCTGCACTAGATTATTAAAAGCTGTTTGCCTTTTACCTCATAATTTCACTTTATTTATAATTGAGTTTATAAACAAAATATAACTTTTTCACAAGTATGAGGGAGCATACATTGTAAAGCAATTAAATTTCGTATTAACTAATGAGCAGTAAAAAAAAACAGTGCGAAAAAAAAATTAGGAAATGACATCAGGAAAAAAATAAATTTAATTATCTTAATATACAGTAAAATGTAACTTTTCTTTAAATAATGCGTAAAGAAAAAGTTCTTTGGAATATTCGGATAATTAACTTTTTTTTTTAAACTTCATCATTTGCTCTTTAAGTTTATAAGCAAAAAAACATTCTAAAAAAATCGAGGCTATACATTTGTTAGTAACACACACGAATATATAAAATTTTCCTCACAAAGATTCTTAATGTCACGTGAATATTGTTACCAGTAAAAACGCTCGACTGAAACTGTTTACAATTCCGATTACCAGACTTACATTGTTAAGAGTTTCAGCTTTAAATACAAAGTCGTATTTTACACGTAATTGTGTGAGGATCACTATAGATATCACTGCGACATATAAAAATTTATAAATGCATTGATTAATATATCAGCCTCTTATAACACTATATATATATATATTTAGATGGAATGCATAATTGGAATGTTTTATAAAATAACTTTAAGTATATACGAATCTCAAATGTTAAAATGGCATAAAAAATGTTATTAATATACAACTTTACAAATTTTAAGAAAGCACATATGAAAACTGCTCATTTAATAATTCCATTCTTATTTATGTGGAAATGGGGGTGGGGTTGCTTTTCATGAAGGCACAGAACCTTAGATAGTAATAGTAATTCTGGCAGTTAGAAAATGTAATTGCAAAACATATAACATATATCTCTAAAGGCACTTGACTGACAAAGAGAATTGTAAAACAGTGTAATTAATTAATTTTTCAAGAAAATAAAAATGTTGGAAAGATAAAAATACTTTCAATTACATATTTCTAAATTTGTGCAAGAATTTAACACTATTGCAAAATATCAGTTGGAAAATACCTTGTTCTTCTTAAAAGCAATAAACAATTAAAATTTAAAGAAAGGGGTAAAAAGGTCAGTGATGCTTTTGAAAAATATCCTGTGCAGATGGACAGATTATCTATGAATTATGGGAAATATGATTTTAGTAAACTGGCAGATCAGATGTTAAGAAGTTATAAAGGAAAATGTAAAGAGACAAATATATCAAATCAAATCAGTTCATATGAAATCAGAACAGACTAGTTAGTCATCAGATCAGAATCTTCAACTTTTAATATCTAGAGAGAAAGTTGGAGAAATAAAGTGAGATTTCAGCAATGTTTATTATCTATTCTTTATAGTAAACTTTGGTTATTAAAGAAGCAAAAACTTTAGCTATCAGTTTATCAACGAGGAAAATACTTGTCAGTATATCCCCACTGCAATCGAAAAAAGATCAGTTTGTGAATATTGGCCTTCTTGCTATGATGGGCTAACTAAAATGTGCATCAGTCCATAATCTTCTAGCCATGTAACTTAAGATAGGATGACCTGCCTAAATCTAGTATAGTTTGAATCATAGCCTAGTTCCTGCCATGCCAAAAAAGTGTTGATCTAACATGGATGATTGGTCTTATTGCCTGAATGATTGCCCACAATAACTAAAAACTATGCCTACCAAGAAAACCTTTAAATCAATGTGCAAATTAATCAAAAGTTAAATCAACCATATGGAATCAGAAATAACTAGAAATCAACTGAACTAGAAACCCATAGTGGACCTTCAAAGTTAAAAATAAGTTGACAATTAAAGAGCAGTTAAACAACTGCAAATTCAACCTATATCTAAAAGTACTTGATAATATGAATGCATATTTAAACAGTTACAAACTGTTACCATTGTCATAGTGATGCCAAAATTACATTGTGATTATATTTTGCAAATAACCTATATCTAAAAGTACTTGATAATATGAATGCATATTTAAACAGTTACAAACTGTTACCATTGTCATAGTGATGCCAAAATTACAGTGTGATTATATTTTGCAAATAACGTGTGTGCTTACATATGCACATATATACATACAAAATGGAAATAAATAAAAGAGAAATGAAATATCCATGCACAGAAAATATTGGATGAATATACTTTATTTATTTACTAAATATGTGTAATATATTCATTTAATTAATTTTCCCCTGGTTAGAAAACAGATTATTTTATAAATTCATTGAGGAAATAATCCCAAAACTTTATAAATAAAGCAACAATTTTTGTATGTAAAGAAAATCAATAATATGCAAAAAAAAAAAAAAAACACATGGCTTTCTCTCTCTCTTGATTGAAGAATTAGAAGAGGAAAAGAATTAACTATTAAGTTAAAAATTATACAAGGAGTGTCAATTTTTATATTAATTACTTTGATTTATTAAAAGTTATGAAAATACTCATTATTCAGATATTTTAATATCATCTCTTATCCTTGCTACATTGTCCAGTGTTTTCCTTGTCAACTATTAGAAGCTACTAAAGAGGGAAAGAAACAGAATCTTGAAGATAAATTGTCATGAAAGTATTTTTTTTTGTTTCAAGCAAAATAAAATACCAACACTACATGTAACTCTATTCAATGTTTGAGTGATAATAATTCAAAAATGGGAAAATATTCAAAGAAGAAAGATTTTCAAGACATAACAGTAAGATAGTCTAAAGGAATGAAATTTAATATTATATATATATTTTGAATATTCAAGACAAATAAATAAGATATAATGAACTATAAAAGAATATGAAAAACTGAAATTTGAGATTGTCAAGTAGAATGTATATTTTGCTCATGAATAAAACTATTTCAATGAAAGTTATATTGAAACAAATATAATTTCTTTTTAATATATACTTTTGAGTGAAGTTATAATGAACAGAGTTATAAAAGATTTGAATTTTTGTTCTGATATCCACTTGAGAAGTATTCAAATCTACAAATAATATTCTATTGATTCATTTTTTCCATTAATAAATTATTTTATTATTTATTAGCTTGTTTGATTATTTTACGCATATACTAAAACAAGTATAATTTATAATACTTTTCCATTGCATAAAAATGCACGAGTTAATATCTAATTAGCATATAATCATAAGATCTTTTGTTTTATATAACACATGTTAGCAATTATACAGCATTAGTGCCATACACATGACTCATAGAAAAAAAAAACATCCATAGCTCTGAGAACATGCTCCCCAATGTGCAAAATTTGGAATGTATGGTTATAGAAGCAAATGGTTAATGGTTGTTAATGTGTGTTGGGGTATTTATGTATATCAAATCTAAATACTATTTTTCAATTTACTATTATATAATTGTTGATTATTTATTTAACAGATTCTAAAACTATCATTTGTTTCTTATTTTTGCTTATTTGCAGCACCAATTGGTTGCTCTGCACATAGTTACTGTTATATGAATTGGTACCAACAACATGTAGATTCTGAAGATCTTATTCTGATAAAGAAGACTGAAAGACAAATATGTGTGGCATATATATACATATTGTGACAGTCAGAAACGGTGATTCATTAACATAGTGCAGAATTCGACCACCACACAGAATGGCAGCACCATCTAGGTAGCGAAGCCACCTGTAGTACTGAGTTCGAACATAGTTTATCAGTTCCACAATACAATCTACGAAACAACGCATCTGATGCCACATTAGTAAATATTTCTTTAGCCACGGTGGTCAGGGATGTTGCAAGAGATTCATGATTTTATTTTTGAGTTAGCCAATAATAACACTAATATTAATTCAACACTTATATTTACAAGTCGAGGAAATATTATATAGAATGGGTATCGAATAAATAAAATGTAACTGCAGATGTATAGTTTGAAATTATTTATTGAAACATTTTAATAATAAATCATTTACTGCTAATATTGGTTAGTATTTAAATTGAGTAACGGAATTTTCCGATACAGTTATATATTCAAGAAATACATTTATTTATTGAGAAACATTTATACGAAATCATTTTACCAATAATACTTTATATTTAAGATCTTAGTAGCGGTATTTTCCGATACTGTTATGTTTACAAAAAGAAATACATTTATTTGATGACGTAATCTAGCCACCTAAAATTCTCGAGCAAGTATTTCTAAGGCATGCCTTTAGGGATTTATACCTTTGCAATGCAAGAGTCTAAAGTAAGATTTATAAGACTAGCGGTGGACGTATATTTATTTAATTAAAGATATTTATTAATAACTAAGGACTAACATTTATTTGAGAATGAATTATGTCACTAATGCAGGGACGTGGAATGTCTAAAAAGGCGATATGGAATGGCAGTATATTGAAACTACAAAGGCGTGAATGAGTTCAGAACAACGGGCTGGCATTCGCCATAGGCCCAAAGAGGTAAGGTGTCATATAAGCATAACTAGAGGCAAGTGGTTCGTGCCACGATTGCCTCCAGGCTGTAAGACTGTCGTCAAATCCTACGGGACATTCAATTGTCAGCTTGTGTAGGACGACTGGGGTTAATTTCAACCCTATAGAATCCGGAAAATTTAAGGCTTGTAATGGGTCATCGCATCTCTAAAATGTAACACGTGTATAATGCATAGATGATTCTGTTAAGATTTAAATATATTTCATAACTCGGCCCTACATTATCAGCATTTAATAAAGAACGTTTGCGACTCTCAAAGAAATGCAATTTTATGGAATTATTAATTAAAATGTAATAAAATATAAAACAATATATAAACTGGGTGATTATTACAACTAATACGCCAGCCATTTGCTAAGCAGTAGACCCCTGCATTACAATAAATGAAGCATTGAATGCGTGTCGATTTATATGAAAATATTAAGTTATTTATGAAAGTAAATATTAATGAAAATTTGACACGCATCCACTGTTTCAAGCGATCATAGATTTATACTTAGAAAATTATGAGCATGCGATAATTATATAATAAAATGTAGATTTTAGAAATACGTACCCAAAAAAGATAAGAGTTAGGCAGGCTAGATTATTAAAGAAATTTACATATTAATTATTAAATTTATAGCATTACAAATGAGAATTTACAGTTTATAGTTTATAAGTTATATAAAGAATGAATAAGCTATAGCGGGATATTAGTAGAGTACTCTAGAAAATTTGGATACAGGTACCTGTTTTATGAGAAGTTTTCTGATTCAGTAATCAGTAAAAATTGTTCATGATTCTAGCATTAGCAGTTCTTTACAGCATTTAGATGATTCATGTAATTTAACAGAAGCAGCTTTCAAATTATTTTAGGCAGCAGATCTTCGTGGTTGAATTTATGAAGGGCAATGGAAGGTTTGGCATACGATAGGCCATCTCCGGACGGAGAATAGTCTGGCGCTTTCTACTCATGCATACCGTGGCATGTAAAACAATATATATTTTGGAGACTCTTAACTGATCGAGAGAAAAGCTAAAGTTCAACTCAAAGTTTCTAGAAAGTCTAAAATGGCCTCCTTTTTTAGATCTTATCTTTTACATTTTTGTTAGTTTATTTTTGGATTCCAATTAATCTGCCCTGAGGATAATCAATGCATTTTTGTTAATTTTAATTATAGAGAAAGCTGCCTTTCTATTGTTTACATTTACATTTTATAATTACATTTTAGGGAATTTTTCTTTTTAATTAATCTATTATCTCTCACCTGCCGTTGCTTTTAAAATTTCAAATACAAAAGGGAACATATGATTACTTTTACTTTTAATTAAATATTACAATCTATTTCTACATTATTATTAAATGAAATTTAAACAAAGCAAGAAATAACGTATTTTACAATTTAAAATAAATGGTTAAAAATATATATATATATTTTTTATAACTTATCTATATAAAGATACTAATGTTAATATGTCTGAAGAAGAAAAATAGTAACAACAAATAATTATGGATAAACAGGGGAACTGTAGAAGTACAACTAATGGAAGCTCAGTTAGTGACTGAATAGGAAAAGATAACTGTGCTAATGTTGGAAGAGCAAAATCTAGTAGCAGTCACATTCACATTAGAAATGTTGCTAGCAGTAATAAATAAAAACCAAGAAATATGGAGGAAAAAATGGATCAAAATAGAGAAATGAGAAAAGGTCAAAGAGAAATAAAAAAAGAAGACAAAATGCTGGCAACAATAAACCAAAATCAAGAGATGTGGATCAAAACCAAAATGAAATACAAATAGAAATCTAAGAAATGTGTGATGAAATGAAAGAAGTGTACACATCAAAGAAAAAATGAAAGAAAAATTTGAAGCAAGAGATGACAATACAAATAAATGAACAAGTTCAGGAAAAAATAGTCTACAGAAAAAAACATTGTACTTGAATGTTCAAGACATTGTAAAGGAAGTCATTAAGACCTATCAAGAACAAGTTCAAGAAACAGTTTTAAGCATGGATAAGGGATTACAAAGGCTGGAACTGAAAGATGAAGAAAAGACAGAGAATTCAAATGGAGGACTTTATATTAAAAGAAGTGATGATCACTATGAATAATATTAAAGCAGATTATAGTAAACTTAAGGAGTCCCAGAAAATGGTTAAAATGTGGATATGATGATTAAAGAAAAGCAGGAGGATAAAATAGTTAATGGCCCTGGAGGATGTTGCAAAAATATTAAATGGATAAATCAATTTATCAAAATCCAAACATTTAGAAGTGACACAGGAGAGATGCCAATGAAGCATCTAGGTAGTCTAGAAAACTATTTTGATCTGAATTTACTGATTAAAAAAGAACAAGTGGCTTGTGTATAAGCACTTAAATGAATCATTCAAGGAGTGGTGTAATTTGCTATTAAGTAAACAACTACTTATTTGTAGTATAAGAAACAAATGTTAAGCAATTCTTGGCTAGAAGAAAGGAGGCTATAAAATACCAGATTATGCAACAGAAATTTTGCATAAAAGGGTGTGAAACATATATACAATTTTTCAGAAGACAAGTTGCCAAATTATGAATGTTGTCTGCATGTAAAGTCACTGAAAGTCAGATAATTTGGATAATAAGGCATATTTTACCATTCCAAATTGAACAGATAGTGTCATCAGTACAGATAGGATGACCATTGAAGAGATGGCAAAGTTCTGAATGCCTTGAATATGAGTTATCAAAGTTAGAGTAAAGAAAGTTAAAATTCCTAAGATAGGCCAACCAGAAATTAGAAAAGGTGATGCAGCTATTGGTAGTATATATGTTGATCATAATTAAATATACCAACCTTATAAATAATCACCAAGGAAAAAAAGAAATGATTATAATAATAGAACCATTGTAACACATTGCTCCAGAAATCATTCTGGTCCATGAATAAAAGTTCCTATGAAGCAATCACTACCGTCATCTCCTATTGCAGGTGCCAGTGAGATACTTCCAAAAATGGAAAATAAACAGAAAGAGGTAGACCCAGAGAAAAGAGGGGAACACCACATTAGCAAAAAGCAGTTAACAATGTTCAAGAAGATGGAAAAACAGAAGTGAAATATATGGGACTTCCAACTTCATCTCCAATTTGAGCATATTTTAAAAGATGCAAGAGCTGATATTTAATGAAAATAAAGGATGGCTTGCTACCTATCAATCCTGAGACTTGTTGGACAGATCAATGAAAAAATATAATGGTTTTCTAAAAAAATAAATAAAGAGATGTCAAACTTGAAAATGATTAATTTTCAAATGACTTGAATTCAGGAAGTGACACTTAATATATATATTTAATAGTATACAATTACTAGCTTGTGAAAAAAGCAAGAATGTCTCTAATTTTAAAATTTTATTTGACAAAATATCAAGAAAATAATTGCGCTTAAATTAATTGAGCATTGTTCCTAAGAAGATTCCCACTGTCTCCTTTTGTGGGAGGGGATATGAAACCATTGTTAGAGTCATAGCAAAGTTACATTGTTATTATATTTTGGAAAATAACATGTGTGCCCTTACTTAAACACATATATAGGTACAAGATAGAAATAAATAATGAGGAATGAAATATCTATAGCAGAAAATAACTGTGAATAAAGATTTTATTTATTAAGTATGGCTGATATATTCATTTAATTAATTTCCCCTCGGTTAGAAAACAGATTACTTTATAAATTTATCGAGGAAACGGTCACAAAAATGTATAAATAAAGCAACAATTTTCATATGCAAAAGAAACAAGTGCTTTCTCTCTCTTGTTTGAAGAATTAGAAGAGGAAAATAATTACCTATTAAGTTAAAAAATTATACAAGGAGTGTCAATTTTTTATTTCAATTACTTTGAAAATACTAACAATATTTAGATGTTCGTTTAATATAGAGCACTAAACCAGAAGCAAGTAGCACATCAGCTCTTATCCTGAATATAGTGTCCAATGTTTTCCCTGTCAACTATTAGAAGCTGCTAAAAAGGGAAAGAAACAAGATCTTGCAGATAAATTGCCAAGAAAGTTTTTTTTTGTTTCAAGCAAAATAAAATACTAACATTACATGTAACTCCATTCAATATTTTGGCAATAATAATTCAAAAATGGAAAGATATTCAAAGGAAAAAGAAAGACTTTCAAAACACAACAGTAAAAAAGTCAAAAGGAAAGAAATTTAATATTTTATATTTTTTGAATATTTAAGACAAATAAAAGATATAATGAACTATAAAAAAATATGGAATAAAAAAACTGAAATTTGAGATTGACAAGTAGGATAATATATTTTATTTATGAATGAAACTATTTCAATGAAAGTTATATTGAAACAAATAATAATTTATTTTTCATATACACATATTGGTGACATTATAATGAACAGTTAGTTATAAAATGATTTGAATTTTTATCCTGATATCCAACTTGAGAAGTATTCAAGAGGGAATATAGAAATAATATATTATTGATTTATTTTTTCATTAATAAATTATTTTTATTATTTATTAATTTGTCTGATTGTTATTTTATGCATATATTAAAACAAGTATAGTTTATAATACTTTTCCATTATCTAAAAATATATGAGTCAATAATATCTAATTAGCATACAGTCCTAATGCCTTTTGTTTTATATAACATATGCTAACAATTATATAGCATTAATGCCACACACAACCCACAGAAAGAAAACCCCTCATAGCTCTGAGAAGTTTGGAATGTATGGTTATAGAAGCAAATGATTGTTAATACCTGTGTTATGGTGATTTATATATATCAAAGCCAAATACTACTCTTCAATTTTACTGCTATATAATGGTTGATTACTTAACAGATTATTCTAAAACTCATTTGCTTCTCATTTTTACTTATCTGCAGCACTAGTTGGCTACTCTGTGCATAGTTACCATCAATAATAAATTTAAATATTTCAATTTAAAAGAGCCTTAGAAAGAAAAATTGGATATTTGTAAATTTTTAAGTTTGGATTTACGTACCCCCCCCCCCCTAAACTCTATTGACAAAGAAGATATTTTCATTTCTGGTGGGAATAAAATGGGAGAAATCAGAAATTTTTTATATTATCATTTAAGCTATAGTGTAGATTAATTTGACTTATCTATAAGACATTGCAAAGATTATGATATTGTAGATAATAATTTCATGTCTACTGACAGATTATAAGAAAATTAAAACATTTAATAACATGTCAAAATGTATATCTAATAATTACATTAGTTCAAAGCCCATAATATGAATATCTTAACCATTGTATTCATATTGAGATTCTTTGTTATTTATATTATTTAGTTTAATTAATATGTTGTTAATTAATTAATCTAGTCTATTTTCATTTCAATCTCATTCTCACGTAAAGATTTTTTTTTTCAAGTGTTTAATGAAGAGTAGTTAGTGTGTACAACATCATTCTCAACTTTTGGCAAACTGGAACATATAGCTACAAAGAGGAAAACTGATAGAAATATGGAATAATTTGAACTAAAGATGTTATTTATTTATACTAATTTTAATAATCAATAAAGCAAGCCATATATAATGTGACATTGCTTTTATATTAATTTTATGCAGAATTACATGTTATGCAAATAGAAATTATTCAAATCACATCCTATTACAATATATATACATATATAATTATGAAAACCATTAAGATAAATGTAATAAACTTAAAACATACTTATATAGATAAGTTTTATGAGACATAAAATAAGAAGCACTCCCAGTTTTAGCTTAATGCATTTTTGGTGCCAAGTATCATTATCATAACTATGCTCTAAGTTTATATATTTGCATAAACATTTTAAGTTACACCAAAGTAATGAAAGGAACCCAATATGCTTAAAGATATTTACAAATTTAGTTATTTTAAAATTATCATACAATTTGTGAATCAGATAAAAAAACATAAAAATAATTTGTTTGTACATTTATATAATTATTCATATTTTTTTACTCATTTATATTTGAATATACATATAATTCTGCACGTATATTTATGAGTACAATTTATGAATAAAAATAAATTTTATGGTACATAATGGCAGGATGATTTATAATAATGGTTAAACTGTTGAGTAATTGAATTTCTAGTCCCACCTCCACGTTTTTTAGCTAAAAAATAATATTTACTTATACACACGCATAACTAAAGTGTCTTAATTGGTCTTCCACATTTCTAATTTATATGATAATATATGTGAGAAAGAGTTAAAAAATTATAAATGGCTACAAAAATTGAAGCAAGAAAGATATGAAAATAAAAAATGATTTATTTACATTTAGATATAACATCAACTGATACTTGTTGCCTCCATCATCTATACATCTCTTTTCCAATCTCTTCACATGCATATTCACAAATAATTTTTGCAGAAAGTTGTTTAGCTAACCAGAATGCACAAGTGCATTGCTACTATATTCATGTACAGCTGCTTATCTACTTAAATAATTACTAAACATGCATGTTTCTTTTTAATCCAAATTATGATCAGACTGACTATTTATCTGTTATACATAAAGTTATTTGACTTTCATTTGCAACCTAATTACTTTTTCAATTTCAACTCTTCAGCACCCCCCCCCCACACCACACACAAAACTAAAAATCAATAATCATGTTTTCAAAAAGATGGTACTTAATATTAGAAGAAAAAAATTATAGCAAAAATAGTTAGCTGCAAAGATAAAAAAATATTTCTCAGAACAAGAAAGAATTCTGTTTTGTTTTTTTTTTTAAAAAGAAAATTCTTTGATTGCATTGTTATCTGTAATTTCTTATTTTGCCAAAGAAAAATATGAATCAAGTTTCAAGAAATAGAAAATAAGTAGGTTCCATTAAAAAAAAAAAAGATTTTCAGAATTCAAATTAGGGCTTTTTTAAAAACTCGGATAAGATCTTTTAAACTCCCTTTTTGCTCTTACAATTAATGATTAAAACATATTTACATTATAGACAATGATTTTTCATATATTAGAAATTTGTAATTTAAGAAAGGTGAGAAAAAAAATCTGAAAATATAAATCTACATTTTATTATAATTAATATATAAAAACTATTTGATCAAAAAGGCTTTTATTTAGGTCAATAGTGTACTAAAAACTAATATATATATATAAATTGTTCAAAGATCATAATTTGAATAGATATATTTAACTTGAACTAAAAGCAGGTGGCATCCATAAATTAATTAATGTAATTATTATTTCACTGAATTAATTAACTTATGAATGCTACCTGCTTTTATTTTAAATTAAATATACCCATGTAAACTGTGGTCAAAAAAAAAAATTCATTTAATTAAATAAAACTGTTTTATATATATATTATTTTATTCATTTTTGTATTCAGAGTTTAGTAATAGACTTTTTGTAACTATTCATACTGAAATTTCAAAATAGAAAGTAAAGAAGATCACTATATTTCTAGTTTTCAAAACAAAATCTCTTGTGCAATAAAAGTTGTTGACAAATTTTTTTTTTGTTTATGAAGCGTTTTTAAAAAAGCAAATTTTAGTTATCAGCACAGTGATAGATTTAATTCTTCGCCATGGTGAGTAATGTAAGATTTCAATATTTGATATTAGTATGAAACTGTTATTCTATATCAGAATAAACTGAACATGATATGATAGAAATTTGCATTTACAAATGAAATAAATTCTAAAAAATCGTATTTGAAATTTCAAATATTGAAAAAGTAAGATCATAATAAAAACAAATAATGGTTTTGTCTTTTAATACTTGGAAGTGACATGGTGATTTCATAAAAATCAATGATGCTTATTTTATTGATATTTGTGCTTAAAATGTGAATGAATATATATCAATAGCTGATAAATCTATCAAATTATGCTTTTATCTTTTCAGTGGTATAATTTCTTAGTGGCCTAGTGAATTAAAGTTCTAAACTTTTGATTGGTCAATTACAGAATCAGCAGTAAAAATATATTTGTCTTTTAATATTATATTCGTTTTAGTTTCATTTGTAAAAAGCAAATTAATAATTTGTCAGATTATGAAAGTGAATGGAAGTTTTTTCAAAAATAAATTTCTATTTATAATTATAAAAATAAACTATAGCGGAAAATGTAAAATGGACGTTTAGTAAACTATTAGAAAATGCAGTCTACATCATTGATTTTTCTCAATTTTGTTCGTGTAAAAGTAAAGAATTTTTACTAAAATCTTAACTATTCTTCTAAAATAATTATATTTTCAGCATATTTTATCAAAATAATTTCTAATATGTAAAAAAATACGAAAAAAAATACTCTAAAATATACATTTTCATTTTGAAAATCAAAACAAAGAACCTAGACCTGTCAAAATTGTTGACAAGTGTTCCCTTTCATTAAAAATGAGAAACAACCAATCTGCGCCTTGGAAGTCTGCCTTCTCTCATTGTTATAGTTTTAAATTTAAATATTACTTATTTTTTACTTGTTAAATAATTCTAGAAATGGCATCTTATGGTGCATTTTAGCTTTAAAATGATTGTAAATTCACTACAATAATGTAAAAATTGCCAGTTTTAGAGCAATTTGAAGCTGTGAACAAAAACTTTTGTGTGATGCACCTGTAAGATTAAATATCAAATTTTTTTTATATTTTTTTAATATTGCAAAATATTCTAACAGACAGTCAGTGATCAGTTTAAAGAAATGCTTATTGGCAGTGCACATTATGCTTTCTTTATGTTATACAAGCTACTTTCTATTTTTAAAAATAAATATATGTATAAAATAAATGTGTAATCATGTATACTTTTAATTTTTAATAATTATTACATAATTATTGATAATTATTACATAATTATTGTACAAAAATAATCATGAATCTTAATAAATTTTACAAAAAAAATCAAGTTTTTAGTCATTTTAAATTTTTTCTTGAAATAATCTTGCAAAAAGCATGTTAAAATCTGATAATAATGGAGGAAACATCAAATGATAAATATTTTGAAATCACCATATTTTTGATTATCCTGACATCTTTACATTTTTTTAAAATTAAAATATCAGAATAAAATTATTTATATATAAAACAGTGACAGTAGCATGTGTTCATATACATTAAACAAACATATATAGAGAAGTTGAAATTTTTTAAATACTATATATTGAAACTAATTAATTCAGAATTAGAAATAGTAAAAACATACACATGCACAGTTTAGACATCAATAGTTTTAAAAAATTTAAAATTTATCAAAAAAATAGACAATTCACTTATCAGTCCAATTGTGAAGCATATAATATTAAAGTACAATATATATATATATATATATAAAAGGAAAATGATTATCAATTTTAAAATTCAATGCTTTTTGAAATCAAAAAGATAAAAACGATATGCAGTGTGTTCCTATAAAAAGTGGACTGATGACTAGTTCTTTCTCAAAACTGCCTTCAGTGACATCTCTGAATCAATGCATGTGTTATGTATAAGCATAGTATAGCTATTCACTGCAATAATTTTATAATAAGATAGTATATCTAAATCATAAGTTATGACATGATATTATGTGTTTCTCCTAAACCCACAATGAATTAATATACATTAAATTTCACTTTAAATTGGACAAAACTGTTAGTGGAATGGTTGACATGACTTAAACTGCAAGACAGTGAAGCTATGAAATGCAAAAATATTTTCAAGCAGTTTGCAAAATTTTATGATAGAAGAGAAAGCACTGAAAAAAATCTATAAAAGCATAAATTACACTATCACATTTCACATCATGGCTCATGATTCAGAGCATGCTAGCACTTCAACATTTTTGGGATGAATAGCTAAATTATGTCCACGTGTAACATATGCATTGATTCAGAAATGGCACTACAGGCAGCATAGAGAGAAGTCATCTTTTCACTAGGTGACACTGTAAATATATATATAGTAAATGAATGATTAAAAACTATTCAGTGGATATGTTATGGTTAAAATAATAAATTCAGTTATTATTAATAATTACCAGTAGGAATTTGGTAAATGTAAAAAATATATATTGTATAATATTATTTGTTATATAATGTTATATTATTTTTTATATAGTAATAAAGAACAAGTACCTCCTATATTACATCTTCTGAATTGCCCAGAATTTTAAATGAAGAAGTGAGACATGAAATTAAATGTATAAAGACAAAAAAGACTCCAGCTAATGATGGAATTATAATTGATATATTAAAAGAAGCAGGTAAACAAATAGAATTTTTTTTAGCAAAGTTATATACCAAATGTCTAAATGATAAAGATGTACCAAATGATTGGAAGAATGCAGTATTAATATTTAAAAAAAGTGATAAAGAAGAGATTAGAAATTACAGACCTATCAGCCTTTTATCAGTTTTATACAAAATGTTTACCAAGATAATTACAACTCATCTACAGAGAACAGTGGATTTCTACCAACCAAGAGAACAAGCTGGATTTAAAAGTGATTTTAGTACAGTAGATCATATCCAACTATGAGAGAAGTTGTAGAAATGACAAATAAATATGAGTTGCCATTATGCTTTGGATTTGCAGATTATAAAAAGGCATTTCATTCTATAAATATTTCTTCAGTGATTAAAGCATTGGATCATCAAGGTATAGATCCAGGATATTGTCAATTTTAAAGAATATTTATAAAAATGCAACAGCAACAATTAGATTACATAATGATACTGGGAAAGTCAACATTGAGAAGGGTGTAAGACAGGGTGATTCCATATCTCCAAAACCTTTTACAGCAGTGCTACAAGAAGTATTTTGTGGATTAAAATGGGAAGCTAAAGGAGTGACAGTAAATGGAGATTATTTAAGTCATTTATATTTTGCAGATTATGTAATTGTTTTTGCAAATAATGCATTAGAGCTGCAGGAAATGTTGCAGGAATTATCAGATGAAAGTAGGACTAAAGATAAATGTTAAAAAGACTAAAGTAATGTTTAATGGATTTTCTCAAAATATAAAAATAAAGATTGATTATGATGAGTTAGAAGAACTTAACAGTTACAAATACCTTGATCAGATTATTAATACAGATGGAAACATAATGAATTAAATTAATCATAGAATTAAACTTGGTTGGAGTGCTTTTGGGGGAAGGTTTTTAATAACTATGTTTTACCACTTATTACTTATAGATCTGAGACTTGGACACTTAATAGAAGAGCAATAGAGACTTCAGACCACTCAAAGAAGTATGGAGAAATGCATGTTAGAAGTAACAGGAAGAGATCGATAATGCAATATATGGGTAAGAGAACAAACAGGTGTTACTGACCTCATTGAAAAAATTAAAAGACTGAAGTGGAGTTGGTCTGGACATATTGCTAGAAGAGATGATAATAGATGGACAATTGAAATCTTAAACTGGATTCCAAAAGATTGTAAAAGACCCAGAAAGAGACTACATGTGAGATGGATGGATGAAATAAGAAAATGTGCAGAGGTGATGTGAAAAAAGAAGCTAAAGATCGGAGAAGATGGATTGAAATTGGAGAGACCTTCATCCTGCAGTGGATTGATAATAGTTGATGATTATTATTATTTATTTATTAATTTTAATATTTAATGATTTTTTTTATTTATTGTATTATTTATCAAATTTTGATAAAATTATACAATCGAAATAAATAAACACTGAAATACAACACATCATTAAAATGCAGAGATACGCTATTAATACTACAAAAAAATGTGAAAAGTCTAAAAAGGTATAAATATTTATAAAAAAAAGCAGTTTTTTTTAAAAAAAAAACAACAAAAAAACAATTTGAAACATGTCTTAGAAAAACAGATTCATTTATAATTGCAAAGTCTTATATAAAAATATTGAACTAGAATAAGAAATCATCATTTTATTAATTTATTTAACAATTTAAATTATTCAATTAAAAATATATTTTATTGGGAAACAAAAAAATAAGAACGTAAAAAATATATTAAATAACAAAGAAAAGCAATAACTTCAAATATAAATATCATATATATAGATATACAATTTGATGTAATCAATATTTAAATTATTTATAATTAATATATTTTTGCAATGTTTTTTGTTGTTGATATAATTAGCATATTAATTGTAACTATTTAAATTATTTGCAACAATATTTTCTACAGTTTAATAAGAATGAATTTTTTTATAAATCATCATCATCAACCATTATCAATCCACTGCAGGATGAAGGTCTCTCCAAGTTCAATCCATCTTCTCTGATCTTTAGTGTCGCTTCTCCATATCACCCCTGCACACTTTCTTATTTCATCCATCCACCTTACATGTGATCTCTTTCTGGGTCTTTTACAATCTCTTGGAATCCAGTTTAAGATTTCAATTGTCCATCTATTACCATCTCTTCTAGCAATATGACCAACCCAATTCCACTTCAATCTTTTAATTTTTTCAATGAGGTCAGTAACACCTGTTTGTTCCCTTACCCATATATTACATTTTCGATCTCTTCTTGTTATTCCCAACATGCATCTCTCCATACTTATTTGAGTGGTCTGAAGTCTCTGTATTGCTCTTCTATTAAGTGTCCAAGTCTCACATCCACAAGTAATAATTGGTAAAACACATTTATTAAAAACGTTCCTTTGCAAACACAGGCATATTTCCTTTTAGTATCAAGTTATTTCTACAAAAAGCACTCCAACCAAGTTTAATTCTATGATTAGTTTCATCCATTATGTTTCCATCTGTATTAATAATCTGACCAAGATATTTGTAACTGTTAACTTCTTCTAACTCATCATAATCAATCTTTATTTTCATATTTTGAGAAAATCCATTAAACATTAATTTAGTCTTTTTAACATTTATCTTTAGTCCTACTTTCATCTGATAACCCCTGCAACATTTCCTGCAGCTCTAAAGCATTATTTGCAAAAACAACTATATCATATGCAAAATCTAAATGACTTAAACAATCTCCATTTACTTTCACTCCTTTAGCTTGCCATTTTAACCCACAAAATACTTTTTGCAGAGCACTGCTGTAAAAAGTTTTGGAGACATGGAATCACCCTGTCTTACACCCCTTCTCAATGTTTACTTTCCCAGTATCATTATGTAATCTAATTGTTGCTGTTGCATTTTTATAAATATTCTTTAAAATATGACAATATCCTGGATCTATACCTTGATGGCCCAATGCTTTAATCACTGAAGAAATGTTTATAGAATCAAATGCCTTTTTATAATCTAAAAATCCAAAACATAATGGCAACTCATATTCACTTGTCCTCACTATAACTTCTCTCAATACCTGGATATGATCTACTGTACTAAAACCACTTTTAAATCCAGCTTGTTCTCTTGGTTGATGGAAATCTAATATTCTCTGTAGACGAGTTGTAATTATCTTGGTAAAAATTTTATATAAAACTGATAAAAGGCTTAAGGTCTGTAATTTCTAATATCTTCTTTATCACTTTTTTTAAATATTAATATTATTACTGCATTCTTCCAATCTTCCGGTACATCTTTATCATTTAGACATTTGGTATATAACTTTGCTAAAATTGTTTCTATTTCTTCACCTCCTTCTTTTAATATATCAATTATAATTCCATCATTTCCTGGAGCCTTTCCTTTCTTCATACATTTAATTGCATGTCTCACTTCTTCATTTAAAATTCTGGGCAATTCGGAAGATGTAATAGATATAGGAGGTACTTGCTCTTTATTACTATATATTTCTTGATAAAAGTCTTCTACCCATTTCAGGATGTCATTTCTCTTTTTAGTAATAATTTCATCTTTTTTTCTTTTGCAGATATAAATTTCCTACCAATACCAAAATGTTCTTTTACACTCTTGAGACTTTTATTCTCTTCCACAGCTTTCCTTGCTAGTTCACAGTTATACTTTCTTATATCATTTTCAACTTTCTCACACCATTTTACAAAATTCAAGATATTCAATCCTTTTTAATGCACCATTTTTTATATCTTCATATTCCTTCTTTTCTTCATAAATTCTCTGGTGTCAGTAGAAATTTTATTGGTCAATTGCTGATTTTTTCATCTAGCTATCTTTGTTGCAGTTTTTAAAAGTGTATCAGTTATTTTCATATTAATTTCATTCAAATCTTAATCATGTTCAAAATCTACTAATACTTGAAACAGATTTGTAGGTTCTAATTTAAATTAATTAGAATGTTTCTGAAGATTAGAAATATCAACTGTAAATATTGTTTTTCTTAATAATTTTTGTCTCTCTAGTTTTGCATTAATATATATCTTGCATCTTACTAATCGATGATCACCTCCTGTGTTAAATTTATTAAGAATATTACAATCTTGAAATATGTATTTTCTGTTAGTCAAAATATAATCCAATTCTGCTGTACCTTCATTTGGATGCTTCCATGTTCATTTCCTTTTAACATTTTTCTCAACAAAAAAAATTCATAATATAAAGTTTTTCTTTTTCTGCAAACTCCACCAGTCTATGTCCTCTCTCATTTCTATTACCATAACCAAAATTATCTACAGCACTTTCATCTTTCATTTCTTTACCAATTCTAGCATTAAAATATCCTATAATTTTTAAAACATTGTTTATTCTGATCAAAAGCCTTTTGTACATCCATATAAAAATCTTCTACTACTTCATCACTATGAGAACTTATTGGGGCATACAGCTGAATCATCTGCATTTGGTATCTGCTATTGTTGTATAACTAATCTTGCCCCTCTGTCCGATACACCATCAATCTCCACAATGCTGTTTTTCCACTTTTTATTTGTAATGAATCCTACTCCACTTTTTAAATCAATTGTCTCTTCATCTTTTCTTCTAACTTCACAAAGTCCAATAATGTCCCATTTAATATAAGACAATTCTTCTTCTAATTCTTGCAACCTTCTTTCACTTGAAAGTGATCTGCAGTTGTAAGTACCTAAATAAAAAGTCATCATCAAATGGCAGCCTGGGTCCACAATCAGAAAATTCTTAGCACCCTCCGCCTTTGGCCACCAACCGCTGCCTCAGTTGGTGACTTTACAGCCTCCTGGGAATAAGGGCCACGATTTATTTTTGTCTGCCATAATTGTATATGTGTATTGGAAAAATATTTATCATTTACACAAACATTCATTCTGCTTTATCAGGCAACTGAGAAGAAAGACCATCATGTTTAGTGATCTTAAACTCAGAGGTAAAAAACCAATAAACTCACCATGCTTGCTAATGCTTGTTGGTGAGCAGCCCATCCATGTTCGTATACTATATGAATAATCACATAGTAATAACAGCTGCAACGTCAAGAACATATGAAGTGAACATTAGGAATTTGCCCTGCTTGGTTGCTTTAGCACTCCAAGAGAAATCAAAGGGTCTCCTTTCAGTTAATAGCAAACTCATTTCCTTATGTAAATAAATGAAGGAATAAATGAAATGAATTTAAATCAAAATATTATAATTTATAAGTTTTCCAAATCTTTTTTCTCACTAAAACCTACTTTTAAAACTTTATTAAAGATTTTGACCTTTACATCAGCTGATTTAATAATGCTCCCTTTCCAAGTCTCCCATTTGCCATAGCAAGTAAATTTGTTTTGTTCAAAATCGAGACATGTGCTTACAAGAATTTATTTAAATATATTTTTTCTTTAATTTTATTCTGAAATGGAGGTAGACATTAATGAATTAATTGAGCTTTTTTTTTTAAAGTTAGTTAAGTATATTCTACCTTATGGTAAAAGAAATATAGTTGGGCAACTATGAAAATTCAAAGAATTCACCTTCTAACTGCTGAACATAGCATGCATGATTTCCAAATTCTAATATTAAAAGATGATAAAATGGAAAATAATGCATCTATATTTTTTCTTAATCTATTTATCTATATATAGAAATATATATTTAAAAGTCAAAAGACACACATTAAACAAATTGAACCTATCACAAAGATTATGTCTGAATAGTGTTATTAAGCCAATAAACATCAAATGATCATTATTTCTTATGCTTGCTATTAACTGTTATTAAAACAGGCAAAACTCTCTATATGTATTGCCACTCAGTGCAAGCCAGAGTAATCAATGGATGCCAGAAGGCTTGTGCATAAAATCTCCATCTAGTGCCTACTCATCCAAGATCCCCAGACTAGTTTCTGGCTTGTGACCTTCGTCAGTGAGGAGTCTTGGATCTGGGAGCACTGCATCTAAATCTTAGGATCTAATGCAACCCTCCAGCAACTACCTTTTATCTCTACTTAATTACAAAACTATGAGACAAACTGCACACACTATAATATTTTCAATTCAAGCTCATCAGCTTGTGAAGTCATATAGGTCTGAACTCAGTTCAGTACCTATACATTTTTGTGTCTTTGCTTCTTTAATAACAATAGCCACCACTATCCTATTAGGCAGGATTGGTTTTAAGCCAATAAACATCACATGATCACTATTTCTTATTCCTGCTCTTAATTGTTATTGAAACAGGCAAAACTCTCTATACATATTTTAGATGGGGATTTTATGCACAAGCCTTCTGGCATCCATTGATTACTCTGGCTTGCACTGAGTGGCTATAGGTATAGAGAGTTTTGCCTGTTTTAATAATAATGTTACTACAAGTAAAAAATTAGAATCACACTGTATTTATAATATCACAAAATTGAAATTGAACTCTGATACTATTTTGAAACAAAATATTCTGGTTAATGGTAATTATTTAGTAAAAAACAAAAATCAATCAAAATGGAGAAATATAACAACTTCACTCAACTAACTCAATTAAATATCTTCCACCACCACTCTAATTGCAAAATGAGTTTTTTTTTAAAAAAATCTCCCTTCCCAATGTCTTGATCTTGTTTTATGATCTAAAAAAATTAAAGAAAATGAGGTTTTTTTTTTCTTAATTAATTACCTAAGTGAAGTGATTTAATCATTTTTGGTTAAAATAATTCTTAAAAAAAATTATTCAAAACAATTTACAGGCCAATGATATATTTATTTCCTTTAAAATTATCACAATTTTTTTTTTTAAAATTTTCTCCTTCATTACTGTACAACACATATAATATTGAATTGTTTTTAATTTTACAAGTTTTACAGAAATAAATTTTCCTTATAGATCATTAACTTTTTTTTCTTAATTTCATTTAGTACTTTTTTATTTTATGGACTGCAATAACAAGATCTACAATAGAAACAGTTTATACTGAATATATATTATTGCTTATATATTTTCTAGTATATCCAATCGACTCGTTTTTTTTCTTCTGTAAAAACATTATTTACTCCTTAGTTTATAAACTTCAAAAGAGCCAATTAAAAAATAAATAAGAAACAAAAATGGGAAAAATAATTATTTTAAATTTACATAAATTTAATTTTTAATATTGTAAAATGAAAACAGGTATAATCCATTATATTACTTATTGTACATAAATAAATAATATTGAAAAAAATTATATTTTTAAACAGATGTGATAATACTCAAATGCAAACTTTTGTTTAAAGTATTTTTGTTTAATCTGGTTTGAAATATTTTTTTCCATGGTCAAACTAATTACCCCAAAAAAGTTACCAAAATTATTCTAAATCACTAACCTAGAAATTAGAGCAGTTCTAGAGTCAAGTAATTTTGTTTTATTACACTTTCAATAAAAATTATAAAAAATAATAAAAATTATATACAACAGCAAGCTATATTGAAATCATCAAAATTTTCAATTTCTCATGATTTCAATAATTTTAATGCAGTGTAAAGACCTTGTGGTGTGATGGCAAGTATATTTTCATGTTATGCAAATAATTGGAAATTTAAACCTGGATATAGCTTGATAATTTTATCGGGCAGATGAGAATTGCTTAAGCAAATTCAAGATTTTTCAGTTAGCCAGACACCAACTAGTTTAGCTAGCCATTTAGCATTAGTTGGTCAATCAATATCTATCTATTTGAAGTTGGAAAATAAAAAAATAAAGATCTCAATATAAACTGGATTGGTTAAATGAGTGTCACTATGTTAATGATCAAACAGAAACATGATTGATATAATAATCATTCATTATGGAAGGGAATATCATCAATCTTAGAGACTGAATTTTTTATTTACCTATTAATATATAAAAGTGCTTTAATTAAACAAGTTTGTATGTATATTTATGTTAGCAATAAATAAATAATTGAATGTAAAAAAAATCAAAATCATACTGAAATATGTAATATTAGCATATACATTGTTACTATAGACTGTGCTAAACAATAGTTTTTAAGATAAAATAATAAAGTCTATTTTACTAATTTGATGTTTTGATAACTAATCTAGAGTTGAGTAATAAGTATTATATTAATACTATAACATTTTCCTATTGTATTCTACCAATTATAATTACAGTCCAGTGCTAATCAGCAAGCCATGTCTCATAAGTTAGTGACTCAGTGAAAGTTTATATTTACCAATTAATAACCTGCATTGGAGATCATTTATCTTTTTCACATATATGTGGTCATGTATAAGATGGAGTGGATGACTCAAGGTAGCTTAAAAGTCTCTGTTCAAATCGCCTCTAATTAAATCTAAATTTTTAAAAATAAAATAACAAAATAGGTTAATCCCTTTCTTTGCATTAGTACAGATGTACTCTGCTTATCTACTGTGTATGACTCAGCATTTCAGGTAATTTATTATACATTCTCCTCATCAGTTATACATCCTCCCAATATTTCATCCTAAAATGTACGTTGCAACACTAGTAAATCAAAGGTTATAAATGGTTGATAATTTTAAATTTGCAATAGTTTAAGATATATAATGAAGATAATACATTTTTGTCTAATTCACATTTATTTTTAGCAATATAATTAAAAAAATCTAGAAATTTTCAGTTCATGAAAAAAAAAAAGTGGAGACTTATGAAAAATTTTGATAACTTTCTGTCATTTATGCATAGAAACTGAAATAAACTGAACTTATATAACATATCATACCATTTACACCTTTCTTAAACACTTTATCAATACTCTTTATTTATATCAAACTAACAGTTTCAACTGTCCTGAAGTCAACATCAGAGCTACAATATTCAAATATTGAAGCAGTCGACCTGATACTCAGATCGAGCTTCACAGCCCACTCAGAATCTCCCACCACCAAACACTATTTAAACTCCATCCTTACGCATATATACATATTTACTAATACATATTTTTCTTCTTGCTTAACTATTAAAATAACTGACATAGATATATATCTTAATATAAATAATTTTAATAAACAAATATTTGATTTGATTTTAATTCGTATACGTGCGTAATGGATATGTACATATTATCGGTGAGGGGAGATTACTTCTAAAATATGTATAAAATAAAAATGTATTATTAATGTATATTTTAAAATTATATATAATTTGTTATTTATTTTAATCATGGTGGTCAGAAAATGATGCAATTCTTCTAAGAAGTTTCTCAAACACAATTAAGACAATTGACCGGAAATTCATTAGTCCGAATTAAAATGTTATAATTTATAACAGTAAAGTAAAAATCCATTAGTGGAAATTTTATCCACTTCAAATTTGTTTTAAAATCATAAGACTATATTTTAAAACAATCGTTCGAGAAATTTGTAACAGGATTGCATTGTTTTCAAAACTTACTAAAACAAAAGATGCATCCGGTCAGCAGATTCCAGATCTACTAAGTGCATAAACTGCCTCAGGTCTAGCAGCTAAGTGCTTTCCAACATCATCGGAAAAATAGTATAAATACTACTAGATTTGAATCCATAGGGGGAGAAGCACAATAGTAAAACAGCAATGGCAGATCTAATCCATGCTCATGGTTTTAGTAATACAATGTATCATGAGTAGAGAAAATTTCACCTTACTCTCCGTTCGAACATGCTCTTTCCTGCAATCATAACTCTGGATCCCATACCCATGAACTTTAAAATGCTTAGAGACTGAAAAAGTAAATGCTACCTGCTTAACTGACCCAAATCTAGATCTAGTTCATCAATCCCAATGGATACTAAAGCATCAAAGACCGCCACTATGTTTGTCAAGGTAAAAAAAACTTTAGCCGCTGCCTAATGTATAAATCTCTTAAACTCAGCCTTCTGTAATAATAACCCTGTCGTTCTATTAGATAATTAATATTATGTAAAATGATTTATAATTTACTTACTTCTAGTTTGTACTCTATATAACTTTAATTTCCCTTTTATCATTGAGCATCTATTAAATCTGTTTCCTTTCATTTTCATGTGGCAATAATCTTTTAACTTTTATTATCGTATTTTATATATTTGTATTTTTAAATATGCCAATAATCCCTCAAATTCGCTAGTATGTAATTTCTCTTTTATTTTTCCTTCCCTACTTTATGGGATGACTAGATTAAGTTTAATTAAAAACAAATCTTATTTTATCTTAGCAAATGCTCGTGAATTTAGGGGGGAACAAAGTAATTATCTCATAAGGTTATTGTAGAAAAACAGAGCAGAAATCTATTTTTCTAAAAAATGTTTTTTTATTTTATTTAAATATTAAAGCACTAATCTTAAAATTCAAAGTTATTATGTGAAATCAATTATTTATTCTCCAATTCATCACCACCACCCCATGCATATATGTATAATTATGTTTATTTTAATGACAGCATTTATAACCGAATTCTTATACTTATTTAACGGTGTGGGAAGTTTATAGATGAATTAAAGTAAGGGGAGTCTTTATATCAAGGAATTATGTATTTTAATAAGTTTAAATGATCCACTTCTGTTTAGCAATTAAATCATACCATTACGCGGGATATTCCATAATGTATGGGCAGTAATTAAGTAAATATTCTTTAAAGTTATATGTGTTATTCCAAGCGTTGCGTGCATACAGGCCTCATCGTTCATTTATATATAATTTTGTCTTCTTTACAGGGCATATCGGAAAGCCGAACCTCGTCTCGTATCTCCAAGTCCAAGAACCAGGCTCTTAACCCCCCTGCGGACTTATTTGGTCACTTAAGCTGGCTTTATATGGGGGATCGCTCTAGGGAAAAGCCCATCCCATTAAACGCACAGCCGACCACTCTTCGTTCATGAACCGATTCTGCCAAACATTTGCAGACATATATCGGTCTATTTCTTCAATGAATTCTCGAAAGCACCTGCAAGGATCCGTGATTGGATCACATAAGTATGCCGCCATGCACGCACCGCCTTTCTATTATATTTCTAGATAAAACCTATGAATATCCATAAGCCGTAATGTTATGACTCTACTAACCAGATTTATTTATTATATTTATTAATATTTTCAGATGCGCATCTTTGATGACGGCATTATATATGTGTTAACGAGCTATCCCACACACGTTTCTCACTCAGCAAAAGCTGAAATCCTTTCATCTATTAATAAAATGTATTTTGTACTAAAATTAATGTTACCATCATAAAATAATGTTTGTAACCTAAATCGGTTAAATGTTACATTTTGTTCCTTCTGGGGGTGGTTTGGTATCTCAAGACTATGTTTCCTCATAGCACAAAACCAATTGTTCATCGTTATATTTATCTATTATAGGCATATGAGCTGCAATAATAAATCAAATAAAGTAATCAATCAAATCTGTCATCCTCTAAGTTATAAATAAAATGTCATATAATTTACCTGTTACCGTCTACATATAATTCAAAATATATTTAAGTTAAGAGGCCAATGATTAATAAAATAATGAAACAAGTATTTATTCATATTTCTTTAAATTAATAAATCTTATATATATATTATAAACTTGCAGAATCATTGTTTTCTTTTATTTAAATATTAATATCTTAGTTATTAAATTATGCTCACTCTGACTAGATGATCTCCTGCTAATCTTAGAGATATAATTATGAAAGGTCACGACCTTTAAACGAGTCAAACTTATATTTCATGCTAAAATATTCCATCATATAAATTTAAATTAGAGTCTTTTTGTGTCTTTGCTTTGCGATACTGGTGGAGATGAAATTAGATCGATATCATTGGGATTGTTACTCATAAGTTAGTTGATCTGGAAAATAGGCAAATAGGGCAGAGTTCATGAGTGTTCCTGACTTATGTATCTTGCACATGATTGAACTTGAGGTACTTTTGCCTAGATGCTAGATCTTGTTATATGAACAGACAAAACTGACCGGTATAATATATAATTAATACACTTATACATATATTCATATACATAATTAAATTCACAATATAAACAAAAATAAATATACATTTTAATCTGACAAAAGACTATTGATAAAATGTTTAAGAAAGGTGTAAATGGTATGATATGTTAAAGTAGAAATTAATATATAGTAAAAGTAAAAAGAAGAAACTTACATAACAGAGCATCATTATGAAATTAATCAATGTACATTAAATTATAGATAAAATGCTAACTTTATGAAAATATGTAAATCTTAACAAAAATTAAGTGTTTCATTCATAAACTCTATTTTTTTTTTTTTTTTTTTATAATGCTGATATCAATCCCTCCTCTTTCATGCTAGGAATGATCTATGCCTGTTCTTTTGAATTATTATGTGGATTATGCTGAGAGCAGCGATGGATATTTGTTCAATGTACCTTGCCATATATATAAACAGCTTCATTATTAAAAAAAAGAGGGTAGTTATCATTACTATTCGCAGTTACTCAGCACCTTCTTTTTCATCATTCTCATTGGTAATTGGGAATAGTGTAAGTTCATGAGTCAGCATTCTTACATAGTGATTTATAGCCAATCATGCAGATTATTCTTCAAATATTTATTAGTTGAATATTTTATGTATCTTTTAGAAAAGGTGATATCAGCCCTGCTTTGCTTTTTCTTAATATAAATCTACATCCACCAAATTATTAAACCATCAAAATGTCACAAGACTATGCTTTCTTTTCTTGCACAAGAGATTTGATACCAAATCATATTATTACTTTTACAATTTACTTGATATGTCCATACAGAAATTTGTCAAAGTCTTCAATATTCATGATAACATTTTGTTTTCCTTTAATCACTTTTGCAACTTTGGTAGATTACTTTCTTTTCCAGCTTTTTTTTTTTTAATGTCTTTGCCTTATTGATAAAATACCATTTGCTGGTTAGAACCATTTGTTCTGTTTCTGGAAAAAAATTGATATTTATATGATCTTGTAAATCCCAATATCAATGCCTTAGAAAATAGTAAGAAAATAGCAAAGATAAAATTGTACATATCAAAAGAAAAATTTGAAAGTTCATTAAATGGTATACCATGTATAAGTACTCTTTTCTTAAGATCTGCAATAAGTGTGATAACACAATTTCCATATTATGGAATCATGATCTGGACACAATTTGTTAAAATATGCAGGCATATCTTAATCTTGATTTCCTACAAGTTGAAATTTTGAACTCATTATTATTTATTAAATATAGAATGAATAACAAATACTTAAGTTAGTAATTTTATAGTATATAATGATTGACAAAAAATCAATGATTCTTTCTTTTAATGAGCCCCAAAACAAGTGTAACTGTAGCCTAACATACTTATTTAAAGAATTCCATGCCTCATTAACAAAGCAAATTTTAAAATCCATTTAAAATCCAAATTGGCAATTTTTGTATTTGATAGATATTAAAATTTAGCTCAAGTGATGGTTGCTTCTACAAAAAAAAAAAACATTAAATTTCCTACCAAAATATTTGGAATACGATCTATTTTCTTAATGCAACAATGATCAATTTTTTTAATGCAACTATCATTACAATCCCATATCATTCTAATCTATTGAACAATCTGAGCTTTCAAATAGTTATTTAATAATTTCTTTTGACTATAAAAATAAATCATAAAGATACCTTTTATTTTACAGGTGGATGTATTCAATTTTTTGTGAAAGACAGCCTATGAGTTGTGAAAGACAGTCTATAAGTGGTGGCAAAATTTTTTAATAGATCATTTGGGATGACAAAGCCAAAATTATTATTTCCAACAACTTTAAGCCAAAGTTTATTATTCTCACCAATAATGTGTCCAAAAAAAAGTCAGTCATACTAAACAAAGAATAAAAGCTTACTTTCTCTGAACTTTCCAATAAAATATGCATAATTAATCAGACTTCACAATAAATCCAACACCATGAATTCTCCTTTCACTTAGTATCTTAACTTACAAAAAATTTTTATCATTTATATGTAAAATTAAGCTTTTGCCCTCTTAAACATTTAGAGCAATTATATCAATCATAAATGTTAGCAGTTCTTTAGATATAAACAGTCCTATGTTTATATTTAAAAAATTTACATCATCACACAATCTATATATTTATATTTAATAATGCTAACTGTTTATACTTCTTCTATACAGAATGTAATAAGTGTGCTTATATGTAACTATAGGGAAGCTTGTTATTTCTATAAAAGTGCTAAGCCATATTTAATTTATAGAAATAGCAAACTTCTCTATAGTTATGTATAAGTGCACTTATATTTATATTTAGAAAAAAATTGGAAATGATTACTTTTATTAATAGTACCACAATTTTCTATTTTATCATCAATACATATGATTCAGCCATATTTGCAACAAAAGCCATTTACGGACTTTCCAGATATTTTATAAATTGTGGCAAGTAAAAAAAATCTTTAAATAGCATTCTTGAACATGTAATCAATTGCTGAGTGAATTTCAAAATGACACATTGATTGCATTGCCTTGTGCAATATGACATCTAAAACCCTCCAATCGGCTAAAGCTATCCTTATCTTTACTTTCTCAACACTAAAAACTTTTCCATGCTGAAAATAAGATATATTTAATAATTGCTGCACATGTTATTAAAGAATTTAAATGTAGTTGCACAAACATAAATCCCAAAGTCACAGCACAGAGAAATAACTAATGACATGAAATGCTCAAGATGGCTAGTATTCTATATAAATCTAAGCGTGAATATGGTAGTACAAAAATAAAATAAAAATTAGAGAATGAAAGAAAGAACAAAAAAATATGTAATTCTTGATTTGCAAATCACTTTACTATCCACTGTCTAGGGACTGTTGGTAACCAGAGTTTGGTAAGACACCAAGTAATTAAACAAAATATTTGATTTAATTATGCATTGCATAAAGGAAAACCCTTAACAAATGGAAATCCATAATAATTATAATACCAATAATAAAGGACAAAGGAATGAGAACCAATCTCAAAAAAAAAAAAAATAAACTGATGAATATCTTCTAAAGATCTTTGGAAAATAAAAATGACCTTTCAATCTGATGCTTGAAATGCTTTCAATTTCACAAGTCAGAAAACAGAAAAATTCTTGATAAATTAACATGAGAGAAAAACAAAATACTAAAATAAATGGTAATTTATAAAAATTATAATATCAATAATAAAGGACAAAGGAATGAGAACAAATCTCAAAAGAAAAAATAAACTTATAAATATCCTCTCCTTAAAAAATAGAAATGACCTTTTAATATGATTCTTGAAATGGTCTCAATAATCAAAAAGCAGAATACATTTTTGGTAAATTATCATAAGAAAAAGCAATTCTCTATAAGTCAGTTCTGGACTATTGTTATATATCCAAAACATGATATAGTCTCAAATTTCTCAACTTAGACTGTTGACTATTGCTGTGTATGTGTATTTGATATTTTTTATACACATAATATATATATATACACAATTGTGGAAACTTTCGAGAGAGAAAAAGTTATAAACAAAAATATATAAGATACTTTTGTAAATTGAAATTATAAACTATAGTAATTAATTAAAACGATTAAAAGCTAAAATGAAACAATAGTTTAATTAGCGCAGTAGATTGCTGAAGCTAATTAAATAATTAAAAGAAATGCTAAGATTCTTTTCGATAATGACAATCTACAAAATCAATATTTAATTAAAGTAGAAGAATAATTAATTGCCTTCGAACAAGTAAAATAATAATCTGATTGGATGTACAATAATCAGCCAATCATCTCTGGAAATTAAGGAATAATGACAGTGCTCAGTTCTGAGGGATCAGACCACACTTTATTCTTGGAGTTCTACCTGGCGTATGGATTGCGGTTAAGCAAGTGTTTCCATTTAGTGTAACTTCAAGTGTGGACTGCTGGTGTCCGAACATTTCAAGAGTCAGCTAGGAGTTTAACAGGTCATACCGATCGTCATTATTATTTTGTCTATGCCTTCGGGTTCAATGACATAATAACTATAATTTTTAAGTCTCTCTTTGATTGATTATATATATAAGCATTGCTACAAATTGAACCCTATTTCATTATAGTCACTCGTGGTAGTGCACAGAAATCAATATCACTCGTGGTAGTGATTGATTTATTATTAGTACACTCGTGGAAGTGCATCTTTATATAGCAGAAAATAGCAATTGACACAGTCAGTCGAAAATTGGACCAACAACCTAAATAACAGTTTTAATTGGGTTAAAGAAACATGCAAGTAGCAACAGGAGAATTCAGTGTCAGTGAGGCAAGTACTTGGCACCTGTACGTACAGCATGTAGACAAATATGTATTCATCAATGAGGTCAAAGACGATAAATACAAAATTGGTCCATTATTGTGCTTTGCGGGCAAAGGAGTCATTTAGATTGCAAACTGGCTTATGGAACCTCTAACTCCGGAAGATTGTATGTACGATCATATTAAGGAGCGTTTAGCTAACCATTTCAACCCCCAACCCTCGAGGCATATTGTGAGACTGCAATTTCATTCTAGAAATCATTGGGATGAAACTATCAAAGATTACAACATTGCTTTGCATGATCTAGCAAAGAACTGTATGTAAAGATCATTATTGGATGAAGCTCTTCTTGAACAGTTGTTTACTGACATGTGCAATGATAGTTTAATGCAACAACTGTTGGCCATTACTGGTTTAGACTACTTTGAGGCTATAAAATGGGGCATAGCTTACGAGGCAGTGTTAGAACAATCTGTAATTTTTATAGAATTTAAAAATAATAGAAAAAATCAAACTGATGTTTGCAAAACAATAAGTGAACAGCGATCTATGGAAAATGAAAATATGCCTGTTGGCAATACCAAGTTCACATGTTACTGCTGTAGTAAAAAGGGCCAATTTTCTTTTTATCTTAATATCATCAGTCATTTAGATCTATTGTCTGTTGCTTTAATTGGGAGAATAAAAATGTATGTTTGAACAACTACATATTATGCTTTCATTATATGCACAATAATAAAAATTCCAGAGACTTTTTTTGTCATATTGAAAGATCAGTATGTGATATATGAAACTGAATTCATGGTTCACAGAAAAATGTGTATAATCATATTAAAACTCACTCAAAAATTTTCTTGTTTCTCTTAATTGTCTTCAAGGATAAGAAAGATCATATTTTTTAATGGAGTGATTGCAAATGATGAATTCTAGTATGCAATAAAAGTTTTTCAAATTTGTTTCCACAGGAAATTAAATGGCCCACACTCCATTAAAATGAACATTTTATAATGTCAGTGGAAGTTAAAATAGATATAAATTTAAACTTTAATATATGATATAATAGATTTTTCCAATATAATAAGAGTTACATAAATATCAATTAAAGATATCTCTATTATAATGTATCCGCCCCGTGAGAGAAACCACAGGGGCAAACAACATACAATAAATTACTAAAGTGAATTAGCTTACTTTCCCAAATAAACAACCAATACGAAAATTACTAACTACTAAGATTGATTTAGTCAATTGAATTAAATGTTTACATCAGTTTAACTTACCTTACATAGAGCCCTGAAGGCATACTAAATAATAAAAGATAGGGAGGATCCATTATATGTACCTTAGTCGGACTTTTGAACCTTCAGATCCAATAATCTGGGTTTTTCTCCCTCATAGATCCTGATCAGCAAAATAAGTCTTAGCTCTGATCTCAATCAGGAAACAACAGCAAAAGAACGCAGTTTATATAGTCCTGCCTGTTTTCTTATCAATTCCTTTTAATCTCTGCTTCTCGTTTAATTAAACATGCCTCTTTATCTCTGTACTTATCTTTTCCAATTACCATGTTATTGTCTTTTAAAATGTTATAATCATTTCCATTCTACATATTATTAAAGTTTGAATTTCTAAATATTTCTATTTCCAAAAATTTAAGTTTAACATATATATATATATATCTACTTCTGGAGTAATACTTATGAAAGTTATATTTATTTCATTGTTAAACACAACACTTCCTCCCCTCACTCCAGAAGTAGATTGTTTTTTCCACAAACATAGTCATTTAAATGGAGAGGCTTTCTTTTATTGCATATGGGTCTCAGCGATTTTTCTTTTACCACTTTATGTTGAAAATTGCTCTCTTCTTTTTCATCCCCACCTAGCGTGTCTTCTGGTAATTCCTGCTCTGTGTTATCACTCATTTCCTGGGGTTGTAGTTGCTCAAACATATCCATGTGCATCTCTTCCAGTTCCCTTTTATGTATGTGATTCACATGTTTATATTTTAATCCATTATGCCCTGTAATTTCATATATTTGCTGTGAGATTATTTTCTCAATTGTTCCTTTTACCCATACTTTAAGAATAATGTCTGCATCACCTATTCCAAACAATTTTCGAGCTGTTTCTATGCACATGATTTTTTGAACAGTGGGATGCAAAATATCTAGCTTAATTCTTAACTTTCGCCCACATAGTAGTTCTGCTGGTGATTTCCTGATTGCCATTGATGGTGTTGAATGCTGGTTTAACATAAATTCCCGTAAAGTTTGTTGTATATTCACGTTTTTATTTTTCTTTAAATATTTCTTTATTTGTCCTATGGCATTCTCTGCTAATCCATTTGGCTGAGGATGATACAGTGGTGCATACACATGCTTGATTCCACAACTATCAAAAAATTTCAGCTCTTCGCTTACAAATCCTGCAGCATTGTCTGATATTATCACTTCTGGAAATCCATGTATATAACATATTGTCTTTAAACAGTTTTAGTTTCCTGTGCACTTGTATTTTTTACCAGGTGGCACTCTATCCACTTTGAGTATGCATCTGTCACAATGAGCATTATTTTTCCACCAATCGGTCCTGCATGGTCTATATGTAGACGTTCCCATGGTTTAACTGCTTTCGGCCAAGATAAATACTGTTTAGCTGGAAATGAGGCTTCCAACTGACATGGTGAACATTTTTTAATGGAATTTGTCGATATCATTATTTATTTGAGGCCATTAGACATAACTATGTGCTAAAGCTTTTGCATGCACTATGCCTGGATGACATTGGTGAAGTAAACTTAATACCTTATCTCTACCTACCGGAGGAATAACAACTCTGTCCCCCATCAGTATCCATCCCCTACATATCAATAAGTTTTCTCTATTAACCCATACCCCATTGCTAAATTTTTTGGTTTGCATTTGGACCAACCTTTCTTAATCCAGGTTGTCAACACACGATAGCCTTTATCTTCATTAGTTCACCACTTAACAGTTACACTATTTACAACCTCAGAATTCATGTTATCAATATAATTTGCCTCAATTTCATTCTATCTGGTAATCTCGATAAAGCATCCGCGTGGGTAATTTCATTTCCCTTCTTGTATTTCAATATAAAATCATATGAACCCAATACATTATGCCATCTTAACATACGCGGACTTAAATGTTCCGAAGTTGCCCGGTCATTTCCGAAAATACCCAGCAATTGCTTATGATCTGTTATTATCTTGAATTTTCGGCCAAAAATAAATTGGTGGAATTTCTTCACCGCAAATATAATTGCCAGCGCCTCTTTATCTATCTGGTTGTAATTTCTTTCTGCCTTTGACAAAGTTCTGGATGCATATGCCACAGGGCACTCACATCCCTCTATTGGATGAGCTAGGACTGCACCTACTCCCCATTCTGATGCATCTGTAGTGATTCTAACATCTTGATCGCTATCAAAATGCACTAATAATTTATCCAATACTAAAAGATCTTTTGTTTTTTCGAAAGCTTTTTCGTGTCTTTCTGTCCAGCAACGTTTGCCCTTTACGTAGAAATTCATATAACGAGTTGCTACCATTGCCTTATTTTTCAGGAAAGGTTCGAAAAATATTACGAGACCCAAAAACGCTTGCTACTGTTTTACATTTTTAGGTCTTACTGCATTTTTTACTGCCCGAACTTTCTCATTCAAAGGGCGCTTCCTTTACCTGAAATCGTAAGACCCAGAAAATTTAATTCTTTTGCTTCCCATACACATTTTTCTAGTTTTAGTTTTACACCTGTTGTATTCAACCTATCATATACTTTTAAAACTCTACTTTTTAAATTTCCACTAGATGTCGCATCACTCCTTCAATTCCTTGCAATATCATGTTTAACTTTGCCTGAAAAATATTCGGTGCTGTAGTAATTCCAAACGGCAACCAATTGCATTTATATAACCCAAAAGGCGTGGTTAATGTTAACATTTTTGCCGTGTTCTCTGTAACTTTAATCTGATGGTACACAGAGTTTAGATCTAATTTAGCAAAATATTTTGCCTTCGATAAATTTGCTAGTATTTCGCGTACATTAAGTACCGGGTATGCACCTTTATTCAAATATTTGTTAACTGTAACACGGTAATTGCTGCACAATCTAACTTCCCCATTCGGTTTTGTTATTACCACAATTGGTGTGACCCATTCTGCCTCCAATATTTGGGGTTAATACACCGCTTGCAACTAAATGTTTTAACTTGTCTTCTACCTTTTGCATTTGTCTTCTACCTTTTGCATTTGTGCAAAAGGGATTTTACGTGGCTTGCACATTACTGTTCTTACATTATCTGCTAAATATATTTCAACCGGATTTGTTTTAACTAAGCCCAGATCTTGCGTAAATAAGTCTGGGTATAATTTTATCATTTCTTTTTCTGTCGAAATCATTTTTACAATGGAAAATTGTATTCCCAGGTGACTAAACCATTCTCTCCCTATTAACGGGCTTATTTATTTCTCAACTACATAGACTCGCAGTGTAAATTCTTTCTCTCTAAACATTACTAGAGCACCTACTTTTCCCATTATTTTAATAGGATTCCCATTAACATCCTTTACTTTGATGTTCACATTCTGTATTTTTACTTTTGTGTTGGCTTTCGATATTTCTTTCCAATTGTTTATACATAGCAGCGATATACCTGACCCACTAACAATTCCATATTTAGCTCACTATTACATATTTTTACTTTTACCATAAATTGGTCTTGCGTAGGCATTATTATATTTTTCTTAATATTAGTTTCCTCTATTATTGCCTCGTAAGACATTCCCTTTTTAATAGCTTGTTCATATGACAAATCAGCTTCAGTTAATAATGTTTGGCGTAGCCTTTCGTCCACCATTCCCCATAATAACTGGTCAAGTAAAACCTGTTCCATGAAATCTCTGTAGTCACAATTTTTAGCTAACTGACTTAAAGCTACATTATAATCCTTTATTTTTTCTTCTTTGGCCTGTTTACGATTTCTGAGAGCTAATCTGGCAATATGCTTAGACTAAAATAGTCTGTTAATTTTTTAATCAATTCTTCAAAATGTATTCTGTCCGTTATCGGCCCATCACCAAATTTATTCACAATTTCAATAACTTTTCGTCCTGCTAAACACAATAGAGTGGCCACTTTTTTGTCACTTTCTATTATGCTGTTAAACTTAAAAAAATTCTCTGTGTGACGTATAAAGGCCATTCCTGCAGGTTTTCTATCCCAAATTCCGTAATATTGCTTTGTCCTAATGAGATTTTACAACTTTAGTATTCTCAGCTGTATTTGCGAAAAATCTCTATATAAATATACTTTCTCACTCCTCACATAGTTCGTATGCAGCTGTCAACTGCCCCAAATTTGTAATGTATCCGCCCCGTGAGAGAAACAACAGGGACAAATAACATACAATAAATTACTAAAGTGAATTAGCTTAGTTCGCAAATAAACAACCAATACGAAAATTATTAACTACTAAAATTTATTTAGTCAATTGAATTAAATGTTTACATCAGTTTAACTTTAACCCTACATAGAGCCCTGAAGGTATATTAAACAATAAAAGATCGGGAGAATCCGTTATATTTACTCTTTTCGGACTTTTGAATCTTTCCAATAATCTGGGTTTTTCTCCCTCGTAGGTCCTGATCAGCAAAATAAATCTTAGCTCTGATCTCAATCAGGAAACAACAGCAAAAAATGCATACCCCTCTCCTACCCAGTTTATATAGTCCCGCCTGTTTTCTTATCAGTTCCTTTTAATCTCTGCTTCTCGTTTAATTAAACATGCCTCTTTATTTCTGTACTTATCTTTTCCAATTACCATGTTATTGTCTTTTAACATGTTATAATTATTTCCATTCTACATATTATTAAAGTTTGAATTTCTAAATATTTCTATTTACACAAATTTAAGTTTAACATATATATATATATCTACTTCTGGAGTAATATTTACAAAAGTTATATTTATTTCACTGTTAAACACAACATCTATATGCTTACCATATCTGATTCAATGTTTAATTTCCAAAATTTATACGCAAACTTGGCTTTGTACAGTTAGTATTGACTGGGATAATCAAAAAAAAAATTTTCCAAGATTGGAAAAATCATTGCCACATATAGCAATAAAGATGGAAGATTAAAGTATAATTAGTTTGTTAATGTTTATCATCATACATTAATTTACAGAAACTAATTACAAAAAAATCAAGAGTATATACTGCATATTAAATAATATTGAAAAAAACTATATATATAAAACTTAAATTATTTCTTCTACCTCAAACTTAAATCATTTTAGATAATAGATTATAATTTGAATTTTTAATGTAAGTTAATCTATCTACAAAGGATTCTTCTAGCTTAGCTTAAGGAAAAAAGAAGGATAAAAAAGTTTCTCAAAACATTCATTATCCAGCAGTGAGCAATGCCTTTCTGTCACTATCCAGCAATGAGTGACCTTTGAGAGGTCTTTATCCTGCAACGGACATTCAAAGCCAGTTTTATCTTTTATTTTTCAGACAATAATAACTGCCTATTTCAATTTAGGCTGAAACTTACTCCAATCTGCAATAAAAGATCGTAGCCTTATGATCTATTCTAATAATCACCATACTTTATATAATGGAATCTTTTTTTTTTTTTTTGCAAAAAAAAAAAACTATACAGAATAATGAACAAGATGAAATTTTTTTATCCAATGATAGATTGAAGAAAATAAGCAATAAGATACTATAATCAAACACTAACTCTTTAATCACAGTCAGTAATGAAAATGCATTGGTGGTCCCCCTAATTCCATAATAAACTTTTATGAGTCTTTTACATCACTTTATGTTTCATTATTGAAATGCAAGATGAGTTAACTATCAGATAACTCATCTCTTCTCAATAATACAAAATAAAATTTCTCTTAGAAAAAATAATATACAAATCTGGACTCCATTGATACTAATTTAACCAATTATTCTTAAAAGTATTTGATTATTAAAATGTAATATTAATTCCACATCCACATCTGCTTTATCCATCAATGTAAATGAAATATCTATAACTATCAGCTCCTAAAACTTTTCATAAATAATATGAAGTCAATAACTTAAACACTTAAAACTGTCTTTCTTTTTCATTAATGTCTATATAGTTCATTTTATATTAATATTAATTCCTATTTGCTTCTATTCAACCACAAAATTCCATGTTTCTGAAAACAATAATTAATTTTTTAAAATTAACCTTCACTTTAAAATAAAAATATTATTTTCTTAACACCCCCTTCCCCCCATTACTCAAGAAAATTAGTAAATCTCATTTTAATATGGTGATATAATCCTTTAAATATTTAAGGTGGTCTTTAACGAATTCTTTTCAGGGTTGATCAATGGTAACACCTACTTGTGCATTAAATTCTTCTGCTGTAGTCTTGTGCTGGTTATTTGACTCTGTATCTTTAGGCTTTTGAGTTTCAGATTTTTCAGTTGGTATTATAGAATTTCTCTTTTTTTTCATTATTAGCTTTGATACTAATATTATCTTTGCTTGTCATTACCCAGTTAAGTTAAAGAAGGCTGTTATATCTTCTACTGTCAGCACTATTTTCAATTTTTTACTACTTCAAAATTTACCATCAAACATCACATGATAACCATTTCTTATGCTTGCTCATAACTGTTATTAAACAGGCAAAACTCTCCATATAGTAGTGCCATTCAGTGCAAGCCAGAGTAATATCAATGGATGCCAAAAGAATGAGTAGGCACTAGATAGGGATTTTATGCACTAGCCTTCTGGCATCCATTGATTACTCTGGCTTGCACCGAGTGGCACTGCTGTATGGAGAGTTTTGTCTGTTTTTACCACAATATTTCTTGTATATTATCTTTCTTCCTTTAATACATTTTTCTCTTAATCTGTACTTACGCAAACAAGGTCATTTATTTTAAAAGCTTGCAATGCACAACCATTTCTTTTCTTTTAGTTAGATGTTATTAACAGCAACAACTTAATATATAGTTTTATACCCATCAACAACTCTGCCGGGATTTTCTCTTGTAATTTCCTTAAATCTACCAGCTGAAAATATCACTGATTAAAAATTTCAAGATTCCATGAATGATAAAAAAAAAAAATCTGAGTTCCTTCTCAGAGCTGGTAAGCTCATTATTTTCATTTAATAAATGACTTTGTGAACCATAAATCAATCGTTCATTAGCATTATAGGTATGTTTGTCCAATGTCCTAATATCTTTGTAGACTGTGCCATTTTTTTTTTCCACTTTCTGCTATACTATTCTGCACTTCTCCTCTAGCCAATATAAAAATAGTCTGCCTTAGAAAATATGCTATATATATACCTTTGGACTACATTTAACCATTTATTTATAAACATATGGCTACTAAATTGATATTAATTTGATATCCATATATATATTATAGATCAGTTAATATACAAAAGCTCCCAATATCTTACTTAAATAATTAGTTAAATGAAATATTTACAATAACTTCCAAAAGCTTAAGTAATTAATATAAAATCGTTACAACTTGTGCACATTCCCTAGAGCCTCTTTTTATAATAGTATTAGATTGAAACAATGACAACAGTTGTCTTTTTTCTTCCTCAATGTCCATATAGCTCTCTCTTTAAAGGTGAAACATCTTGCTTTATATTGTCCTTATTTGGTTTCACTCCCTTATTTAAAATTTTGTATTGGAATATTTTGCAATTCCTTATATTACTTAGCCATGTACTTGTTGTGGATGTGTGCGTTTTTTTATATCAGTAATACATTCTGTAATAAATTGTTCTGCTAATGTTTTCTTGCATACACATATGTAACTCTTTTCAGGCAATGAATTCATGCATTAGTATCAAGTTAGAAAAATCTCTGATCAACTTTAAAGATGTGCATCCACACACAACCAGTGCGAGAAAAGAATGATTATCCTGTGATATGCTAGCTACTCAAAATAAAGTATGATTAATATAATGAAGTTACTCTGAGATTTGGATCAAACTAATAAATTAATTTAGCCAGGATAGGAAAGCATCATGCCACTGAAGTCAAGTGTAACTCTTTATTCTTAATAACCTAAAATAAACAATCAACTTGTGACTTTTCCTTTTAGATATATAATTTAAACTATTTAACATGTTTCTCCAAAAATAACACACCATCTTATATTAATTTTTGCTCCAAAACACATCCTAGGACTTATTTTCAGGGGTATTATTTTTTTCATGCACAAGTCTACACTTATTTATGTAGTAAGAATCTACATTTATTCAAAACAGTTATTGAAGAATTATGAGATATGTGGCAGAAAATTGCAGAAAGTAAACTGAAATTGTTTCTTTATTTCATTCAAACGTATAATTGTAATCACATCTGTTATAACACACAATGTATATAATAATAAAGTTAGTAACTCCAAAATGTAAGTCCTTCTGGTTAACTTTCGTTCTAAATATAAAAAAAAATCTAATGCATTTGATAATATAATAAATATTTTCCCACCACCAGAGGTTCACATGTGTGTTGTGTTTGCATTCTGATTGGTTATTTGGCAAGCGATCAGATGATCTTAGAGCTGTTTTATATTGCCAGAGTGGTGCTGCTGTGATTTTGCCAAAATGCATTTGCAGACAAAGAAATAATATATGTACAGTATTATTTCTTCTCCTAACCAGGGTTTATTTTCAGGATAGGGCTTATATTACAAATATTTTAAAAAATTGTGCTAGGGTTTATTTTCTGGTTAAGTCTTATTTTCGGAGAAACATGGTATACGTAAAGAAAAATGACCACTTCTGTTGAGAGCATTTAATTTAATGTTAATAACTAGTAAATTGAATTAATAGTTCATCTTTTTATCGCCTTAGATACATAAGAAAATTAGAAATGAAGTTGAGATCAGTTAGTTGTCTTTAAAAATTAATTAGGATTAATGACAGCATTTTGATTTAGAGTTAGTCTTCTTCTAGAAAAAGCATATATACAAGATATGACTAAGAAAAGATCTGTAGAAAAGTTTGATCTGGAGTATCCAGAAAATTGTTTGACAAACCTGAATAGACTTAGATTCTCTTGCATCTAATAAATAGGCAAATCAAAACTACTAAAATTAGAATTTTTATACGTAAGTGCAATTCAATTACATATAAAATTTTATCTAAAGCCAGTTGTAATTATTAGAGATATAAATTTAACTAAAGATGAAAATGAATCTGTCATAAATTATGTAACTGGATTCAAGAAATTAGCTCTAGCCTCTAAAATTTTGAAATATTTATCATAAAAGATCCACAACTTATGAGACAAAATTACTAATGGACTAGGCACTTTCGAGCTGGCGATTTCTCAGATATTGAAAAATCCTGCAAATTAAACAAGTACATTTGTAGGTAGTAATTTTTCTACAAAGATGACTAATAAAAAAATAGGGACAGTAAAGTCCTAAATCAAAAAGCTAAATTCAGGTACTGCCATAGATAGACAAAAAAAAGATTTACCATAATAAAAAAACATGCACGTGCCCACATGAACATACTGCTTCTGCAAGACAAAGGGGCAAATTGAAATAATATGTTTAGCTAAAAAATATAGTTCGACATCTAGACTCGCAGGGCAAGAGATGGAAAGAAAATCTGAAATAAGAGATTTACATTACACAAGCTATGTGTTGAAAACACAGATTAAAAATAAATTGCTAATTATGATGGAGATTGATTCAAGTTTGGCCATCACCATTATTTCAGAAAGTAATTGGAAAAGAATAAGGCCAAAATTCTAAACTGAAACCCCATCTAAACTTGATACAAAACTATCAAAAAAATAATACAATAAAGTTTTCATCCCTTGAAGAAGCTTTAGTGAGAGCCTCATTAAATAAAAGAAAGGTTATAATTATTTCTATTGATATCTGTTCAAGAGCATAGTTATTTAATGGGTCAAGTCTGATTCAAATTTGCAATTAAGATGAACCAGATCTCATATGTATATAAATGTTATAGAGCTTGAGAAACTTTATTGTTTGAGACTCATTCAAAATGTTCCCAATTTGATAAAAACAGTCTACTCTTAATAGCTGGAGTAAAAAAAATATGAATATTATGGCAAAATGTTCACCTTAGTTAATTGATCTCAAGGCACTGCTAGGCATCCTGATGAAAGAAGAGCCTTCACCAGCATATATATATATATATAATCACACAATTAAATTAGTTGAATTTTTTGTGTAAAATTTAGTACAGATCAAAATAATTAAAAACTTTAAAATAGCATCGTGATGAACTGGAAATAATTGCTGTGATCATCAACTTTTAAAATGAATTCATTGTGGTCAAATAATAAGTCCAAACAGTATCACAAATCAAATTATCAATTAAAAAAAATTGCACTGTTTGGGCCACAAGACTTTATGCACTACGACTATCCAAGGATTATGAGAATGAAAATTTTGGCTGGGTTTTATGTTTTCTGGACAGATAATAATTTATACACCAAATACAATGTCCACAAGTGCAAGAATTGTTATCTTTGAGATCATACCAACTAAGATTTAACATATTAAATGCTATAGATGTCTTTTCCAATTGGTTTGAGGTGATAGACAATTTCCTTCTTCTATGTCAGAGTATCAATTAGTGCATTACAAAGTTATGGACAACCCAAGCTCATATTAAACATATCCTTTTAGATAATAATTTTGTTTCCTATCCAGTCAGTTCAAGAACTTCTGCACGAAGAATAGGAACAAGTACCCAACACCATTCCATACTGAGAGTAATGGTCAAGCAAAATGTATATAGTACAAGGAAGACTAGATAACTGAAGCACACATATAGCTTTATTATTACTAGTGCAGCACATGGTTCCAACAATTACTTATGATAAATCAGCAGAAATCCTGATGAATCACCAGATGAATATAAAATTAACGTCTCATAAATCTGAACTACATGAAGCATTGGTAAAACAAAATGAATCTAGTCATTTTCTGCCTGGTATCAGAGTTTATTTGAACTTACAAGGGAATTAACAAATATGAATTAGTAACAATAGTAAACAAAAAAGGGAGTTATCTATATATGTTTCAAACATCAGAAGGTCAACACTATTGTAAACACTTAGATCAATTGAGATCTGATTATTCAAGAGTTTAGAAGCAATTCTCAGTATCAAAAAGCACAGATGATTATCCCAGAAATGCAGCCAAACATATCAATTATAAATGTTTCAGTAGTCCAAGTAGAAGGAATCATAAATTATTAACCAGAGGCAACCCAACAGTGAAGACACTGCTAGCTGTCTCAACCCCAAAGTAAGAAGCAGAACAATCTGAAAGCAAACCAAGTACAATTATGAAACTAAAAAAATTCACCAAGAGAGAAGATGAAGTGGACTGCTCAGTTAATGTTTTTATATGTTCAAACGATTACATAAATAAATTGTTCGCAAGCAGGAATAGATTTTAGAAAATTCTTTGAATCCAATATATTAACCTTCAAACTAATTATAGAGAAAAATCATTATCCTGACAAATGCAAGCTATACAAAGACAAGGCAAGATTATATGAAAAAATTACAAGTATGTCCGAAACATTATCCTGCTTTGGCCTGGAAAGCTTCGGCGATAGCCACTGAAGGTTATACGTAAATATCTGGCTATGTATCTTTACTATTAATAAGATACTATGAGAAGTTCATTCCTAATTTTTCCCTATTAGCTATATACGGCTGTATACCTTAATTAATTTTACACGTAAATAAAGAAAACTCTCCCCTGTTGAGTACTTAAGTGTAAAATAAACGTAATTGTATAATGGTGCATAAAAAATTATTTAATCTTTTTATTATGTTTGACACACAATAGTCTTTAAATTCCTTATTATGGAAAACTTTCTATTTTACTTATATAGATCAAAATGATCATCCAAAAATGTGTAGACATAATGTGCATTGTATGTAAACATTTACAATAGATGTTATAACGAAAAAAGGCTTCAAGTTTAGACTAAATTTTATTAAATAAAAATTTGTAAATTTCTTAATAATAAAATCATTAAAAAGCATGTTTTTCAAACCTATACTTGATAACTGGTTACAAATTTAAAACCACATTAACAATAATTGTCGATTAATATAAGAAAATAAACGTTATTAGAAAGCCGAAGTAACGTTTATACATGTTAACATTATTATTATGTTTACCTTGGGTGGATATATTCTCCCACGTAGCCTATAATAACTAGAATACGCTCTGCGATACATTAAAATATTCTTCATTCTTGATATTAAAATAAACATGAATATGAAAAGTCACAAATCTAGCGCTAGCTAGATAAAACGAGGAAAAGTCTGTGCTTATAAAGAGAGTGACCGCTGTGCCTGAGGTCAAATCTGGGATGATGACTATACAATAAACATTGGAAAGTTAAGTTAGCAGTATTTTTAACGTAGTGTTATTGTAATTACTTCTTATATTTCTTTTTCGATGTAATTATAATATGATACCAAGAGGAAAAATACTTCTTACGCCAAAATTAATTAAGTTTTTTTTTCTGCTCTGCAAGGGAAATTTTGACGTCATCAGTTTATCAGATGACTGGCTAAAAACTGGGATTGACTGATTATCGATTTTTATTTAATAATAGAAAGCTTGAATTGTTGGCTCCCTTATTTAAAACTGTATTGTTTTAAAGCATGTGTATATTTATTACGGTAAATGATAACAGTATGAAAGGGGTAAAAAATGTAGTGGGTATTATGCATTTAAAATTAGTTTAAAGTGTCGCTGCACTTGTATTAGTTAGTTTTAACCAAATACATTTAAGTTAACGTTGAACATCTGCGCCTGATTCAAAATCATTTATTTTTTTCTCTTCACAAAAATGATTTTTTTTTTGTTTATGAAGTAAAGTGACTCTTCAGCAGTTCATCGTTTTTTCTTCGTATCAATCCGTTGTAAGTTGATGTGTGGAGTTGTTTTCAATTAAACCGCAAAAATAGGGCTCATTAACGGCAAGGAGTCTACGCGGTTCAACTGCGGGAGTTTTCCGTTTTTTGATTCACTATGTGATTGTAAATGTAAAATGGGTTGCACGCCTAGTATACATGTTTCTCAAACCGGTGTAGTGTATTGTCGGGATAATGATGAAGCTAATGCTCCTCATAGTTCTGTGGCAACTACTAATCATCAGCTGCATGGACATAAAACCGATTCGGCCAAGGCTAAAACTTCTGAAACACGCGCATTGAGCGCAGCTGAACGTGGCTCGAAGACAATGCCTGGTATCGAAGCTGAAACGCAGACCGCGAAGGTATTGCCATTGTTATTTTATTTATTTATTGTTTTTTTTTTTAAAATTAAAGTAACACCCTATAGAAGTAAATGACCTTTAATTTAAATTTTCTCCCTCAATTTTGGTGTTTTAATAGAAAAATTGTAAAATCAATAAGCGATTCATCAATTGAGTTATTGGCTGGAGTTAGTTCTACGGTAAGTTTTCGCCGTGTTAACATAGATATTTATCTGGTAAACTTCCGACATTTCTAATTTATAGATTTAAAACAAATATCAGTTTGTATGCTAAACATATTGGCATTTGTAAACGACCTTTAATTTTTTTTATCTTAAATAAAAAAAATTGTTTAAATTAAATCAATTTTTGATTTTGGGGATTTTACTTGTTTTTATATATTAAAAATTGTTACCTGCACTATATATGAGTACAATATTTATATAATTAATATTTAAATACTATTTATTATTTTATTATTTAGCGTGTCTTTAAAGTATAAATATAGTTCGTGAGTTATGGTATGTCAAATTCTAAGAAATTTAATTATGCTAGTTTAATTAAAAATATTATATAGAGATTCAACAGGTTTGCCCCCCCCCCCCCGCTTTTCAACTGTTACTTCACCATTTGTGTATGTGCGTTTTTTGTAATTTATTATGTCGTAGAATATTTTACAAAAATAAATTTTAAAGGTGTGTTAATTTATAAGTTGTAATTGTAGTCACGAAGTTAGACTTTCACTTTCAGCTTCAGTAGTAGAGATTTGATTTCATAAAATGTCGGTTTAAATGGCCAATACTAGCGAGTGAGTTTAGGCAAAGCTCTATAAATTCTTATCGTCCCCATACCCCCCCCCCCCAATCCCGATTTGTGGAAGTAATGAACTTTATTTTACTTATTTCTAACGAAAATTCGATTCCTACTGATTTATTTAATTTTATGGGTGAAAATAGAATAGCTGTTGGGAATTTGATAATCTTGGACAAATGATGTATAAATTTTACACATTTTAATTGAAACAGAAACAGACAAATGATGTATAAATTTTACACATTTTAATTGAAACAGTAAAAGAAAGAGAAAAGTATAACCGTATTAATGGTAATAAAAAAAACCCACAATGATTATTTAACTCTTTTTTTAAAGATAGGCGGTTATGTTTGCTCGACTTGAAAATATCCTCAGATTAGTATATTATATACCCAGCATGCGTGAATATGTGTTTGTTTGACTTGAAAATGCCTTCTGTTTATTGCGTTATACATACCGTATGTATGTGCATTAACTGCGCTCACTCTTATATTTATGTACAAGAATGAGCAAACCACGTTGCGTTTTCTGTACTATTGATTACAATTTACAGCTTTTAAAATAATTTGTGCTCTTAATTTAATTGATTATATAATAAAGATCCTTAGCAGTATGGACTTTAATTAATATGTATTGTATAAAAGTTCCATTTTTTTTTCTTCGCTACTTCTGTATATATTTATATAGGTTGAAGGGCATATTTAGTTGACAAAATATTCAAATATCTTTTATTCATGATATTTAATGTATTCGTAAAATGTATAAAAAAAATATTCTTAAAAATAAGTAAATAAATTGTAAAGTAAATACAGAAATTCACCCAATAAAATGTAAATAAATAAACATATTGTATGAATATAATTGGAAAAAAAAAAGCTGTTACTTACTAAAACATATCAGAATTTATCTAAAAGATAAATTTTATTATCATTCATTTTCGCATAAAATTGTTAATTGTACTTTATTTTCACAAAGCTATATAAAATTATCTTATATATATATTTAACTTAAGTATATATGAATGGCAGTATATAGTCGCTTGAAGTGCTTTGCCTTTAATTAATATTGCTTTTAATAATTTGATTTGTTATGCTATAAACATTTTTATCATTATTTAATTAAATAATTCTTAGTTGCATTCCAATTTTTCATTTATTTGAAAACTATTTGTTAAGAGATTAGCGATGTTTGAAGTAATATTAACAATATCACATGACTTTCTCATCTGCTTCTAAAATCAGTTCTTTTCATCCTACTCTAGAGGCATTGTAAAATTTGAACAATCACTGGACATCAAATAATATTGTCCTTTATTATCCATAAACCAGTTTCTGGTTGTACTCTTCATCAGTGAGTATTAGGATTCAAATCTGGAACTAATGTACTTTTACATCCATCAGCCATTTTGTATTATCTAGTGTTTATTGATTATGTAAGCTTACATTAGCTGACTCTAGAAATAAGGTGAAGAGAAACTCTTAATTATAAGAGTTGAAACTTAATACAAATATAAAAATATTTCTAAGTTGATCTTTAGAAAATAGAATTAGGAAAATCATTCATCTTGCATTTAATTAGCAAGAAATAAGTAACTGAAATGAAATATAAGTAGAAATTTCTAAAAATAGATCTTATGATAAACATATTGATTAAACTTAATTGTTATTCATGCTAACTTTCAATAGGTTTAAGCACTAAAGTTGCCAGTTTGTAGTTTCCATCTCGTTCTGTTGCTCTCACATAGAATTTTTTTGAGGCTCATGTTGTGGGTCCATTCTTGGATTTACTAAAATGAAAAATACTGGGTGCTTACACATAGGTTATGAAGTGGAGTTTCAAACACAACATAGGTGTTTAAAAACAGGAGTTTGCTGACTGACAAAAATTATTGTTGAATTAAAAATGCGAATAATATAATTTAGACTTTTTTATGATATGTTAAAAGTAATAAGCAGATCTGAAAGCTATCTGGATTCTATTCAATTAGAAGATGATACTTTTTGATACTGATTGATGATATTTTCAACAGATGAAGAGTGCATTATGATTATTTATTAAATAATAATTCATGCATTTAAATTATTTTATTTTATGGTATATCCATCCACAATTTGATGAAGATAATATGGCCATTTGATACCTTACAAAAAGAAAAGCTCTGAATCCTAACTATCCCTGGGAATGTTTTTAAATCTAATATATTTGCTTCAAAGTGACATTTTTTTAAATGAATATATGGATTATGAGTGCTTTTATTTTTACATTACATTTTTGTAAAGATAATGAGCTGGAAAAGAGTGCAATATTTACTGTGAAATATTATTAGTATCAACTTCAACAAAAATATCCAAAGACCATTTATTGAATGGTCTGCTCTAAGAAATAAGTGATTGGTTACCAGAGATTCAGGATGATTGAAAGATACAACTTTGATTGTCGCCTAACTACAAAAAAAAAAAAATAGTATGAGTAAAAGGGTGATTTATATATTGTTGATTTTAGTCAAGATATTTGGCTCAGTTAATGGATAAAATTTATTACTATGGCTATGTGCTAATGTCATAGTGGAAAATCTGAGAAATTTGGAATGAAAATATTAAACTGTTTGTGTAATAACTTCATACATTTTTATGGCAGTGATCTTTGAAACATTTTGTAAGTAGCTTTTGGTTTTTGTAGTTTTTTAAGTTTGAAATATATTGATACCCTGTGCTATTCTTATTGTTTCAAAATGTTATCTACGAAATATTTGTAAATGTTTCAATGCAACCTATAATGAATATAGTTTAGTAATTAATGTTGAAAGAGACTCAGGTTTTTTTATAAGTCAATAATTGGGGAAAAAATAATCAGCATCATTTCACTTGGCCAAAATTTTAATTTTTAGATAAAAAAAGAAAAACTTGAATTTTGAGGTACTGCTGCAGTTTGCAAGTTAAAAGGTAGTGTATTTCACCAGGGAGGATATAACTACTTTCATTAAATTAGTTATATAGAGAGCTGTTAATCTGCCAAAGTTATATGGAAGTGTAATATGGATCTCTTATCAACTTAGCATAAAACCACGGAAAAAATTGATGTATAGATGTTGAATAGTGTTCTGTAATTACTAAGACGAGATCATGAAATCAATTGACATACATTTCCACTTTTATAAGGTGGAGACATTGAATCTACAATTGTAAGGATGCCTAGCTAATGGGTTAAACATATGAAGTAACTTCAAAATGAAGTGCTTTACTAAATCACTTCCGAACTGAGTCCCCAGGTCATATATAAAATTATTTGCCTCCATAATAACTGCCACACAACCTACTATGGAGAAACTAAGACTAATATTGCCACTAGAGTGGCACAGCACAGATATCTATACAACAGAACTAAAAGTAAGACAGAAGGGGGCTCAATATTTGCTGAGTATGAAAGGACTGCAGGCAACACCTTCCAACCAACAACTGCCAAGATGATCTGCTCTGAAAGAAATGATGCTAAACGCAAGGTCAAAGAAGCCTGCTATATATATCAAGTCACCCCACAGCTATAAACAGAAAAGAAGCTTGCTTCTGCATTTCCAAAAAATGGAAGCTATAGTCGATTTGCATAAATTTACATAAGGCTTTATTACAAGTATTTCTTAATTGGTAATAAGCTATGATTTTGGGAACTTAGACTTCCCATAAGTGCTCAGATGATTAATTAAGATTATTAATTACTAACATAAACCACAATTATAGAGTTATAAACTGTTAATGAAGTAAAATCTCAAATTTATTACAAGAACATGAAACAATAATGGGAGCACCGACAACTATTATGCATTTGGACTCTCAATCTGCACATTTTGTTAAAGACTGTATTTTTTGCATAGATGCACACAATTTAATATTATTCGTGACTGCTGCAAAATCATAATCAACAAAATGATTTTCAACTATGATAAAATTAAGGCAAAGATGCAACAACAACTTCTCAATACAAAAATCAGCAGTTGCAGGAAGGTGCTAAAGAAAGAAAACAAAAGATGGAACAGAATCTCTGCTAATACTGTAATACCTCAATTTATTACAGATAAATATGGCAAACAGATAGTCATGCTCACCCAGAAATTTGACCAGAAAATAAAGTTGCTAGCCAAGAAACAAAATGTTGTCCTCAGAGACAACAAACTTAATACATATGTAAACCTCACTGACATAAACATACTACGCGAGATCGGGCAGGACTAGAACCAGGCTCTAAATTCGTTGGTGGGCAATAGAAACACCCAAAAATGGAAATGATAGCTGATGTGGAATCATGCTTGATAGACAACCCTTTACAGGAAGAGATCGTTGCGTGTATGGTTAGTACCATGAAACACAGACAACTGAAGACCAATGCACAAGCATCGAGCAGAAAGATCGCACACACTAAGCAGTTGTTGAATGACCACACATGGATAAGGTTATGCCCAAATTAAGAAATTAAAATTTGCAAGCTTATCAGAGTTTAATAATAAACTCAATAAGAGAGAATTTATCTCTACAATACTGCACATGAACCATGACAAACTTTTGTCTAAAGCTGAAAACTACTGCATCTACCCTTTAACTTCAACACCCCCTAGAATTTTCATAAACATTAAACTACATAAGCTCAATGCTCCATTGAGGCTTAGGTTGGACTTTGGGAGAGCATTATTTCGAAACTGCAGTCCTGGTCATCCAGTGGCTCATTGACAGTCTTGGTTTTGGTGACTATACTATCAAATCCTCTTTTGAGTTCATAGAGAAGATAAAAAGCACAGTGCTTCTACTAGGATTTAGAATTGCATCATTTGACATCACCGAGCTATATGGCTCAATTGATCACAAGAAATCCATTGAAAATTATCAATGAATTAAGAACAAGAGACTGCCTGCCCATATGGATCACTTTCTTCAATGAGTTTTTGACATGGATAGATACAAATATACATGCAATCTTTTGAGACAAATGATTTTGCATGAACAATGGTTGGCTCATTGGTCTCCCCATGAGCAGGATCATATCCAGTCTCATACTCAGTGACTATGAACAAACAAGTCTTGCCTGCCCACAAATTCACAGCCTGTCAACATTTCTATTCAGGAATTACAGACTATGTAAATATGAAGTCAACAGGTAAAATAACTTGATTCACTATCATAACCAAACTAAAGAAAAGAAACACCGCATTCTACTCCCGTACATCAATTTCATAGCCAAACAGCTCAGTAGAAAACTTTCCAAAGACTTTGAAATAGGTTTCCATTCATCGCCAGCCACCAACAAATTGATAAATAACACAAAAGACAAAATCGCTCCCAAACTGAACCCCTGGTCGTATATAAAATTACATGCCCCCATAATAATTGCCACATAACCTACTATGGAGAAACTAAGACTAAAATTGCCACTAGAGTGGCACAGGAAAGATATCTAAACCACAGAACTAAAAGTAAGACAGAAGGGGGCTCAATATTTGCTGAGCATGAAAGGACTGCTGGACATGCTTTCCAAACAACAACTGTCAAGAAGATATGCATTGAAAGAAATGATGTTAAACGCAAGGTCAAAGAAACCTGCTATATATCAAGCAACCCCACAGCTATAAACAGAAGAAAAATTTGCTTCTGCATTTTTAGAAAATGGATGCTATAGTCAATTTGCATAAATTTACATAAGACTTTATTACAAGCATTTCTCAATTGGTAACGAGCTATGATTATGGGAACTTAGACTTCTCAAAAGCGCTCAAATGATTAATTAACATCATTAATTACTACACTATATAGCTTCATTACATGCGCGTAAAGCACAATTAAAGAGTTATAAATTGTTAATGAAGTAAAACCTCAATTATAACATTTAAAAAGTATTTTTTATGGTGAAGTCAAACAATACTCTCTACTAGATAGGGAGACACTGCTCATATTTTATAAAAGTTTAAAAGTATGCCATATTGATTTCTTTTATTGGGAGAATAAAATATGATGAAGAGCTACAATAAGACAAAGTGGGGAAAACATTTAAATAGTAAGGCTGACTTCAGAAGTTAAAACAAATAGCATTGCAAAATTTAAATAAACACATTAAAGAAGAATTGACAGGTGATATATTAGGTTGTACAATGATTTCTAGGTTTAGGTTGTACAATGATTTCTAGGTTGATTTATATAATCATTATACAAATTATCTTTTATTTTCATTTTTCATTCCCTCTTTTTCATCTGTAGTTCAAATCATACCCAATCACAAATGGTTGTAAATAATGATGTTGATTTTCTGTTGAACCTACTAATTTTAACATTGAAGAATTATTTCAGCAATTTGTTAAGCTTTAGATAAAAAAGAATTTTCTTAATTCTTTTTCACATAAAAGGTCTCATGAGTTTACTTGTTACTCAATCAAATAAGTCATACAATGGATAGATAGGATTTAATAGTTTTCCATATTTTTTCACATAAAAAACGTTACTGGGAAGGATTGTATTTGATTTTTTTAGGTTATATTTAATTAAAAAAAAAAAAAATTCATATATGCTTTTCATGCTTAGTTTTTTGATCATTTTTAAGAAAATTACTCATCACACTTTCATTGATAACTAAAACTACTTGATTTTCTAACATGGTATAAATATTATAATTGTCTTATTAAATGTGGTTGAACAAATCTTACAACAAAATTAATTCAGTTAAATTACTTCTAAAATCCATGTTCATAGTTTAATATCAAATTGAGAAATGTCAGTCTATTTAAATAGAAAGTGAGTTGCTGTGTTATCTCAAGTAGGGTCCTGAAGAGCTGATGACATCAAGTTTGATTGACAGAAATGTTTGTCCTGCAAATGATATGTTGATTTTTAATCAAATATTGCCATGTAAATTTTTACAAATTTTTAAAACCATAAATAAATTAATGTTAGTAGATTATAATATATTATAAAGGAATTGATATTTATAAAAAAAAGTATATATCAACAGCAATTTTTTTTATATAATATATAAGGTTAATAAAAAGAGATTATCATTAATAAATCTTTAGCCTAGAACAGAGTTGTTACTCTAAGTGGTCTGCCATAGTTTATTCAAATTGTTAATCTGTATAACATGATAAAATGTGAAAAGCAGTTTTTATATATTATCAATTCATGAAAGCAATCAACACTTAAACAATATCGATAGCAGCTTTCAATCTTGATCACTTGTCAAGGCAATCTTTTATAATAAAGGTGGATACCCACCTTTATCTATGACTCAATATGTTTATATAGACAGTAAAGATTTCAATTTTACTATAGATAGTGAGATTATTAATTCAAAGAAAATTAAATAAATTAATAACTTTTATTAGTCATTCATTAGACTAGAGATTATCCAATAATAAGTGATATTTCTATAGTGTAATTTTTTTCTGTATAGTGTAATTTTCACTACACTTCTTTCGTGCATCCACTTTTAACACCTTGCAGAGGGATGTAATCATAAACAAATGACCAAAGACATACCTCAAGATGTACATTTCATGCTGAACCAACACTAATAATTTGGCCCAGACCAAATATCTTTATCACTGTTCAACATTTATAAATGGCAAATTACTACAGTTTAATTGATAAGTATGAAACTTGCTGCCCTCACAACTTTGACACAAATCACTTACTGGAATTATTTTAATAATTTTTATTAGTCATTCATTAGAATAGAGATTATCCAATAATGAATAATATTTCTGTAGTGTAATTTTCATTATTCATTATTGGATTTCTAGTTCAATGAGTGACTAATAAAAATTATTTATATATCTCCATTTAGTGGTTTGGGTCAAAGTTGTGAAGGCAGCAAATTTGAAGTTATCAGTTAAACTATAATAATTTGCTATCTACATATTAAACAATGATAAAGATATATATATATATATAAGAGATTATGGTCTGGGCCAATTGATGAGTGCTGCTTTAGCATGAAATGTGCATCTTTTGAATTATACATTCTTTTCACATGTCTTTAATCATATGTTTATGATTACATCCCTCTACAAAGTGTTAAAAATGGATAAAAACCAATCTATACTTGGATGAGAGTGGTGTAATGAAAATTATGCTGCAGAAAGTTTAAATAAAATTTATTAAGCATGCAAATATAACCTGTTCTGAAAGCAGACTAACAAATAGTCAATTGTAACTTTTAAATTCCATTGAAATTATTAATTACTTAAATAATAAAGCTAACAATGCTCAAGGCCAGACAGGTTTACAAATGTAATACCAATATCAGTAACAATCAACAATATCAATCTGTTGTCAAGGAAACTCCTTTTATAATGAAAGTGGATAGCCACCTTTATCTATGGTCCAACATGTTTATATACTGTTTTCCCAAAAATAAGTCTGGGTCTTAAATTAATTTTTGCTTTAAAAGACATTGTAGGTCTTATTTTCAGGGAATGTCTTATTTTTTCATTTACAAAAATCTACATTTATTAAGTACTTCTCTTTATAGAATGCTGTAAGATTCTTACTCTAGGAGTTCCCCACAATTACTTTCTTGTACTCGTCAGAATAGGTTTTACTTTTTGCACTCATCTTATCTGGTGATCAGAATATTCCATTTAAATTTCCATTAAATCAAGTGTCAATTGAAGACTTGCAAGACAGGAGGGATACTTACAGTTAAGAATGGTTTGTCCATGTATAAGCAACAAAAAAAATGCAAGTACAAAAATTCAGAAAATGTGTCTGTAATTCACACATGCACATTAAGTACACCCATTATAACCTATCGTGTATTGAATTACAATAATTCATATGTGACACAATTATGTCCATTTGTTATCAAGTGCACACAATGTAAACATGGTCCAAATTATTTGTAATAGCCCTGTTGGCTATTCTTTTTTGAAGACTTTTCTTTAGGAGAAAGATTGATGACTTAAGCTAAACTTCAATTATTAAAATCACTTCCATTATTTTAATCTCTTTTAGGAAAAAAAAATGTTTAAGAAATCAAATTAATTTTTCTTTTATCTTGAACATTTGAAAACTACCATAATAAAACTCTAAAATTTAATCAAGCATTCTAAATCTAAGTATTAAATGAAATAAGTACCTAAAATATATATAAATGAAATTATAAATTGTCCGATATATTGACTTATGGTAGATAAATTGTTTCTCTATACTGGTAGAATTACATTTGTCAAAATTGTCAATGGGAAAATGCAAAAAGAACCATATAATTTATATTACCATTTATTTAAAACATTAATGCCAATAATATTGTTTATTTATATATTGGCTGATGATCTTAACTAGAGCTTATATTATAAGCATCCTAAAAAATCATGCTAGGGGTTATTTTCTGGTTAGGTCTTATTTTCAGCGAAACACAGGAGATACTAAAGATTGCAACTTGATTATAGACAGTAAGATTATTAATTCAAAGAAGTTCAAATAAACTTCATTAAATAGGCAAATATAATATGTTCAGAAAGCAAACAAAGAATCAATTATAATTTTCAAATTCCATTGAAACTATATATTATTTCAACAATAAAGATAATAGTGCTAAACTAGATAGGTTTAGAAATATAAAAACTTGAAAGCAGTCAACATTTAAGCAAGACCAATATCAATAATCAACAATCTCAATCTGTTGTCAAGGCAACCCTCATTTACAATAAAGGTTCTGAAAGCAGATTATAACTTTCAAATTCCACTGAAACTATATATTACTCAGGTAATAAAGCTAATAATTCTCAAGGCTAGATAGGTCTACAAATGAAAATATGTGGAAGCAGTCAACATTTAGGGAATACCAATATTAATAATCAACAATCTCAATAAGTTTTTAAGGTAACCCCCTTTTACAATAAAGCTTCTGAAATCAGGCTAACAAATATTCCAAACAGCACTCAATTGAACATTATTAGACTTTCTATTCATCACAGAGTTACTTATTAAAAATAGACCAAGCTTTCTTAATGTTATGGTTTTTATCATTGCATTCACTACAAGCCATTTTTATTTCACTAGGATTAAAAACATGACCAAATAAAATCTCATAATCCAAAAACATTGATGACATTGAAGAATTTAACTTAGTTTTATTGTAATAATATATATGTTGTTTAAGTCTTATATCAATGTTTGCTCTGGGCAATTATGTTCCTGGCTCTTAAACAAATAAACAGTACAAAGATATTTCTTACAATCATTTTTATCCTTACTATTATTAATTAAATGATTTAATATAGTAGGTGACCCAAAATATACATTATATTCCTTATCACACATTTTTTTTTAATATTTGAAGATATAGAATGTATATAAAGAGAGTCAACCAAGGTCTAATATCCATAACTTGATTACTATCAAACTTTAATTTATAATTAAAATGCTTAGCATGTTTAAATAAAGTGTATTTATAATAACTTATCCATATTAATTCAGACATATATTTATTAATGTTTTCCTGAAAGTTTGTGATGATGGTGTTCTAGTTGTATTTTTATATTGGACTATTTCCATCATCTAATATATGTATATTGAATGTCTTTAGAAAAATTTAACTTTATTTAAATATTCCAAATACATTGAACTGTTAGTAATAGCACATCAAACGATTAGTATATGCACAATGTTTTCAAGAGGCATTAGTCTCCCCTTTTCTTCAGGTGTTGCTGGCCTGACCAGTGACAGTACTAGCATGGGATTCGAACCTGGACCCTTAGATTCTTGAGTTTTGAATTTTAAGGTAATGCTCTAACCAACTGAGCCATCCTGCCAAACATTTATCAAATTATGGTTCTAATGTAAAACACCTTGAAACTTGCATATATATCTTAGTATTTTTGGTATTATTTAGATAATAAAACTAATAATGCTTAAGACTAGATGGGTTTACAAATATAAATAATACATGATACTAATCAATACTTAAACAATACCAATATCATTAGCAATCAACAATCTCATTCTGTTGTCAAATCAGTGATAGCTAAAGAATGACCTCTTTTGATGTTAATGAGTTGTATGGTTCAGTTGATCACGTTTGTCTCTGAAAGTTATTCAGGATTTGCTATTTAAAAAAAAATTTGAGAAGTAAAAGATAATTTATTATAGATGTTCTCAGTTGGATTAGTCAATAGCTTCTTTCAATGATCAATTCTGTAAATGGAGCAATAGTAATTAACAGGAATTTAATTAGGGTTTTCAACATATGTTTGTCTTAATATGATTTAATTAATTTCATTTTAGTAAGGGGTTTTGTGCAAAAGAAGCTACAGTAATTGGTCTTACTTAAAAATATTTTGTATATAATTTTAATAACTAGGTTTGATTGACTCACCTTTTGTTTTAGAATAATATATGAAGTTGAGAAGTGCCCATATGTCTTTATATTGCTTATATTTTCATTCATCATTATCATCATCAATCGTTATTAATCTGCTGTAGGATGGTTATTTCAAGTTTAATCAAGGTTCTCCAATCCATAGACTATCCTCTTCATAACACACTAACAATTTTTTATTCCATCCATTTTACATATGGTCTCTTTCTAGGTGTTTTACAACAATCCTTTTAGATCCACTATTAAACTTCTAGTAGCCACCTGTTATCATCTGTTCTAGGAATTTGTCCAGCTCAGTCCATTTCAATCTCCCAGTTCTTTCAATAATGCCAGTGATACATGTTTGTTCTCTTGGTCACATATTCTGATCTCTTCTGGTATTTCTAATATACATTTTTCCATACTTCATTGAATCATCTAAATTCTCTTTTTGCTATTAATTACCCAAATTTTAGATTTATAAGTAGGAACTGTAAAATACCTCTATTAAAAATATTTCTTTTCAAACACAGAAGCTTATTTCCTTTTAATGCTATGATATTAGTACCAAAAGTACTCTATGTAAGTTTAATCCATATTTTTTATGTCTTATTATTTTGAATTTTACTCACAAGTTCTTGTTTCTTTTCATTTGTATCATATTTTTTTCAAAAATCATTTGCATGATTTTTCTGACAGTATTTTAAGTTTATGATAAATTAAAAAAAATCACGATCATTATTTAATATGCTAATGCTTTGAATTTCAAAGGCAAATGATTAAGATGCATATTTTGTCCTAAACCAGCATTCCTCAGTTGGTCCAAAGTGCAATGTTTATCATTGTTTAGTATATATAGATAGGGAATTACTACAGTTTAATTGATGTGTCAAATTTACTGCCCATACAATTTTGACACAAACTACTTGATGGAAGTATATTAATAATTTTTATTAGTCATTCATTTGACTCAAAATTATCTATTTAATCAATAATATTCTGTAGTATAATTTTCACTACAGCACTCTCACACAAGGCAAGGACTAGTTTCTATCCATTTTTTACACCTTGTCCATCTTGGGGTAATGCAACCATTTCACGTCTTTGGTTATATGTTTATAATTACATTCCTCCATGAGAAAACTAGTCCCTACCTTGAATGAGACTGGTGTAGTGAAAATTACTTTTATAGAAATATTATTTATTATTCTATCATATCTTATTTTTGTAACATATCTTTTAAAGCTGAAATAGGTTTATGTTTATTACCTTTGCTGTGGAAATATTCAAAATTGTAATAGTTATGTGATAGTTGTTTAAGGAAACATATAAATTTAAAATTTATTGTCAAATATCATTATTAGAACATGCATCAATTAACAGTGTATAAAATTTGTAATGCTTTATTAAACAATGCAAATGTTATATTATATTTTGTTGTCCATCTAATATATAGTCCTTTGGGAGTCCATTTAATATATTTGAATAATTTAGAATGTTTCACTAAATTTGTACACAAATTAAAAAATTGCTGCATAATTTTGAAAAATGTGCTCATATGCATATTCAATGCATGAAATCTAATTAAATTTAAATAAATGGATTGTATATGAAATCTATACAAGCAAGTTATTTATTTGAAATATTTGAGTTTGAACTCCTTTTTTTTTTACCTTTGCTGTATTTATGCTGTTTTCTTAAACTCTATGAATTTTTTTTTAAAAATTTAACCATCTTTTAATAGTTTTTTGAGGATTTTAATAATTAATTGATTTTTTACCTTTTGTATTTAGCAATTCAGTAAAAGTTTCTTATATATGGTATATATCTTGTGTAATTCTATAATTAAAACACTTCAAACAATTAAAAGTCTCATTTTTCTCTTTTCTTTATAAAAACTTTATTTCTTGTATATATATCCACTTATTCCAACGTTTCAATTATTTTTAATTTTTAGTCATTTTCAAGGATCTAGAAAAAACATATAACATTATAATAATATCCACATAATAAAACCAAAAAGACCAAAAAAATATAAAAATATATATAAACTCCATAAAAATTAAAATAAATAAAATACATTAAAAATAAATTAAATTAAAACATAAAATATACACCACACTTACTTGCCTCCCTTCTCCTCAAAAAGCTTTCCCTTTTTACATTTTCTTTTATCCAAAATTCTATTATTACAATAAAACACTTATTTCCTTCTTCTTTCCTATACCCTTCAAAATTACATTTATTTCCAAAAATAATTCTTTATGCATTACTTATCCAATTTATTCTATTCAAAACAGGTTTATATCTTTTTATATCGTACCGGACCATACTCCCTGCGAAATTCTTTTCCTAATCTTGCACTGAGCATGAAGTGACCAAGATTCAACAGGTAAAGAAATGGATATCAATTTAGCCGATTGTCTGTACTGTATATTGGTACTTCGAGCTAAACTGATAGAAAGAGTGGATTGACAGGACTCTTCCAGTTAAAAACACCCTTTAGTTGATATCTTATTTGAATGCCCGAATATTTAGAACAATGGCAAGAACACACCTTTGAAAAATCTATTTACAAAATAGACTTTTGTGCGCCACTTCTAGAAAAGAATCAAAAAATGAATTTTCCCCCTCCTAGAA